>CM060701.1:22762907-23362907 GCA_030686995.1 Artemisia argyi | reverse complement strand
GCCATAGAAAAGCTTGACTTTTTGGAGTCTAAATCCATTACAATAGGCTAAATTACACAAACAACTATTGTAATAGCAGTAGTAACTTAATAATAGCATTAGTAACTTTTGTACAAACAACAGAGAAGCTACAATTCTCTATTTAATGAAAACAGAGAAGCTACACCCCTGCTACCTCCAAACACCTTATCTTCTTTTATTTTGTTCTTGCATTTGTCTCTCATACTGAGCACGAATTCTTTCAATGAGATCTTTAACTACCTCTGTACTTTCTTCACATATGATCTTTTTAGATATCATCACAGCAAGTAAATTAGCACTCAAAGGATACTCTTTTTCTGCAAGCATAAAAACATCAACTCCACATTGTGTTGATAACTGATGTACATTGCAGCTATCATAAAACTTCCATGAAGTTGAGAGATCATGAATTGGGAAGTTCCAATAGATATCAGCTGGATCAGGTTCATATAACCTGTGTAACTCAACCCACAACTCTTGCTCTTTCACATCTGGCTTCTTGATTATTTTGAGTTTTTTTTAACCAACTCCCATAATCTGTCTAAGTCTTCTTTGTCACTTCTTCTTATCAATTCCTGAAAACTTTTGCACACTGCTGATCCTCCACCAAGCCTGATTATCTTCCAAGCCTTTCCAAATTTATCTTTTTAAATCTCCCAGTCTATGATTGGATGTCTAGATTGAATAGGATCAGCATATAATGTTTCAGGAACAATCACCATCATCTGATCAAGAGAAGAGCTGTCTTCATTTCTTTGTGAATCATTCTTCTTCTCAGCATGCTTGTCTTCAATGATCTTTTGTTTCTTTGATGGTGTTTCTTCTGTACCCATGGGGATAAACTTTTCTTCAATATATCTCTTGCAGTGGTAGTATAGATGTGCAATTTCGTCATATGACTTTCCCCTGAGTTAATGAGGTTTATAAAAACCTTGATCTTTAAGTATGTTTTCATTACACTCATGAGCGGAGACTTTGTGGTATTTCTTTTCCTCTTCTGACTTTGACCTTGCTTCATTGACTTACTTAGCTGACTCAAAGCTAATTCTACACCCCTTTCATTTATCAAATCAGGAAGTCTTTGTACTCTGTTATCATCAGTTAAAGTCTTATCTTTGTAAAGTTCTGCAATTCTAGCCTGTAGAACTTCATCCTCATCAATAAAAGCTTGCATTTTTTCTGCATGAGCTCTTTTTTTCTCCTTTTCTTGAAGAATGAATGCTACTTGCTCTTCTGTTTCAAATTCAGACACTTTCGAGCTCTTTTTATCATCCATAAAGTTAGCTATTTCAGCTTCATCAACTCTCTTTGCAACCTCTTCAGCAGTAGAAACTTGATTTGTTGTAGCAGCAGAAACAACTTGTACAATATTTTCACCTGGAAATTCCACTACCTGCTTTTTATTTACATCTTCCAAAACCGCCTCATTACCCTCATTGTCAGCAACTACATAGTCATCATCCATATTATCACCACTATCAATCCCAATATCCATATCCACATGCATATCAGCACAAGCACCTTCAACATTTGTTGTTTCCTCCCCTAAGACTCTGCTTTCATTCCTCCCCTGTTTGGGAGGATCCTCCAAACTAGCAGCCTTAGAAGAACTCATCCTGTGTGCTGTGCCCACCTTCTTCAAATGTCTGAACTGAGTTTTTCTTGAGCTCTGTTGACTTTCCAAATATCGAAGTCTCTTTTTCAAATTTTTGATCTTTTCACCTTGTTTTGTTGTGCGCTTTTGGAGGCCAAGAACATCCTTTTCTATCTGGGAACAATTGTCCTTCAAATCCTGTATAAGTTTCATTCTAGCCTCACGACTTCGGCTTGTGTTACCTATCCCGAGAGATGGATCATTGGAATTGACATTTTGTACATCAGTATCCATCAATTCATGTGTTTCAGATCTACCCTCATCACTTCGGGATGTGTTACCTTCACTGAGAGGTGAATCAACGGCTGTATACTCAGTCTCATGTATGTTACCACTGGCCTGCTCTGCTTCTAAGCTAGCAGCAGAAGTGGCAGCCCCTTCCATGACATCTTCACCCTTTTTTTGTGGAAGGTTCACCATATATGGAAAAAGTGGTGTAACCCTTCCTGAAAAATCCTTGCCATTATTTTTCAGATTTAAAAATACTTTCTTTTGTAGTGAGGTGGCATAAAAAGTTGCTCTATGTGTCTTAATAGTAGTCAATTGATTTGGAATAATAAGCTGCAAAAACCTTGGATATAATAAAGAGTTACTATCATCATCCAAGGTGTTGATCATACCATCCAAAATCATTTATGAAAAATTAAAAGGTTTTCCTTTACTAAGGCATATCATAGCTGATGCCATGGTAGTACCAAACTCATTCCAACCTGTTGTTTTAGGACTCAAACAATGTAAGATATGAATCAAGAATTTCCACTGAGATGAGAAGAGACCTTTGTAAAATTTTAATCTATTATTCTTCTTCTCATACCCCATTTTTTTCAAACCTTTGAAAATGGCGGCATTTTCAAGACACACAATCACTTCATTATCTGGTAGGTTAAGAGATTCCCTAATAGATAACTCAGTTATGCGTATATCTTGGCCATCTACCTTAGCCTTAATCTGTTTTTCTTCATTAAAAGTTATGACCTTAGCAGTAGCCCAAAACTGCTTAATAAAAGAAATGCATATAGGAGGATTCACAGTTAATGCATACCTAATAGGGGTAGCATTCAAGAAATCGATTATCTGTGTGAAACCTTCAGAACCATCTGGTTTCTACAAAAACGTGACCATGTTGTGTCTGTCAACAAATGTGCGTTTTGATTCAATTGGCAACACCATCTTGAATTAGGGTTTTGTGATTTGGGGATTTTGAAAATGATTGATAAAAGATGTTAGTGTTTGTGATTATAGAGAAATTATGTGTGCGTGAAACTGAATTATCGATTTGATTGGGGATTTAAACCGTTAAGTGTAAATGTTACCAATCCACCCCTGCACTCTCAGTTCTAGCAGTACAAACCCAGCTGAAGTAACGTTTTCTTAACAACATAATTTTTATTTTATTTTTTATTTTTTTTATTTTTTTATTTTTAGTACAAAGGGTGAATCATTATATTAATATCAACAAGTAATGAGAAAATTGAGCAATGACAAAAGTACGGGAATTAAGATTAAACATTTTCCATTAAAACTTGAAATGAAAAATTAAAAAATGATGTACAAAACCAGCTGCAGTAACATTTTCTTAGCAGCATAATCTTTTTATACTGCAAAGGGTGAATCATTATATTAATATCAACAAGTAATGAGAAAATTGAGCAATGACAAAAGTACTGGAATTAAGATTAAACATTTTCCATTAAAACTTGAAATGAAAAATTACAAAATACTGGAAATAAAAGTTACACATTCTAAAAATCTACTAATCTAATTTTGGAGATTTCTCCGGGTCAAATGCCATATGTGCATCTTCGTAATCCAACCCATCAAACTCCACATCAGACAAATCATCATCATCCAATGTCTTGTACGCCTTGGGATGTTGTTTGAGAGATGGTTTTTTTGTTGCTTTGCACTCCTTTTCATCCTTAACATGTTGTTTGATAGATTGTGTTTTTCCTGCTTTCTTTCTTTCAGCAGCCCACCAATTGTACCACGCATTTCCATCCAATTTAAATTTTTTACACTTTTTGCCGCTTTTTTTTTGAAACAGACCTGCTTGAACCTTCTCCTTCAACCCATTGTGCTGATCTCTTGTTGTTCGCAAACATTGTTTATGAATACTTCCTGCAGGTTTTTGTTTAGAGATTTGATAAACTAGGATTTGTGATTTGAGATACACATGGAAACGAGTATAAAAAGGGGATATGGGAAAACCAAAATACCTATGTTTAATGTAGGAAATTGTCACACCCCCAAAATCGGGTCCAGCGGAAGCATACATGTAGCTGGGGTGTAACTCAATCGGTATCACAACATAAGTACAAAAATGGTTTTCACTTCAATTATATAGAATAAAATAGTTAAGTCATAAATGTTGAATTCACATTTTAAAAGTAGTGCGGAAGTAGGCCCTTAAAATAGTTTAAAACGGTCCCCATATAAATAATCAGAGTCTTCTATGACCATGCCATGCCCTGCCAAAACCTCCTGTAGCGTGCCATATGCTTAAAACCTGAAAATACATGCTAAAGTGTCAACACGAGGTTGGTGAGTTCATAGGGTTTGTTTAACAAATAATGCCTATAGAGAAAATGATCGCCCAGCAAAGGCATTGTAAATCCACTCAGTTGCAAGTCCCGCCATAAGAGACTTGCAACCTGTGTGTTTACAACCCACTGCCAAATGTATTAAAGCCTACGTGAACAAAAGTAATACTGGTATTCAAATTCCCAGATAAATATAGCAATACGGCTATATAAATAAAATGATTCAGTCAATGAGGTTATCTAAACAATACTGACAATGTCGCCAGATAAATAATACTGACAATGTCGCCAGATAAACACTACTGACAATGTCGCCAGATAAACAATACTGACAATGTCGCCAGATAAACAATACTGACAATGTCGCCAGATAAACAAATTATGATAATGTGGTCATGTAAACAAGGATAATCAATCCCATGAAATACAAGAAAATCAAACATACCAATGAATGCAGGTGGTTAAATATACCAAAGAAATACCGGTAGTCAAGCATACTAATGAAGTGCAGGTGATCAAATATATATATATAGATAAAGCTGGGAATATTTGAGAAATCAACCAGGTAAAACAAGTAATGCGTTTTAAGTAAAACGAGCATGTATTCTCCCCCAAAGAGTTTATAAAACAATTAAAATAGTAGGGGCTATGACTCACCTGGAGCGATAGCTACGATGACAAAGTGGATACACTGAAATGAGGCACGATCTCTAACCGCAACCTAATATGAATGATATGATCTAATGTAAGAAATGAAATGATGCTACACATGCAATTACGTATGTTATCGATACCACTCATTAGTTTTGAAAATAACGTTTATCGTCGACAAATACGTTTTTGACGTCTCGTTAGGTTAATAACCACTTTTCACGGAAATAGGTTAAAACGGTACTCCACGATCCTTGTTTGGTGTTCTATCGGAAAATATAAGGTTTTTGTCGCAAAAATTACATTTTCATTACTTGAAAATATGCCCAAAATGGCCTCGCAAAACAAGTCGCGAAATATTGTACGTTAAGTGTTAATGGTCAAGCTCGGCGTTTTTGAAAACCTTGTAGCAATATCTAGAAGTCGTGTCATTTAGATTTTGGCGATACGGGTCTCGATCGATGAGAAAATCAACTCTTATTGTTGTTACTTGAAAGTATTATGTTCAACACTTAGAAAATTTCATTATAGTAAAAGCTGTCAAAATATATATAGTTTATCGGGTATATAGATGAGGTCGTAGTTTATTCGTTATAAGTCTATTCGACGAACGGCCACATGATTTGAAAAGCTTGTTGGAAGATCTTGATTTCATAAAACTACGGCTCGGACTCAAATTGATCCGATCATGAAGAAAAACAGACGAGAAAGTGGTGTCTCGCAAATACAGTTTTGCGGCAAAAATAATAATAGAAAGCTGATGGAAATATATATATATCGTCTAAGTTCAAACGCTTGTATCTATTTCGTTATAAGCTCGTTTTCTACGTTCTTTATATCCCCGAAATCATGGGATGGCATACTAGTATATTTTTGATAAGTCGGGACGGCTAGATCAAGTTTTAGGCCTCGAAACAGTCCATGAAAATCGTGGGACAGCAAGTAATTTTCAGAAAATAGTTTTCGTCGTTAAAATTGAAAGTAGCATATCTTTTTCGTCGTAACTCGGATTTTAGTGATTCAAGCGGCCACGGTTTCGTTTTTGAAAGTATTTTCTGAATATCTAACCCAATGTTACCCGGAAACCCCTGAGTTTTCTGAAATTGGCGATTTGGGACTGAACCTATATTTGAAAGTATTTTTCGTTGTTAATATTCGGAAAATCATATCTCCTTCGTTATTAACTCGTTTTTATCCCCGTTTTCGGCCATAGTTTCGTCTCGGAAAGTATTTTCTAAATCTTTGGTCAAAAATTACCCACAACCTACTGAGTTGGCCACGTTTTCAAAATAAGGACAGCCACTTTTCTATTAGTGCCAAAAATAGATTTTCCTAGTTTCTAACTTGTTCCAACTTCAACCAAACCACTTTCAATCACCACAAAACTAGTCTAATCCTACCATACACCTTCTTAGGGTGTCATAAGTTCCTAAACATCACAAATCTTAGTGGATCTAATGAGATTGCTAGTAAAAATTATAGATCTAAGTTTATAAAAACAAATTGAGTAATAAGTGGTATGGATCTTACATACTTGCATGTTTTGTTACTAGATCATGAAAATATATAAAATAGATGTTTAAAAGAGTAGGAAAGATTATTAGTAACTTACTTGAAGATTTGAGATGATTTGAAGATGATTATGTATAATAACCTAGGGTTTTTACCACAAAACCCCAACTAGATCATGATTAAAACTTGATTAAACACTTGGATCTTGAAAATTTATGGTTTCTTCTTGTGTTCTTGGGTGGGTCGATCCACACACCAAGGGAGGAAGAGAAAGAGAGC
Source organism: Artemisia argyi (assembly GCA_030686995.1). NCBI lineage: Eukaryota > Viridiplantae > Streptophyta > Magnoliopsida > Asterales > Asteraceae > Artemisia > Artemisia argyi. The sequence continues at coordinate 23,356,250 of CM060701.1, read as the reverse complement.
AAATTTTGTTAGTTGTTTGTTGTGTAAATGAGGAATTGTGGTGGAAAAGGAGTATATATATTGGTCTTAGGTGACAAGATCCATAAAAGGGGGGAATTGGAAGACTTTTGCAAGCAAAGTCTTGACTTTGGTGTATTATTGATAGATATTGGGTAGTTTAGGTGATACCGGGTACCGAGTTAACTAACAAAAATAAATCATGACGCGATGAAATAAAATATGACGAAGTCGTAAAAGTTGTAAAATATTATTCCTAATGATAATCGGGTGTTAAAATAATTATCGTGTTGAAATTTCGCAAACCGACAGAGTTATAAGCTCTGACCGTAAAATATAGTAATTGATTCGAATACATCGGGTAAATTAATAATATAATTTTTATATTATTAAAATGAGTATGAAAATATATTAGGATCGTAATCGGGAGTATTGGGTATACGTTCGTAGTAAAAACTGAGTGGTAACGTTAATTACAAATTAAGCATACGTATATAGAAATAATGCATATCCGTGTAGGGCCTAAAATGTGATGATGATGTATCCGAGGATATGTAGACTACTCTAGTCTTTATGACGTGTCATTAATGAATGATGCATGAATTCGCAGCTAAACCTAACTGGTTACGCGAATTTGAAGACTCGTAAACTCAATTTACGAAATAGTGAATGATGATCATGAATAGTGATTCCCTCCGGGAATGAATAGTGTCACATGAATAGTAAAATTTTTGAACGTTCCTCGGAATCACAAACTGACTCCGAAAATGATGAATAGTAAAATGATGAATAGTGACCGGTGAATAGTAACTGATGAATAGTGAATAGGAGAAATGTCCCGAAAATGCGGGTTGTTACAGTCTCACCCCCTTAAAAGGAACTTCGTCCCGAAGTTCAGTTTGTGTTGGTCTCTGAAGTTGTATTGGTGAAAAGATGATGATATAATCGTGTAAGCTACTGAGCTTTAACAAGGTTCAAGTCTGACGGCCACTAGGCCTACTCTGTCAGAAATCGTAAATGGTTCAGTGTATATCGGGTTTAACTTTATGAAGTTTTCTGAATGGTATTATGCCTTTCCTAGGCAGAACTTTCAACATAATCATGCCACGAACTTGAAATTCTAATGGTTTATCGCTTATCGAACTTGTAATTGATTCTTGATTTGTAGGAAATTCCTGGTTATTTCATGAATGCTTACGGGACTAGTGAGTTGGGCTTTTCCAAGTTTTGATCCGTCAATGGATGTTGACACTTCGACCATAGAGTGCTTCGAATGGTGTAGTCTCTAAGCTCGTGTGATAACTATGGTTGCAACTGAATTTGATTTATGGCAAATGGTTAATCCAACCATTTCTGGTGTCAATCACACCCGATTTGGGCATATCTCCCTAGGTTTGAATCAATCTCAAATTCTGACCATTGGTCTACAGGTAATAGGTGGTGTGGTTCCAAAGAGATCTTAATGAAATCGCTAGGAGTTGAGGTGGAATCAAATTCCTTTATTAGGAATAATTGAAATGGGTATCATGAATCTTGTTTTGAAAGACTTACAGGGTTAAATCCGTAAAAGGGGTGTTGTTGAAAATGATAGGTTAGGATAAGGTTGTGATCCTCTGCAGGATGTCAGGAATTGAGTCGTTCTCCACCTACGGTGCTTAGTCTCCATTACTAAGATTTTCCCCAAGTTATAGGTCATCAACTCACAAACTCCTAAAGGTATAAGTGTGGTAATATAGTGATTGATTTTCAAAGTTTGTTTTGAGATTGTGTTTTGTTCATAAACCTTCCCCGAATAAATGAATTTACAAGTTTAAGCAAACGGCTTTTTAGGTAATATCCTTCTTGATGTTTCAAAATTTAGTAGTTATGCAATATAGGAAAATTTTCAACATAAGGTGGATAATATGGTTTACCAAAGATCGATGTTTAAAATTTTGTAACATTCAATAGTTTTGTAAAAGATTAGCCAAAAGGAATTTGCTTGTCAAAATAAGTGCATCAGAAAAGTGTTTCTTACAAGATATATGTTTTGTATAACGATAGTTTTGGAGAAAATTCATTTAAAAATGAAAGTATTAAGAGGATAAAATAGCCAGGTATGTATGTATGCACAAATGCATAGGTGTCTAACATGTTTGAATAGAGGCTATTGGTGAGGACATGTTCAATTTATAGTCTTGGTTAAGATGTTGGATTTATCTCTATGGTGTTGCTTAGTGAGCACTCGTATCTAAATGAATCTTGTAATTCAGTCAAGCCAATACTTTCTAGATGATAGAATTTTGGCGATCAGGCCAGTGATAATGGTTCGAATTGTTTTGTGATATCCTGAGATTTCTGTTGAGTTATGAATGATCTTAAGGTACCGAGGGATCATCCTCATAGAAGGTATGGAAAGTCTTTCCTAGGGAGGTCATTGATAATATCCACTTATCAATATAGGGAGTAGTGAGGGATGAGTGACATCGGAATCTATAGAGTGTCACCTAATTCTTTGTATATATGGGGGTGGGGAAAAGAAATGATAGTGATGGTGAGAAGGGAAGAGACTGTGACAACTGCGACAAAATGAGATTGTGGCAAAAGAAAATACTGTGATATGAGGGTATCGTGCATAAATATGAAAGTTCATGAAATAAAATGACTAGTTGACATGCTTCCAATCGGTGGTTTACGATGTGATGAAAAGTATGAAGGTTCCAACAACGAGAGTATACACACACATGAATAGAACATTTGGAAATTGAGTAGGGGATTCAATCCAGACATAATCTTATTATAACCATTCTCAGTGTTGCAAAATTCATTTCTGAGTCAGACATAGGTGGTCAGCCTATATCTCACTATCCCGGGTTGAATATAAATGACCAGTCTATATTCCACCGAGGTTCCATGAATTTTGAAATACTCAGTTCAGTTATACTAATACCATGTCCTTCACAAATACCAAGACGTTCTGAAAGACAAAAGCAGGTGACCAAACTCGAGGTCTAATGATGAAACTATGCAAGGAAAAAAAATAACGCGGTGAAATATATGATGCATGAACATGCTTATATGAAAGACAGTTATAGTAATCAACTATGATAAATGAATATAGTATATCAGATAATGAGACACAAATCTCATCACCTAAGTCAGCAACAAACCACAAATGAGGCTTCAGCTTGGCAGGCAGGCACGTGACGGTCATAGGGTTAAGTTTTCGTAAAAGTAGCTATAGTCTAGGTTTTAAAACACTTAGTTCGCTATAGCCAAAGCTCTGATACCAATCTGTCACACCCCCAAAATCGGGTCCAGCGGAAGCATACATGTAGCTGGGGTGTAACTCAATCGGTATCACAACATAAGTACAAAAATGGTTTTCACTTCAATTATATAGAATAAAATAGTTAAGTCATAAATGTTGAATTCACATTTTAAAAGTAGTGCGGAAGTAGGCCCTTAAAATAGTTTAAAACGGTCCCCATATAAATAATCAGAGTCTTCTATGACCATGCCATGCCCTGCCAAAACCTCCTGTAGCGTGCCATATGCTTAAAACCTGAAAATACATGCTAAAGTGTCAACACGAGGTTGGTGAGTTCATAGAGTTTGTTTAACAAATAATGCCTATAGAGAAAATGATCGCCCAGCAAAGGCATTGTAAATCTACTCAGTTGCAAGTCCCGCCATAAGAGACTTGCAACCTGTGTGTTTACAACCCACTGCCAAATGTATTAAAGCCTACGTGAACAAAAGTAATACTGGTATTCAAATTCCCAGATAAATATAGCAATACGGCTATATAAATAAAATGATTCAGTCAATGAGGTTATCTAAACAATACTGACAATGTCGCCAGATAAATAATACTGACAATGTCGCCAGATAAACAATACTGACAATGTCGCCAGATAAACACTACTGACAATGTCGCCAGATAAACAATACTGACAATGTCGCCAGATAAACAAATTATGACAATGTGGTCATGTAAACAAGGATAATCAATCCCATGAAATACAAGAAAATCAAACATACCAATGAATGCAGGTGGTTAAATATACCAAAGAAATACCGGTAGTCAAGCATACTAATGAAGTGCAGGTGATCAAATATATATATATAGATAAAGCTGGGAATATTTGAGAAATCAACCAGGTAAAACAAGTAATGCGTTTTAAGTAAAACGAGCATGTATTCTCCCCCAAAGAGTTTATAAAACAGTTAAAATAGTAGGGGCTATGACTCACCTGGAGCGATAGCTACGATGACAAAGTGGATACACTGAAATGAGGCACGATCTCTAACCGCAACCTAATATGAATGATATGATCTAATGTAAGAAATGAAATGATGCTACACATGCAATTACGTATGTTATCGATACCACTCATTAGTTTTGAAAATAACGTTTATCGTCGACAAATACGTTTTTGACGTCTCGTTAGGTTAATAACCACTTTTCACGGAAATAGGTTGAAACGGTACTCCACGATCCTTGTTTGGTGTTCTATCGGAAAATATAAGGTTTTTGTCGCAAAAATTACATTTTCATTACTTGAAAATATGCCCAAAATGGCCTCGCAAAACAAGTCGCGAAATATTGTACGTTAAGTGTTAATGGTCAAGCTCGGCGTTTTTGAAAACCTTGTAACAATATCTAGAAGTCGTGTCATTTAGCTTTTGGCGATACGGGTCTCGATCGATGAGAAAATCAACTCTTATTGTTGTTACTTGAAAGTATTATGTTCAACACTTAGAAAATTTCATTATAGTAAAAGCTGTCAAAATATATATAGTTTATCGGGTATATAGATGAGGTCGTAGTTTATTCGTTATAAGTCTATTCGACGAACGGCCACATGATTTGAAAAGCTTGTTGGAAGATCTTGATTTCATAAAACTACGGCTCGGACTCAAATTGATCCGATCATGAAGAAAAACAGACGAGAAAGTGGTGTCTCGCAAATACAGTTTTGCGGCAAAAATAATAATAGAAAGCTGATGGAAATATATATATATCGTCTAAGTTCAAACGCTTGTATCTATTTCGTTATAAGCTCGTTTTCTACGTTCTTTATATCCCCGAAATCATGGGATGGCATACTAGTATATTTTTGATAAGTCGGGACGGCTAGATCAAGTTTTAGGCCTCGAAACAGTCCATGAAAATCGTGGGACAGCAAGTAATTTTCAGAAAATAGTTTTCGTCGTTAAAATTGAAAGTAGCATATCTTTTTCGTCGTAACTCGGATTTTAGTGATTCAAGCGGCCACGGTTTCGTTTTTGAAAGTATTTTCTGAATATCTAACCCAATGTTACCCGGAAACCCCTGAGTTTTCTGAAATTGGCGATTTGGGACAGAACCTATATTTGAAAGTATTTTTCGTTGTTAATATTCGGAAAATCATATCTCCTTCGTTATTAACTCGTTTTTATCCCCGTTTTCGGCCATAGTTTCGTCTCGGAAAGTATTTTCTAAATCTTTGGTCAAAAATTACCCACAACCTACTGAGTTGGCCACGTTTTCAAAATAAGGACATCCACTTTTCTATTAGTGCCAAAAATAGATTTTCCTAGTTTCTAACTTGTTCCAACTTCAACCAAACCACTTTCAATCACCACAAAACTAGTCTAATCCTACCATACACCTTCTTAGGGTGTCATAAGTTCCTAAACATCACAAATCTTAGTGGATCTAATGAGATTGCTAGTAAAAATTATAGATCTAAGTTTATAAAAACAAATTGAGTAATAAGTGGTATGGATCTTACATACTTGCATGTTTTGTTACTAGATCATGAAAATATATAAAATAGATGTTTAAAAGAGTAGGAAAGATTATTAGTAACTTACTTGAAGATTTGAGATGATTTGAAGATGATTATATATAATAACCTAGGGTTTTTACTACAAAACCCCAACTAGATCATGATTAAAACTTGATTAAACACTTGGATCTTGAAAATTTATGGTTTCTTCTTGTGTTCTTGGGTGGGTCGATCCACACACCAAGGGAGGAAGAGAAAGAGAGCAAATTTTGTTAGTTGTTTGTTGTGTAAATGAGGAATTGTGGTGGAAAAGGAGTATATATATTGGTCTAAGGTGACAAGATCCATAAAAGGGGGGAATTGGAAGACTTTTGCAAGCAAAGTCTTGACTTTGGTGTATTATTGATAGATATTGGGTAGTTTAGGTGATACCGGGTACCGAGTTAACTAACAAAAATAAATCATGACGCGATGAAATAAAATATGACGAAGTCGTAAAAGTTGTAAAATATTATTCCTAATGATAATCGGGTGTTAAAATAATTATCGTGTTGAAATTTCGCAAACCGACAGAGTTATAAGCTCTGACCGTAAAATATAGTAATTGATTCGAATACATCGGGTAAATTAATAATATAATTTTTATATTATTAAAATGAGTATGGAAATATATTAGGATCGTAATCGGGAGTATTGGGTATACGTTCGTAGTAAAAACTGAGTGGTAACGTTAATTACAAATTAAGCATACGTATATAGAAATAATGCATATCCGTGTAGGGCCTAAAATGTGATGATGATGTATCCGAGGATATGTAGACTACTCCAGTCTTTATGACGTGTCATTAATGAATGATGCATGAATTCGCAGCTAAACCTAACTGGTTACGCGAATTTGAAGACTCGTAAACTCAATTTACGAAATAGTGAATGATGATCATGAATAGTGATTCCCTCCGGGAATGAATAGTGTCACATGAATAGTAAAATTTTTGAACGTTCCTCGGAATCACAAACTGACTCCGAAAATGATGAATAGTGACCGGTGAATAGTAATTGATGAATAGTAACTGATGAATAGTGAATAGGAGAAATGTCCCGAAAATGCGGGTTGTTACAGAAATGATTGATGTTTCCCACAGGTGGCTTGAACCTTTTCAACATCTTCAGGCCAATCATGATCCATTGGGACGAGCGTTTGCCAGGGATCAATGCTTATAACTCTTGACAGAACTATACACATATTAGTCGCCAACAAAGACTTGCCACAATGGAACATGATTGACGTGAAGAAATCTGCAAAATTTCATTATTGACCTGATCCAAATATCCCTTTGGAAAGTAGTCTGACCATGGATTTGCTGCAAAAAAATTTAAAAATATATTAAAATTTTAAAAAATATAGTGTAAATGAAATAAAAGATAATGTTGCAATTCAGGGTGTGTTTGAAACAACCTTTGTTCTTGGAACTCCAATGGCTACATTACTTGGTGGATGGTTGGTTTTAGATCATAAAAAAGAATGAAATGCAATAAACCAACATACGTAACCCTTCTAAGTTCCCGCTACTGCTCGCTTTGTCGTTTCAACCCCCTTTGAGCAAAGGACTGCACCAGCCGCATTGCTAGATTGTTGAAAAAACAAAGCAAACAGTATGGGAACTTAGAATGGAAATGTATGTTGAAATTCTAGACTCAAAGTAATACAAACAATCTACAAATGTTGAGTAAAAAATAGAGTCTAAGTAACATCACTCATCTTGAATGCGATAATGAACTAGTGTGGCCTGTCATGAACAATACACACTTTATCATTATCGCATTGAAGACGTCTCAATTATCAGGCCAGATCCATCTAACGTTCCAGAAAGGTTCCATTGCTTTGTTTTTTGGACACCGTCTAATAACGGTAGTGTGCTTGATCTTGATCACGCTTTGGCACTTTCAAGAATGTATCTTATTGAAAGAGCCAAAGCTGGTGATCAAGATCAACCACACAAACGGTAGTAGACGTTTTCCAATTTAAGCAAGGGAACCAATCTACAACGTTAGATAGATCTTGCCTTATAATTGAGCTTTAAGTTATTCGAAAACAGATTCTTACTATCATTTATATTGCTCCCTTAGATGTGACGAACATACATATTAATTATGTAGATTCTACGACATTAGAGAGCTAATCGTGCAAGAATGACAAGTTGAACATATACTTGATAATTGTTTCTGTATTTTGGCAAAGAGCAAAGATGAATCAGTAATGGATGAAACACCATAACAAGTTTATGTTCATACTTGAAAGTGGTGGCTTTTCATCCATCGCTGATACTTCTTCAATCTTTGATACTTGGCTGTTTTAGCCTAAATATTCGCACACACATCCGCCACTTTTTTTCCTTATTCTCTCAATACAAATGCAACATAATTCTTATATCAAAAATACATCATACATGTATATAAAGCAAACAGATTGATACAAACAATCTACAAATGTTGAGTAAAGAATAGAGTCTAAGTAACATCACCCATCTTGAATGCGATAATGAAGGAGTGTGGCCTGTCATGAACAATACACACTATATCATTATCGCATTGAAGACGTCTCAATGATCAGGCCAGATCTATCTAACGATGTAGATGGTTCCATCGCTTTAATTGGACCCCGTTTTCTAACGATGTTTAATCTTGATTATTGAAAGAACCATTAAACATCGTTAGAAAATGGGGTCCAATTAAAGCGATGGAACCCATCCACATCGTTAGATAGATCTGCCCTGATAATTGAGCTTTAAGTTCTTAGCAACCAAATTCTTACTATCATTTATATTGCTCACTTAAATGTGACGAACATACATATTAGTTATGTAGGTCCTACGACATTAGAGAGCTAATCATGAATTAATGAAATCATATTAAATTTATATCAACAATGCAATGAAAATATTTTCATTGTAACTAAATACATGAAAAAACTCTTTAAGCTCTTGATATGTTTATTGTACTTCAACCTAATCCTAAGATAAAATAAGCTAATCCAAGCAAACCTTAACATCTCTTTTGCTCTAATTATTCGCAAAAACAATACAACATGTTCTTCCTTATTCTATCAATACAAATTATACTTGATAATTATTTCTGTATTTTGACAAAGAGCAAAGATGAATCAATAATGGATGGACAACATTAGAACATGTTTATGTTCATACTTGAAAGTGGTGTCTGTCCAGCCATCATTGATACTTCTTCCATCTTTGATACTTGGATGTTTTAGCCTAAATATTCGCACACACATCCACCACTTTTCTTCCTTATTATCTCAATACAAATGCAACATAATTCTTATAACAGATAGTCAACCTAATCCTAAGATAAAATAAGCTAATCTAAGAAAACCTTCATATCTCTTTTGCTCTAATTATTCGCAAAAACAACACAGCATGTTCTTCCTTATTCTATCAATACAAATGCAACGCAATTCTTATAACAGATAATCAACCTAAGCCTAAGAATAAATAGCTCTAAGGGGGTATTTGGATTATATTCATTTGTGATCTTATCAGCTTTTTAAGATTTGGGATCAAAACCTAGATCCGAGTGAGTTGTAACTGTGAGTGTGAGAGAGAAAGAGAGGATTATAGAAATGTGTGAAATGTGTTTGATAAGTTTGTGTGTGTGTGTGTGTGTATATATATATATATATATATATATATATATATATATATATATATATATATATATATATATATATATATATATATATATATATATATGTTACTGTAGAAGTTTAAATGAAGTGTGTTTGATACTCTTGGTAGGGGTGTTCATGGGGCGGTTCGGTTCGGTTCGGTTAGTTGGAAGATTTTAACTATCCATCGCGGGGCGGGTAATTTATTTATATTATATACGGTTCGGTTCGGTTAACCATGGATATCTAAAAGTAAAAACCAAAACCGAATGCTTGGTTTGTCAGTTTCTCGGGTTTTTTGAACACCCCTAATGCTTGGTAGGGGGTTATAGGGGTGAAGAACGGGAAAGGTAGTGAAAAAATATGCTTGGCAAAGCATAATGCAATAACCCATTACCCAATAGTGGGTAATGTATCATTACCCAATAAATTGGGGGGATTGATCTTCTTTACATTTCCCTTTCCCGACCATTAGCTTACACTTTCCCATTCCCTTTCCCAAGTTTGAACCAAGCGCACCCGACCTTTAGTGTATTTTGTATTTAAAAAAGTTGCCCATGTGAATTAGCCATTATCACCGGTCATGCATGGTTTCCATTACACTATAAGCGACTACAACCCAGTACACATGACCCATGACCCATGTTAATTACCCATTATATTGTCGATCACTAGGAATGTATTGGTTGATAACATGACACTATAAGCCACTACAACCCAATACACATGACCCATTACCCATGTTAATTACCAATTGTCAACAGTCATGGATGTGTCGTAACATGACACTCTAAGCAACTATCCACCCAATGCATATGACCCATATGATCGATTACAAATACCCATTAATTAATTAATGTGACCAGTGATAACCTAATGCACATGACCCATGACCCATGTGAATTTGTAACACCCCCAAAATACCGCAGCGGAAGACTGTGTCATAGGGGTGCTACTTCATAATACAAAGTACAAGTTATAGAAAACGAACTCTAAATGAGACGTTTTGAAAAGTTACCATTCGATTAAAGAATTCAAAGTTACAAACATGAGATCCAAAGTATGATACATAAATGTATACAAAATGTTTTTGAATGGTAAATAATAAAAGCGGAAGTCTTCAGAATATGCAGCTTGACTCTAAGTTCCACGCACTAGCTATCGCCTTACTAACCTGAGATAAACATGCTAAAGTGTCAACACAATGGTTGGTGAGTTCATAGAGTTTGTCTTAAAACAGTTGAAAAGCCTTAAAGAATGTTCACACAGCAAAGGCATTGTGAATCCACTCAGTTGCAAGTCCCGCCATAAGAGACTTGTAACCTGTGTGTTTACAACCCACTGCTAACATATAGTATGAATAAGACATGTATAAGTTCATCAAAACAGTTAAGCAATTAGTCGTGAGTCTACACTTCATCTCCGAAGACCTCACGTTTATGATGTATCCAACATTCGCAAATGTTAGGATGTATCAAAGCCTCAATGGTCATCCAACAACTTAATTTGGAGCCACCGGAAGTCTCAATGGTCATCCAGCAACTTAATCTGGAGCCACTGGCAGTCTCAATGGTCATCCAGCAACTTAATCTGGAGCCACTGGAAGTCTCACAATTAAGTATAACGCAATCATGTATATATGAAATCAAGTATAATGCGATCAAGTATAACACAATCAAGTATAAAGCAATCAAGTATAAATGTTTTGAGTATTTGTACAAGTAAGCAAGTAGTTGAGCATGTATCCCCCCCCCCAAGAGTTAAAACAAGTATGAAAAAGTAGGGGCTATGACTCACCTTAAGCTTATGTAATGAGAAATGAAAGTGGTAGTCGAATCGCGAAAGTCTCTAAGAGCAGCCTATAATAGAATGTTGCGACTTAGGTTTGGAGTAACGTCTAAGAATACGAAGAATTGCCTATATATGTCTTGCATAATATTCATGATGTAGTACTTAGTATATAGTGTAAGTCTTTGAATATAAATGGTTTATGAAACATGTATAGGTTGTATATCTCTTACTACCGTTCGGGCCGACATAATTCAGAAGTCATGGAGTAAACGTTCGAGGAGCCAGGACACTTTAATTCGTAAATCCACAACTCATCTCGACGGCTTACTTAATGAACTCCTCACATGAGGCTCCCTACTATTGTAGTATTTGATAACATATATATAAGTTTTTGATCTTTAAAAGTTATATGGTCTTTAGCCGTGGCTTTGCCGTGACCTTGGTCATTGTTACCATGGTCTTGAGACTCAACCTTGGCTTTAGCCATGGTTGTGGTCTTTGCTTTAGGTCATTAGACCTCTTGGTCTTAGTAAATCATAACTATTATATAGTGACTTTGGTCTAAAAATGGGCTGTTAAGAACTTGAAGAAAATATCACTCGGAAAGCGTTTTCAGGGCTCGAGCTTCTTTGTACCTGAATGAAAAAGTCGTTCCGGACAACTTTCGTGTTTTAACTTTTTGATGAATCGGACCAGAAGGGTGACTTTCAAAATGGCAGAATGCAAAACAGTAGGTATCGGCAGTTTCGGCGTTTTGGTTTTGCTAACTTCAAATGGTCATAACTTTTGACTCGGGTACTCGTTTTGGGTGATTCAAATTGCTATGTTTTCCTTGTTAAGTCCTATTTAACAGTAAGTAAGTGTCAAATATCATAGTTGTACTATTTTGGTCGTGGTTCTTCATAAAAGTCACTAGTTTACTTGTTTAAATAACATAAGTTAATATATAGTTTTCATAACTTGTTTTACTAGTTTTTATACATCATGAACATAATACAAAGACCATATATAGCATGAAAGAAACATAATAAGCATGAAAATGATATTGAGCAAGAAAGTGTAATAGGATTTCTTACAACTTTTGGCTTTCTAAAGAAAGGAAGTCAAGTATAGAACTAGGACACTAAACCTAAGCTTGTAAACCCTTCACCATAACTCTTGTAACCCTTGCTAGCCTTGATATAACCCTTGTGAAAACCCATTAACTTCAGACCTAGTACCCTTGTGTAGCTCTTAATTTAACCATGGAATCACCAAACAAACTCTTGATTCATGTAGAGACTACCTATGTCTTCAACTCTTATGTGTAACTTATAGTTTAAAGATCAAAGGATCATGGTGCTAGGGATTTGTTGTGTGTCATTTGGATTATGAATAAAGGAAGGAATGAGCTTGTTTTTATACTAAAAATGAGGAGGTTAGGAAGGTAACTAGGAAGGTGCCTAAACTTGGTGACCAAGTTGTAAATAAGTATTGATCTAATGGCTAAAGTCATGAGATCATGCCACAAGTGTGAATCCCCCCCCCCCTATATGGCGGTTCATAAGGCTTGGGGAGCAAGTGTGGACTTTTGATGATATTATCTAACTTAAGTAGCTAGTTTTGACTCCGGGAAATGCTAACCGTAAATGCTTAAGTCACAAAACGTAAATCCGGGTATCCTAAAAATATGAAACTTATAAATATGCTAGAACTTATCAATATATTCCATAATAAAATATAAAATGAGTGGTAGGTTCTATTGGGGTGCTAAAACCCTGCTAAAACTAGAAACACGGGTCTAAAGCGCGTAATACGTAAAACGTACGAAAGTTGCGTAAAATTGAGAAAAGTAAAATGTAACTTTTCTAATTGGATACTAATGACTTAAAATGGCTTATATTGTCTAGGCTGGGCTCTGTCTAGTGTCGGTTGGTATTTAATGTCTTTAAACTTAAAACCGTAAGCCTAAAAAAATCAAGGAATGATTTTTTGTCAAAGGAGGAGGGAAAAATATGTTGACTTATTCTAATAAGTTGAAAACTCAAATTGTATTAGAAACGCGGTTCAGGTATAGGCTAGGGTTACGGCTGAGTAAAAACGCTTAAAAACTGAAAATTCCAGTTTTTCACGGCCGAGACTTATTTTGGTCATGTTTTTCTCAATCATGGTTAATTCTCTAATTAATCATGAGAGTACTAAACATTTTTCTGATGCGGGGTCACTTAACGCGGTCGAGTTTCGTTGTGCGTAGAATTTTTGAATGACGTTTTACCCTAAAACGTGTAATTCCTTAATAACTTTCACGAAAATGATCTGATGAGTGTCAAACTTTTAATTTGCAATGGAAATGATTTATCACTCGAGGCCAAGAAACAAAAATCAATTTTCGGGAAAATTTCGGGAAAAATGAATAGTAAAATTTTCCGGGAATAGTAATTAACCTGAAAATGTGAATTGTTACAGTCTCTACCCCTTAAGGAGAACTTCGTCCCGAAGTTCAGTTGATGTTAACTACTTACGGTGTGTCTAAAAGAATTCGGGATTTCAGGATCTCTAAAATAGTGGTGTTCACTCTGATTCGTCTAAGGTTGTGGTTAAGGAGTCGTATCGGCTACAATTAAGCCCACTTATTTATAACACATTACTTACATAAATAAGCGTCCAAATTTATGTAAGTAAGGTCTCATAAACTTATGGTTCGGTGATTTACAATTTCTTTATTTAAATGAAGAGGCGTCCCAATCCATTTAAATAAGGAGATTCTAAATCATCCTACTTAAGAGTTTCCGACACACAATCCGCCTTCTGAGGCCGATAGTAAGATAATCAAGTCATCAAATCCCTAAAGCTAAGCAATAATATTATTTAACTCAAATCTTGTGTCTCATCAAACAAGAACTGTCACAAGATCAAGTTAAATAATTAGTTATTACTGAGCTCCATGTTTTTAATGACTCGGCTAATCTCTGGGGTTCCTTATAATACTAAAGTCACATCATCTAACAGCGTGGAACTAAACCAACAACTACCAAAAAGCGTATGCGTATGAAGTGTGTGTAAGGCAAATGAAGAGGAGAGTCTTAACATATATAGCAGTTATAGTCTAGGCACTAAATGCAACCTAGTTCTCTATAACCAAGGCTCTGGTACCAATCTGTAACACCCCCAAAATACCGCAGCGGAAGACTGTGTCATAGGGGTGCTACTTCATAATACAAAGTACAAGTTATAGAAAACGAACTCTAAATGAGACGTTTTGAAAAGTTACCATTCGATTAAAGAATTCAAAGTTACAAACATGAGATCCAAAGTATGATACATAAATGTATACAAAATGTTTTTGAATGGTAAATAATAAAAGCGAAAGTCTTCAGAATATGCAGCTTGACTCTAAGTTCCACGCACTAGCTATCGCCTTACTAACCTGAGATAAACATGCTAAAGTGTCAACACAATGGTTGGTGAGTTCATAGAGTTTGTCTTAAAACAGTTGAAAAGCCTTAAAGAATGTTCACACAGCAAAGGCATTGTGAATCCACTCAGTTGCAAGTCCCGCCATAAGAGACTTGTAACTTGTGTGTTCACAACCCACTGCTAACATATAGTATGAATAAGACATGTATAAGTTCATCAAAACAGTTAAGCAATTAGTCGTGAGTCTACACTTCATCTCCGAAGACCTCACGTTTATGATGTATCCAACATTCGCAAATGTTAGGATGTATCAAAGCCTCAATGGTCATCCAACAACTTAATTTGGAACCACCGGAAGTCTCAATGGTCATCCAGCAACTTAATCTGGAGCCACTGGCAGTCTCAATGGTCATCCAGCAACTTAATCTGGAGCCACTGGAAGTCTCACAATTAAGTATAACGCAATCATGTATATATGAAATCAAGTATAATGCGATCAAGTATAACACAATCAAGTATAAAGCAATCAAGTATAAATGTTTTGAGTATTTGTACAAGTAAGCAAGTAGTTGAGCATGTATCCCCCCCAAGAGTTAAAACAAGTATGAAAAAGTAGGGGCTATGACTCACCTTAAGCTTATGTAATGAGAAATGAAAGTGGTAGTCGAATCGCGAAAGTCTCTAAGAGCAGCCTATAATAGAATGTTGCGACTTAGGTTTGGAGTAACGTCTAAGAATACGAAGAATTGCCTATATATGTCTTGCATAATGTTCATGATGTAGTACTTAGTATATAGTGTAAGTCTTTGAATATAAATGGTTTATGAAACATGTATAGGTTGTATATCTCTTACTACCGTTCGGGCCGACATAATTCAGAAGTCATGGAGTAAACGTTCGAGGAGCCAGGACACTTTAATTCGTAAATCCACAACTCATCTCGACGGCTTACTTAATGAACTCCTCACATGAGGCTCCCTACTATTGTAGTATTTGATAACATATATATATAAGTTTTTGATCTTTAAAAGTTATATGGTCTTTAGCCGTGGCTTTGCCGTGACCTTGGTCATTGTTACCATGGTCTTGAGACTCAACCTTGGCTTTAGCCATGGTTGTGGTCTTGGCTTTAGGTCATTAGACCTCTTGGTCTTAGTAAATCATAACTATTATATAGTGACTTTGGTCTAAAAATGGGCTGTTAAGAATTTGAAGAAAATATCACTCGGAAAGCGTTTTCAGGGCTCGAGCTTCTTTGTTCTTGAACGAAAAAGTCGTTCCGGACAACTTTCGTGTTTTAACTTTTTCATGAATCGGACCAGAAGGGTGACTTTCAAAATGGCAGAATGCAAAACAGTAGGTATCGACAGTTTCGGCGTTTTGGTTTTGCTAACTTCAAATGGTCATAACTTTTGACTCGGGTACTCGTTTTGGGTGATTCAAATTGCTATGTTTTCCTTGTTAAGTCCTCTTTAACAGTAAGTAAGTGTCAAATATCATAGTTGTACTATTTTGGTCGTGGTTCTCCATAAAAGTCACTAGTTTACTTGTTTAAATAACATAAGTTAATATATAGTTTTCATAACTTGTTTTACTAGTTTTTATACATCATGAACATAATACAAAGACCATATATAGCATGAAAGAAACATAATAAGCATGAAAATGATATTGAGCAAGAAAGTGTAATAGGATTTCTTACAACTTTTGGCTTTCTAAAGAAAGGAAGTCAAGTATAGAACTAGGACACTAAACCTAAGCTTGTAAACCCTTCACCATAACTCTTGTAACCCTTGCTAGCCTTGATATAACCCTTGTGAAATCCCATTAACTTCAGCCCTAGTACCCTTGTGTAGCTCTTAATTTAACCATGGAATCACCAAACAAACTCTTGATTCATGTAGAGACTACCTATGTCTTCGACTCTTATGTGTAACTTATAGTTTAAAGATCAAAGGATCATGGTGCTAGGGATTTGTTGTGTGTCGTTTGGATTATGAATAAAGGAAGGAATGAGCTTGTTTTTATACTAAAAATGAGGAGGTTAGGAAGGTGCCTAAACTTGGTGACCAAGTTGTAAATAAGTATTGATCTAATGGCTAAAGTCATGAGATCATGCCACAAGTGTGAATCCCCCCCCCTATATGGCGGTTCATAAGGCTTGGGGAGCAAGTGTGGACTTTTGATGATATTATCTAACTTAAGTAGCTTGTTTTGACTCCGGGAAATGCTAACCGTAAATGCTTAAGTCACAAAACGTAAAACCGGGTATCCTAAAAATATGAAACTTGTAAATATGCTAGAACTTATCAATATACTCCATAATAAAATATAAAATGAGTGGTAGGTTCTATTGGGGTGCTAAAACCCTGCTAAAACTGGAAACACGGGTCTAAAGCCCGTAATACGTAAAACGTACGAAAGTTGTGTAAAATTGAGAAAAGTAAAATGTAACTTTTCAAATAGGATACTAATGACTTAAAATGGCTTATATTGTCTAGGCTGGGCTCTGTCTAGTGTCGGTTGGTATTTAATGTCTTTAAACTTAAAACCGTAAGCCTAAAAAAATCAAGGAATGATTTTTGGTCAAAGGAGGAGGGAAAAATATGTTGACTTATTCTAAGAAGTTGAAAACTCAAATTGTCTTAGAAACGCGGTTCAGGTATAGGCTAGTGTTACGGCTGAGTAAAAACGCTTAAAAACTGAAAATTCCAGTTTTTCACGGCCGAGGCTTATTTTGGTCATGTTTTTCTTAAGGGTTATTAGACACAAAAGTTACTAAAGTTTGCCAAAAAGTGCGATTTGGTTACTAAAGTTTTTTTTGTTACAAAGAGGTAACTTAAGTAAACGGGTTTGTCATTTAGGTTACTCAAAGATTAAAAATGTTACATAAATGTTACTGCGAGGGTGGGCAACTGGCTAATTACCGGTTCCCCTTGTCCACGTCAGCATCAAAGTTTAAAATGTTACAAAGAAGTTACTATAGTTTACGGGTTTATTAAATAGGTTACTGAACTTTAACAAAAAGTTACTACGCGTTTTTTTTTTTTTTTTTTTTTTTTTTTTTTTTTTTTTAATAATTTTTTTATTTTTACATTTTTCTCCTTCACATATCTTTGTATATTTTCGTATATTTCTATCCGTTTTTATACGTTTATGTATGTTTTTCCCTCTTGTCGTACTATCTTTACATTGTTTTACGTTTATGTACGTTTTTCTCCCTTGTCGTACGTTTTTCTTTAGTTTCGTACATTTTTGTCCATTCTTGTACGTTTTCATCTATTTTTCGTATATTTTCATACGTTTTCATAATTTTCTTATTAGAGCATCCACTATGATAAACCTTTTACAAAGGTTTATACATTAATAAATCATTAAATTTTAGACCTTTTGATTTTATAAACCTATATTCACTATGGTATAAACCTTTGCAACTTCATCAAATGTCTTTTTTAACAAATGCATTAAATGTATTGAATTCATGAAAAGGTCCAAGAATTAGGACCTCTTCATGCCACATAGATATGAAATGAGTGTCCACTATGGTTGAAATAAACATAAACCTTTTCATCTTTCTTAGACCTTTTCATAAACCCACCATAGTGGATGCCCTTACATTTGTGTGCGCATTTATACGCTTGTGTACGTTTCATACATCTTTTTACGTTTTCATACTAGTTTTACGTTTTTCTACACCTTTGTATGTTTTATACTTGTTATGTTTTATGCGTATGTAAAAATGTGTATAAAAACGTGTATAAAAAGTATATAAAAATGTGTAAAAATGTGTAAAAACAAACAAAAACGTATGAAAACAAAAAAAAAAACGTAAGAAAAAATGTCTGAAAACGAAAAAAGTAAGAAAAGCAGATAAAAACGTAAGTAAAACATACGAAAACATAATAAACTTGGCGAAAAGGTATAAAAATAGATAAAACGTAAGAAAAAGGGACAAAAACGTATGAAAACGGAAAAAACGTAAGAAAAACAAGCAAAACGTAAAAAAAACGGATGAAAGTGTAAGAAAATTGGCGAAAACATATAAAAACGAACGAAAACGTATAAAAACGTATGAAAACGGAAAACCCGTAAAAAAAAAGGGTCAAAAAGCGTAAGAAAAATGGACAAAAATGTATGAAAACCAAATTTTGAGTTAAGTATAAACGGTCGTTAGGATAAAGGACTAACAGTGCAAATGTTTGTTACAAACGGCCGTTAGCTAACGGAAAAAACTAACGACAGTTAGTCCGAGGGACCATTTTTGAAATTAACGAGAAAAAAAACCTGTAGTAGAAGGTTAAAACATACATAGTAACTTATATAACCGGTTACCAAACTTAAGTAACCTATTTGTAACCAAAAAAACTTTAGTAACCAAATCGCACTTTTTGGCAAACTTTAGTAACATTTTTGTCTAATAACCCTTTTCTCAATCATGGTTAATTCTCTAATTAATCATGAGAGTACTAAACATTTTTCTGATGCGGGGTCACTTAACGCGGTCGAGTTTCGTTGTGCGTAGAATTTTTGAATGACGTTTTACCCTAAAACGTGTAATTCCTTAATAACTTTCACGAAAATGATCTGATGAGTGTCAAACTTTTAATTTGCTATGGAAATGATTTATCACTCGAGGCCAAGAAACAAAAATCAAATTTCGGGAAAATTTCGGGAAAAATGAATAGTAAAAGTGAATAGTAAAATTTTTCGGGAATAGTAATTAACCTGAAAATGTGAATTGTTACAGTATTAGCCATTATCACTGGTCATGCATGGGTTGCACCGGCTTGGTAGGTGTATACCATTTGTCACAAACACTAAGAAGCAAGTATCCAGGGACCTCCCGATCATATGTTACCTGGGATCGAGAAAGTTTGAACTCGGATTGAGCTTGACTCGAAAAGCTCGATTTATCTGTAAAGATGTGTTTTATTACAAAAATTAAATTTGAAATATAACCTAAGAATTGAATTTGGTTCGACTTCAGCTCGAAAAGCTTGATACATTCATAAATAAGTATTTACACTTAGTACACTTACATATTAAAAAAAAAAAAGCACATATTTTATATCACTTACAAGCTCGAGAACTCAACAACTCGAGTCGAACTTATATAAGGTTGAGCTCAACTCATTAAACATTTCGAGCTCATTTGATAGGCTTTCAATCTCCAAATTTTTAATATAGCGCTCAAGATCCCGCCCCTTAATTTTCCCCAAAATTTCAATCTCCCGCTCCGCTCATATGGCGCCCCTTTTTCACCCAAAATCAAAACATTAACACTACTAGCTTAGTCAGATCTATCTTCTCTCTATTCATCTCTTCTCCTTCTCTCTAGAACCGACTCACACCACAACCACACTTCACTGCCTTATCTCGTCGTGGTTCCACCAACCATCGCTCCTCCACGCCATCACTGTCATCAAGACAAGGGAACTGTATGGGAGACTTTGTTTGCTTCGGTTGTTTGGTTCGAGATAACCACCACATCCACGACCATCACAGTCGAGCCACCATCAACCTCATCACACCTATCCTAGTCTGTTTATGGGTATGCTCAAACACATAGTTAATTTATATTTTCTTAAATGTGTTATCGAATATAAAACGATTTATATTGATTTTCGTGGATTAAAACTAGCCTAAAACATGTTTTTGATTATAAATTCGTGTGGTGGTAATCGTTGCAGGTAGACTTATTAAGACAAAATAGTTTTCCTGTTTATTGGAATGGAGACAATCGACGTGCTCTAAGAGGCCACTGTTTTGCTCGTAAAGGGAGTCTTGATTGGTTTCCACTCCGGGAGGATGTTGCTGAACAGTTGGAGTTTGCTTATCGCAGTCGCGTAAGTGATCTATCAAAAGATTAACATAACATCTGTTATATAGGAAATTAACTCAAATATGGTTGCTTTTTGTCAAACTGTTTCATTTGTACCATATGTGAGTGATTTGCTTGCTTGGTAATGTGTTTGACATTTATTCGTTCAAGGTAATTTGGCACGGCAGAACACTTCAACCATCTGGATTATTTGTTGCCCGAGTTGATATGCAAGGGTCTACCCCGGTATGTTGGTTTTTTATGCTAAACTTATATTTGGGACATCTAATTTTGTCATCTTTTATGTTAGCATTAAGCACGTTACTTGTTTCTTGCAGGGGCTACATCCTGTTTTCACGGGTGAGGATGATACATGGGATGCCTGGCTAAAAATTCCCTTATCTGGATTTTCTGGCACACTTCATTTTCAGGGGACTGGAATTAAATTGAGGTGTGGGTATGCTCCATCCCAGTCACCAAAAGCCAACCCATGTAGTATATTTTTACGGTTTCATGGTTGGCAGATCTTATATTATATTATGCAGCATTATTAGTGCCTTGGTTTCTTACAGTTCATAGCATCTGTTTATAGGATGACTTACTTTTCAGCAGATAGACTAAGAAATGGACGATTATTGTTCACAGGTAAAACTAATGGCGTAGTGTATTGTGGATCAAAGGAAGGGAAAACAAAGACGGAGAATCTCCAGATGCTGAGATTAGTTCATTGGCAGATAAACTTGTAAATTTTACTTCAAATTCTATTATCATGCTTATATACCTGCAGCATTGACTGTGTACTAGCCGTACTAACTTTTAATACCAACATTTCCAATATTTTTATTTGTAGAAAGAAGCTGAAGAAAAGATCAAGTAAGGAACCTTGAATGTTGATGATGGCAATAATGCAATTGTATATATATTTGGTTCATTTATATACATTCGAGTTTTATTCAATTTGAAATACAATTGTGCATATATTTGCTTCATTTGTATACATTCTGTTTTATATATATACTAGCAGTTGTAACTCTGCTCCAGCAGTACGAACGTAGTAATAGCAGTACTAACGTAGTACTAGCAGTACTAACATTATTGGTCACTCTTTGTTTAATTCGATGTGTGACTAAATATTACAAAATGCCACACAAACTAAAAATTCATGTGACCATTGGATGAACATTAGTCACACAAAACACACATGTCTGCACTTTAAACATCATATGGTCACACTTATTAACACTTTTGGCCACTGTTTGCTTAATTGTGTGTGACTAAATACCCAAAACAAAGATGCTTTGTGTGACTAAATATTACAAAAGGCCACACAAACATAAAATTAATGTGGCCATTGGATGATCAATAGTTACACAAAATACACATTTCTTCCTTTTAAACAGCATATGGTCACACTTATTAACACTTTTGGCCACTTGATGCTTAATTGTATGTGACTAAATACCTAAAACAAAGATGCTTTGTGTGACTAAATATTACAAAAGGCCACACAAACATAAAATTAATGTGGCCATTGGATGATCAATAGTCACACAAAATACACATTTCTTCACTTTAAAGAGCATATGGTCACACTTATTAACACTTTTAGCCACTTGATGCTTAAGTGTATGTGACTAAATACCCAAAACAAAGATGCTTTGTGTGACTACATATTACAAAAGGCCACACAAACTAAAAATTCATGTGACCGTGGGATGAGCAATAGTCACACAAAATACATATTTGTTCACTTTAAAGAGCATATGGTCACACTTATTAACACTTTTGGCCACTTTGTTTTAAATTGTATGTGACTAACTCCAAAAAAGCAACACCCATTGTGTGACTAAATCATCACAAACGTCACATTTATTGTATATTCATGTGGCCACAGGACGGGTAATAGTCACACAAAATACACATTTACTACAAAGAATCATCTCAAATGTCACATATATTATATATTTATGTGGCCAAATGTTGAAAAATAGTTACTCTCAAAAAACATTCGCGTGACTATAAAGTGTTTACGGTCACTGATAATGACTAATCCAACAAAACTTGTGCCTAATTTGTCACACATATTCGGGGTTTTGGTCACTCTTTTTCGATGGAAAAGGCCACGAACGCAACAATGTGACCATATGCCACCTATGGTGACACACAACGAAAAAAACGTGTGTGACTATATGCATATCGTCACACATTTTTGGCGTGACCAATAAAACTTTTTGTACCAGTGTTATAGAAATCACTCGCGTGTCATATGATAAACATTTTTGAGACACGATGAGAGTTTTATACTTTGAATCACATTTCCATCAAAAATACTTTTGTTTGAAAGATTGTACACAATCAATGTGCTCGAAAATGAGTTGGTGAGCACACTGAAAGGTTTTTGTAAAAGTATCCATCAATCCATATCCTGGAACAAGTTTGATTCAATGTTGAATCGCACCATCGTTGCTTTCCAGTTGTCACTTGATCATTGATCCAAGATGGATCTCACATGTCACCTACCAAGAGCTTGAGTGATGTTCGCTCTAGAAGGATTTCCATCTTCATTGTGACTATTTTCATATCACTCAGATGTTCTAGCAATACCACAAGGATAATGCGTAGGACTCTAAATATTTTATCTTATTTTCCACATTGTGTGAAACAATAAGCATATTTGGAAGTGTGTCCTATTTAGATTTATGGATGGTCTCATGGCTCTAGACTCAATAGTGCGTTTTGATCTGCTCCTGTAGACTGGGGAGGCGTCTCCTGTTTTAGGTATCAACATAGCTCGCAATGAGCGGTCGATACATTGCACAGGGTTCCCCGTGAGAATGAAACAAGTTCTTTTAAGAAAACTTGAGTGGTTGGGAAGTTTAGTGTAGTGCGTCACTAGGTCCATGACGTCTTGTTCTTCAATACCGGTGTTACCTTAGTAACCGCCAGTAGCTTATGAATTGAACCCGGTTTCTGCTCTAAGGTTGAATATATGGAGGGCTATTTCTTTACACCCTTTCTCATTTAATTTCTTTTTCATTCTTCAACCCCTTCAGTGCTTACCGAGACTTCATCACTAGAACCTTGTTGGGTTTGTTCCAGTCCTAGCTCTATCTCAGTCCGCACTCTTCCCTTTCTCATTTTACTCCTTTTTTCAATCATTCCTAAGGACTTCTAATCTATCTATGGATCGTCCCTGGGAAGATCCTTCCGGTTCTGGTGGATCATGGGAACTCATACCAAACCTTAACCATCCTTATAACTCCATGCATAAAGATAAATGGTCGGTCTTTGGTATTACTTCCACAAACGCCTTTTGCTCCCCATCAATATGTGCATCGATATTCGAAAGAGTTTAGCACATATGTGGGAGCCTATTATTGAGTCCAAAAGATCACATTTAATTATCAGATTTCATATTTAAATCACATTCTCTCCCCCGATCAAAAATTTCAAATCTTTCGAGATTTTGGATCTCAATTGATTTAAATAAGTTAGAAAACTTTTGAGAGAGAAATGCGGTCTGTTTTAATATTTTCTGATAAGAAGGAACCTTTTTCTTGCTCCCCCTCATTCTGTGAGGGAGGTTGTTATGTGTCAGATTTGATGAGTTTACAAAAGATTTGAAGTTATAACGAAAACTCTTTGAAAATGTTCTCATTCTGACACATAACCATCACAAATTGTTTTATTGCAAGGTTTTTGAACAAAGTGTAGAGAGTTTTGACGATACATAAAATTTTGAGAAATCACTCTCCCCCTCAATCAATGACGGATGTTAAAACATAAATAAGTGATGTCATTGATTGAGTGAAAATTTTTATCAAAGTTTGAGTTCAAATTGATTTCCAAACAAAATCTCATGGTACCACCAAGTTTTGCACAAATACTTTCCGGGAAAATCATAGAAGGGAAAGTATTGGCGATAAAAAGAAGATTTCTCTTCTTTATCAAGAAATAATGCACTGAAGCGTACATTAGATCGAGGAAACATGGATATAAAGTAATCCATGCCCAGGTGAACTTCACCCGGTTTTTCGCGACGTGTTTTCCCCATTTTGAAAAACGGGTTGCTATCTGAAGTAATAGCAAGCCATAGTTTTGAAGTCTGGGTTACAGCCTGAAATGACTGTAAGCCATTGTTTTTGAAGAATATTTTGAGATGCGACATGTTTTAGAAAAAACTTTATTTGAAACCGAAAAACTCTTGCTCAAGCATATGTATGATTCCGTGTCATTATTGAATGACATGTCTAGAGACGTACATAATATTGATTACACAAGAGACATGTCGAGAGAAGAATATTTTTGGATTTTAATGATTTTTCAGATTTTTATGATTTTTGTATGTTTTATATTTTTGTTTATGTTATAAGTAAGACTTTATACTAATAGCTATAATGTATAAGGATTATAGAAAAGGATATGGGAAAGATGCAAGCAGAAACTTTATACTGAACAAGTTACATTACATCACAGCACCCAAAATACAACACATGATGAGACACTACATAATGCCAAAGATCATTCAGTTCGTTGTAGAAGACGGTAGTCACCTTCTCGAACTCTCCCACCCACGTAACATTCCATACTTCGAAAGATTCTCCTCAACTTCAAGCGCTTGCGAATACCTTTTAGAAATTTATTGTTCAGCGGCAGATCATGATCTGTCCAGTGATAGGTGTACCTTCGCGATCTGTGTGAGTAGACTTTATATTCTTTAACTCTAAAGTCCAAAGCTTCATCGACCATTTGCAACGTACCATCACTGAACTTGTGTAATTCTTTGAAGCGCAATACCATAGGAATGTTGTACCGATCTCGGAATATCACTGCCATGGGGGATTCGATGACGATGAAATCAGCAACAGGTTCCATGTTGGAGACATCGCATTGGGTCGTGTGAGATTGAGCTGGGATTGATAACTTTCGATACCAAGTTGAAAATCTTCTACACGTTTTCTGATGACAATGCCCCGAATCCAATGAAGAACAGCAAACACAAGAGTCTTCTTCTCACGAGATGGTAGATGATGTAGTTTTCCCTGAAGATGTAACAGATACAGATCTTCAAAGTCATTGGGACGAAGATGTTTGAAGTCGCCTTCCGATATGGTATATTCTTTGAAATCAGCTCGTCGGAGAACAATGCTCTTGAGATAGTCATATCCGTGGATGGGGTGTATTTGTATCTTGACGACACTGATGATTTGGAGCGGTGATCGAACCGACATACGGTCACTTTGTGCTTGAAACCGATCCACATAAAATTGTTGCTTCTTGAGCCACCAGTGAGAGATTCCAAGAGAGGCATCGACATCATAATCACATTCTTGAGAAATCCACATACCATCAGGGACAAGCTGTTCCAACCCAATATCTAGATAATGAGCAGCTTTCATCTTGGTGATAGACAAAGCTGATTTGCATTTCTTGCTGCCGAATCTGAGATACTCGAGATCCTTGTTGAAGAAGAACTCAGCTCGAATAGAGACATGACCAGGAGATCCACCCAGAAGGAGTGGATTATTGTAGTTGTACTTCATGATCCCTTCATCTACGATATCATTGAACATTTTGTGGCATTCCTCCATTTGATATTGTAGATGGGTGATATCCGGATGGAAGACCTTGACGAGTTCAAAAGCAGGTCCTTCCAGATCCTTTTGTGTGAGCTTTGACAATCCTCGCTCTTTACAAAAGCATGCATTAAATGTCCCCATGTCACCTGTTTGTGCTAACAGGGAGTCTTCTGAGGGAGGAACGAAACTGGTGGTGATGGCATCAGCCCAGTTGTTGTCACAAGTCAACAGATCTGAGGAGGAAATGGCCCAGTTAGGCTCAAGAGTGTGTGAAGGTACAGCATCGGGTTTCCACCAGGACTCTTTATCTTCCTTGGTCAGGATTATAGGTGATGGATCTGTAGAGTCACTTCTTGTGAATGATGTCCACCAGCGCTCCTTAAGAGGAATGCGAGATGTGGAAGCATCATCGTTATCCTCATCAGATGAGTCAGTAGGATGAGGTACGAAGGACTCTTCATTAAATGCAGCGTCATCGTTGGTTGGTGAGGCAATGGAGGTCGTGCCAGTTTCGATGGCGGTCCATGCATGCTTGGCTTGTTTGGATGACGTAGACTTAGAAGATTTGTCGGGTTGTTGTTGCTTTGATGCAGTAGGATGAGATGGCAAGGAACGTGATAGAGAACCTCCAGGTTGTGCAGCGGTACCCGATGGTCCTGATGATCCAGAAGGTGGAGGTGGTGGCGGAGGATGAGGTGGTGATCCCGATGGGGGCCTGGGGTGACTCTGACGCCTCCTTTTTCTCTTCAACACAATTTCCATGTCTTTGGCGTGCTGCTCGGCATCATCTTGTCTTATAGAAGCATATAATGCTTCATATAATTTGACGTGTGCTTCATGTCCTTTGTGTTGGTCTTTCTCATACATACTATGTTGCAAAAATCACCTTCATGTCCTTGATGGGCAAGTCTTTAAATCTGGATCTGAGAGGGGCTTCTAGAGCAATGCTGACAGCTTAAGCGACTTGTTCATTGATGGCCTGAGACACTTGTTTCTCGAGATCGAGATGTTCTAACTTGTATAGCCTGGTGCTGTGATTCTTGATAGTTTGAGGCAAATCGAGGTTCACGATATTCCGTAGCAATGATGCATGCTTTTCCAACTTCTCATGAATGGTGAGATTGTCTTGAATAATGCCAGCAGTAATACCAACTACATCATCCAGTCCGTGGTCCGATTTCTTCTCCGAGGTGGGAGGAGTTGAGATCTTAGCGGTTTTGAAGGATTTCTCTAGCGTGGCAGTAGCCGGTGTGGTACCAGTGGTGGCTGTTGCAGCAGTAGGAGTAGGTATAGACAGGGTAAGAATAGTAGAGGTGTCCTGCTGAATAGTGACACCTACCATTGAGACAATTTCTTCACGTTCATCACCTGATTTGTCACCATCTGCTTCATCCGGCTTATCAACTAAGAATTGATCTCCAAAAGTGTCAAGATTCTTGAAAGACGCAAGAGTTCCTGTTGAGCTGTCAGGTTCCACTGCGAGCTTAGGATCATCCGTCTTGAGCTTGAGATTACCTTGTATGTTAGGATAAGTAGTCGACTCAAACTCGTCATGAAGTGGGTCTAGTGGTGTTTCAGTCCCGACTGTTTTATCCTGTGCAGGCTTGTTAATGGTGACGTCTTGTGTTGCTGTATTGGTGTCATCACCTTTGAGTGTCGAACTGGTATCAGTCTCCGACTCACTTGAGCTAGCATATTCCACCAGACTAGGTGAGTGTAACATTGCTTTGTCAGGAGACACTTTGGCAGATGATGATACATGAGAACGTCTTTTGAGGATGAACTTTGAGCTTGTTGATTTGGAAGCAGGAGATGAGATTTTTAACAGTGTTTGTGCAGCCTGTTCTTCAGTAGCGACTTCTTTATCCATACCCTCTACATGCTGCAGATGTAGACCTTTTTCCGATACAGGTTCTTTGATGCTGAGTCCACTGACTAGAGGTGTCGGTGGCATGTAAGCATCTTTTAGACTTTTTGCAGTTGCCATTTGAATCATTTCTTCTTCAGATAGTGGCATTTGTACGGTGCTAGGTGTTTCTTCTAGATCACTTTCCTTAGATATAGGTTTCTTGGAGCTGGGCTTTTTGATCCCAGTGGTGCGTTTAACCTTTTTAGTACCTTCAGAAGAGGCAGCTGGCGTTGACACTCCCTTGCGTTTCTTTGATGAAGTTCTCTCAGGCTTGGTGGACAGAGAATGCTCAATAGCAGATGCTTCCCGACTTGCTTTCAGAAGTTTAATATACTCCCCGTAGTAAGGTGCAGTGAGTATATCACGAGTGAGTAGAGCATCAAGAATAGCCATGCCAAAGATTATTTCGCCTGTGCTTTTAGCAGTATACTTGAGATATCCCACTGGATTTTCATCTATGTTTGATGGAGAGCCAATTCTTCTCTTGGGTAAAAGTTAAGGTTTCGTTGGAGACTTAATATAATAAGTTTTGTGAATCGAATGCTTGGAATGAGAAGCTTGGTGGATCTCTTCTTTCCATCTTTGTTTGCCTCAAGATTTGCTTTATCTTCGAGAAAAGAGTGAATAGACTGAGTGAACTCCTCCCATATTCTTTCAACAAAATTGACGTTCTTCCCATTGACAACACCCCAGAGGATTTGTAGAGATGGAGCTCTAAGTCTTTCGTAGCCCGAAGTTTTACCAGTCAGACACAAGTTAATGAGACTTGCGATGGCTCTCCATGGTTGGTACATGTCGTGAGTGATGACCGTGGATAATGTGGAAACATGAGTGGGATATCCCAGTTCATTGACAAAGCTTAGTAAGGTGGTTGGATTAGGCGCGGGGGGGGGGGGGGGTGTACTCCACATTATCACCAGTCGGCAAGATTTGAATGCCAAGAGTCTCCTTAGTGATGTTCACCCAGTGTTCATCCAGCTGACATTTGTATGTGTTAGCAGCCCTGTCATAGCAGATGGTGTTCCAGAACTGTTGTATGTAAATGGATGGAATTGTTGCAGATGCAATGAAGGCTCTGAAGAATGAAGTGTGCTTAAGTATATCCAGAGCCATTCGGAATATAGGATGGTTCTGAGGTTTGTCAGCCTTCACGTAGCAATTACTTTTCCAAATAGATACCCACTTGTTGAAAGGAAGGATATCGTTATCAGAACGAACTGGTGGAACTGATGAACCTTCAATATTAGAATCTGCCATAGTATCTGCAATTATCACAAATCACAACAGAAAACAAACACACGGAATTGAATTTGTCAGAAGTGAATCCCTGATATCACTACACAAAGATGACATCAGCAGACACTCATGAGAACCGTGATAGGTGGAGACAAGATAATTAACACATATGTGCACCAAGAATTTAGCTGTATCATCAAACGAGTAAGTCAATGGTAGGCCACATACAACACAACTGACCAACTGCATGATGAATACAATTATCATAACACACATAGACCTTGTGAAGTAAACCATAGAGGATCTAATATGTAACACCCCGAAAATTTGATAAGCAACGGAAGTCTAATCGGGGTCATTACAGTTTAGTACACAGTCATACTCATAGAAAACAATTCAAAAGATAACCAATATCATTCCATGAAACTCAAATATTCAGAGTTACAAACATTTTTCCAAAATGTTAATTGTTTAGCAAAAGAAGTGATGAGTTTGTAACGAATGATAATATTATTGAAATGAAAAGGGAGGTCCTGTGCCCTTTGCCAGCTCCGTGCCGCCATGCTTGCTAATTTCCTGAGATAAACATGCTTAAAAAGTCAACACAAAGGTTGAGTGAATCCATAGTAGTTTAAATAGTAATAGTGTGAACACAAGTCAAGCATTTGAAATAAACAAGCCAAGATAGACAGGTCTTGACTAAAATGGTGTAATATTGCTCCTAAGCCTCACGAAACGCAAGCCTTAACATTGATTTGACATATCATAAAGATAATAACAATCATCTACACCACAGCGGATGTAAATGACAAGGGGCCCTCGGTGACAGGAAATGTGCCAAATTTCCATAATACCTCGAATATAGCACACCTCCTGCCAAGTGATCACCTTGACAGAGGTGGGCTGCCATTCCAATAGATCTATCAACTATATTCGGGCTCACTCGCAAGTGATTAAGGTTCGTGATATGAGGGACTTGTAGCACAAGTGTCAACTTAGGCAATATCAGGTGATAACAGCATACAGAAAAATACTTGTGTTCGATTTATAGCATGTATCTCCCCACGGGGTTTAAAAACAATTAAAAAGTGGGACCATGAACTCACCTGAAAGGTGCGTAATCACAACGGTGCTCAAAGTGATGGTGTATCGCTATGACTAGCAATGAAATTCCTCCGACTTGCGACCTAAGTAATACATTGTAATCGGTGTTTCAGATTTGTGTTGTAAATGACATGTGATATGTCACGTGCACGGTGATATCCGTTCGGTTGTCTTAATATATTCCAAAATAACTTCACGTAGTTATTTGTAATGTGTTACGAACCGGTGTCCGATAAATATTACTCGTTGTAAAATAACATAGTTTAAAAATATTTATGATTAAATATTTTTAGTGAAGTTATATATATATATATATATATATATATATATATATATATATATATATATATATATATATATATATATATACACATTAAAGTTACAAAATATATATGTACGTATATAAAAATCAAATTATATAAAATAATTAATTATAAAAATACCTTTGTCACATATAACCTTTAACTTTACAAATTTACACTTTTTACCTGGTTAAAAATAATTACAATTTGGCCCTTTTTGAACTTTTTACACTTTATTCCCTTAGCTTGGGCCAAATGACAGTTTTTACCCTTAATTTCTAAAAGAACTCGGTATTACATAATTAGTCCAAAAGTTTGTGTTTTGCCATTTTTAGCCCCTTAACGTGGGACTTTTGCAAAAATAGTCCTTGATTTAGTTTTTGAAAACCAAACTTTTTATCTCAACATAAGTAGCATTTAAAACTTGTAAAAACACTTAAATTCGGTATTTCGAAAACCTTATTTGAAATATACATTGGGCTCGTTAGCCCGTTCTAGGCCCAAACGATGTTTAACTTGTTTTTAAAAGAAATTTAAGGTTCGACTAAGGTTTGGTTTTGGTCTTGTTTTCGTAGCATAAGATCGTATATGGCTTGCATGTTACTTCGATTTGGTTAAGCTCGAGTCGAGGATAAAGATGGTCGAAAAATATAGATAGGTTGTACGTATAAAAATAGGATGGTGAGGCCATTCCTAGGGGTGTCGAGGCATGTGAATACTATAGTTATAAGTGGAATAAAAGCTTTATACTTAGAAAATATGTGTGTCGTGTGATGAGTATGCATGGTATGAATAATTTTACGTATGAATTGAAAAGAGTGAATAATAACTTACAACACCAAAGATTGGTGGTGATGAGGTCGTGTGTACGAGTTGGGAGCAAGCAAAACGTCTAGACCCGAGAGCTCTTCCTTATCCCAAAACCTTATTCAACCTTGCAAGGAACCCAATGCTTTCCTAACCCAAAACCGTGCTTGAACACTTTGTGCTTGTCGACAATAACCGAAGGGAAAGTGGAGAGTGTTTGTGGTTTGAGAGATTTCGAGTGTGTGTGCATTGTGTGCATTTAATGTGGCTTATATAGGGGGTCTTTGGGTGGTTCGTTGTTCCTAAAGACACAACACACCTCGAGTGGTCATGTCATGCTCGACATTGTTGTCTAATCTCCAAGGGAGTTGTCAAATCGAATGTGGTAATAGGGAAGCAACTTTGGTTTACTTTGATTAGTTTAAGTTTAGCTTAGGTTGTGTAGGTAATAAACAATTAAGGTTAGGGCTCATGTGGTATACATGTTGGGGGACATGAAACATACAATCCATGGGGTACTAGTCGAAAATGGTTATTGTGTTTGTCCATTGGTTCGACGACTCAAAGGGGTGGCTTCTTGTCGCATGTTACAAAATCCAAGTAGAGTGGTATGTTTGTGTTGAGTTGTGGGGAACTAAGAAAAGAACAAGGGTGGTTCGTATGTGTGTGTATCGTAGGAGCTGAGCTCGTTATCATCGTGTAACACAAAGAAGAAACGAAGAGAAGAAAATATAACAAGCCATGTGGGCTTTGTGGTAGTCTCGGCCCAAGCGAAGACAAGGAAATAAATCAGGTGGGCTTGTGGGGGGTGTTTCGGCCCAAGCAATTCAAAGAGAGAAAATATACGTGTGGGCTTGTGAAAAAATGGTTCGGCCCAACTGTGACGGGGTGTTGGTGATTAGTAAAGTGATGAAATAAATTTCGGTGTCGGTGTCGGTTCGTGAAAACCAAAAATTATATAGACGATGTCGTCATACGTATATATATACTCATATATATATATATATATATAGTATTAATAAATTTGTAAAAATTTAATATGTACACAATGTCATATATATATATATATATATATATATATATATATATATATATATATATATATATATATATATATATATATATATATATATATATAACAATATCTCGGTGTTCAATTTGGGTGTCGGGTCGCAAGTGGGAGTTACCGGTGTTTAACCTCATTGGGTGACATTCAAGAGTGACCATCGGGTGATATCGGGTGACAAAACATAATCGGGTGTCAAAACAAAAGGTGTTCTAAACATCGGGTGTCAAATAAACAGTGTCTCATATAAAAATTTCAAATTAGCCCGCAAAAATGGCTCAGTTTAGAATAGTGTCGATAATTAGCATTAATAAATGACCTGGGATTTTACGGTGTATTACATAATAGGTATTACACAACAAAGAGTCGGGTAAAAGTGAGCAATCAATCTACTACCAAACAGATTAATGCACAGAGTATCACTTGCAAACTAGGTAGCCACTAATAGAGTTAATCGCTCTCAGGAAATAATGCTAACCAGGGATAACCACAAGACAGATTAAACCACAATTAGAGATAATCGCAAAAATGATATCTACTAAATAAGATAAACGCTATAAAGACTAACTGCTAACAAGCAACTCGCAAAGATGGATTAAACTCAGTCAAAGTTAACCGCTAGACAAGTTAACCTCTAGACGAATTAACCGCTAGAAAAGTTAACCGCTAGGCGAGTTAACCGCTAGACGAGTTAACCGCTAGACGAGTTAACCGCTAGACGAGGTAACCGCTTGACGAGGTAACCGCCATACAAGATAATCGCAACACATGCTAATCGCTATAATGAACAGCCGAGGAAACCGCAGTCAAGAACGTGCACAAACCGCAATCAAGAATAGCACAACACAAGCAGCCACACAATCGATGATCACAATTAATAAATCATGTAAACTACAGAACCTCAACCAGGAATGATAAAAACAAACCAAACAAGGTATACAACAAACGCAAAATCCCAAATCACAACATTTTACACCACCAACCAACTACGCTAAAAACAATTATTCGTATTCCCCACTATAAACACAAATATAATAAACTCGCAATCATGAACAAACAGTCTTAGTCATAAACAATCACACGCTAACCTATTGGTGATAAGCAATCAAGTGAGATGCGTGCGATGATGCCCTCCGCCTAAATAACAATCATTGCAGGACCTACGATTAGGCATGTAACACATTGATTAAAGTGAAATCACAAAGAAAGTAGGCAAACCAACCTATGCGACTTAATAATGCAGCGAGTGAGAGTCTTAGAGAGTAGAGGAAGTGATCTCACCTCCGATTAGTAATTTGATCGGACGGTTGTAGTGGTTTGGTGACGTGGCAGAGGCGTTTGGTTTGGTGACGGTTGTGGTGGTTTGGTGACGTTTTTGTGTGTGTTTGTGAAATGCATAAATGAGGAGGTCAAGGGTGTATCAGACCATGTGTTTAGTTTGGAATGATATTACAAAAGTACAATTTAATAATTAATTATATTAAAATGAGGATTAATCTAAACATTTAGATTTAAAATAGATGGATGGTTGAAATCTTGTTATTTATTCTTTAAATAAATGTTGTTTCGTATTCAGGGGTGGAGCCACTGTAGCAGTAGTGGGGGGCGATGCCCCCAACCAAGCTCTTGTGGGTATACAAAATATATAAGGAAACTAGTAAATTGTGTGGGAAAAGATTCCAGTGCCCTCCCTCATAAAATTTGCGTGCCCTTATCGTTCTAAGCTTTCCAAAAACTAGATTGCTTAATGCAAAAAGTTGTGTTTTTCCAGTGGGTTCCCTAGATCAGAAAGATGACTGGTAGAATTGTAAAAGTTGGTGTGAGATGGTGGATGTAGTGGGGTAGTGAGAAAATATTATATAATTTTTTTTTTTTCTAAAATTTCCATTGCATTGGTATTTGGTGTCTTGGTGATATACACTATACAGTACGTAGTAACTAAGTTGGAATCTTCAAATTATGGAATATTAGTACCATTGAACATTGTACATTGTACATTTTAGCTTCATTTTGTTGAACACGTATGTGATTTGATTTTAATTGAACATTTTAGTTATGGTTTCAACATAATAATCCCATGTTTTTAGTTAAATTGTTTAAGACCACAATAGCTTTAATATAAATTATTGCCACATTTCGTATGTTAAATTTTTCTTTAATATTTGTATTTGATCCTAAGTGAGCTATAAAGAAATATCAACCAAATTTTATTTTATCGACACCTAAACTTATAATTACTGTTAATTGCATTGTAGTAAAACAACTTTTTAGCCTTTAATTTTAACCGACCCGATGACTCAATTTATTTCAAATTATGTTAAAGAATAAAATCTCCTAACATGTTTGTTTTATCTCTCGCTTCGTATTAAACTTTTCTGATGCACCTTATATATACTTGCATGGAATACAATGTGTACTTTAATATTGTAAAATATTATAAAAGGCTTCAAACAACAACACCCACAAAAAATCCAAAAAGAAACTCGCTTGTTACTTTGATAACGTGCACCACCCATCAAGTCATCCAATTTGTAACAGGCCAATTCCTTTTTCACATATCAATATTTTCTAATTCCAAACAACAACTCTTTAACCAAATGTACACCACGCATTAGATATTGTACTTTTATCTGCCATAAACAATTTCCAATCTGGAAACATTTCTTTTTTATTTAATTAAGTCGAAGACAAATTGGCCGGTAAAACGGTGCCGCCGTGTGATTCCCACCCAACCACAAAATATAAAATTTGTTTATTTCAATCTTCATAATTCAGATTTATATAATTAGATCTATTTCACCATCTTTAATTCCTATCTCACCGTTCAAGTCAACCAGGTAAATAAATTTCGTTTAATCCATCTTTTTTATTTCATCCTTGTAATTTGTTGTTGTTGGTATAATTGTTAGCTAAT
Organism: Artemisia argyi; assembly: GCA_030686995.1. Lineage (NCBI taxonomy): Eukaryota > Viridiplantae > Streptophyta > Magnoliopsida > Asterales > Asteraceae > Artemisia > Artemisia argyi. The sequence goes on along the minus strand of CM060701.1, from coordinate 23,320,890 downwards.
TAATTAATGGCAAGGCCCCTCTAAATTTAGACTTTTACGAAACTAGACTTTTTATCCGCGCCAAATGCGGCGAGGACGGCACGGAGAAACGTGGCCTAATAAAAGCACGCCACCTCATCATCCGGGCCGTCCTCACTGCATTTGATGCTGTATTCACACTTTGCATGATCCGGACACATTTTTTAGACTTTTACGAAACTAAACTTTTCATCCGCGCCAAATGTAGTGAGGACGGTGCAGATGAGGACATGGCGTGGTAGACCACGCCATGTGTCTATGTGCCGTCCTCACCGTATATGGCGCGGATGAAAATTCTAGTTATGTAAAAGTCTAAAAATGTGGCCAGATCATGTAAAGTGTTAATACAGCACCAAATGTAGTGAGGACGGCCCGGATGATGAGGTGGCGTGCTCTTATTAGGCCATGTGTCACCGAGCCGTCCTCGCCACATTTGGCGCGGATGAAAAGTCTAGTTTCGTAAAAGTGTAAATTTAGAGGGGCATTGTCGTAAATTTCTTTTAGAATGAAACTTATGCGGGCTTATATGTTGGGCTCAGTAATAATAACCTAACCTATATATTATCTAGGAGTTGTAACTTATTAATTCTGATAATTGTTACAGTTTAATATATGTTTCCCTTTACTACAGGCAATATACATATTAGCGAGATTGTGATTTATATGGATGTTTTATCATGAAGTAGAGATAATTGATGTGTTGTTTATATTTGCTGTTTGTGTTGTAGATATATGGCTTCGTATGTGGATCCGTGGGTTAGGGAATATAATGAAGCTTGTAAACTTTCGGACGATATCAGCAGCATGATATCGGCGAGGAGTTCGTATGGTTCAGGGCCGGAAGCACAGCGTCATTCGTCTGCTATACGGAGGAAGATTACGATATTGGGTACTAGACTCGATAGCTTGCAGACTCTTTTGACTAAGCTACCTACTCAACAACCGGTGTAAGTCGTTTATTTTCAATTGATGTTTAAGTGTGTGTGTGTGTGTGTGTGTGTATGAGGTTGATTTGGTTCGGACTTATAATGCAACGATATGTCTTATTATGTAATCTTAAGTCTTGTTATTGTTTGTTAGTGTCAAAACCACATGTTATGCATCGGCCTTCTGCACCTTTTATTTTCCTGATGAGGGTTCACAATATATCTAAACACGTCTTGAAGCCATTTCTTAGTTTTAGTAGCATAATGTTACTAAAAACAGCTATGTTTATGTCGTAGATTCATAAATCATAAAGATACTTGTTTGTCGGGAAAACAAAATTGGGTGAATGTAACTGTATTCATTACATCTTTAGTAAGTTTTTGATGTATTGCGACTATTGGCATCCCTTTAAGTGCCCAAACGGTCTTCCACATATCCTGTAGTAATGACTAATGACACTATTAAGCTCTTTCTAGCTCTTTAATCTGTTGGTAGCATATAGCAGTTTACATACAAAATTGACAAACATAGAAGCGAGTGTCATTATTTATTCTATAGCCATGGAGTGAGTAGTGGGTTCTCACGGTGAGTAAGAAGTGCATAGTTGTCAGTCTACAGTCTACACATTATTGAGCTTCAGCAAGAGAGTTACTACACCTGTGCCTAAGAAGGTGCTAATTAGTCCGATTCTCATTAATGTTATGACGCACACATGCTTGTATAATTGTTTACAACTCTTGGAATATAGTGGGTGTAATTGGAGTCACATACATATGGTATATTGTGATGTTATGATATACACAGGCTAGTATAATTGTATACACGAAATCACTATGGACTACATCTGTTTTGTATACTAACCTTATTTTTATTATATAAAACCGTCATCAGTTCTCGGTTTTCTGTGACATGATGCACTGAACAAATGTCATGATTGAATAAATAAGTAAGTTTTTTCAATAAAAAAGAATTCATAATCTGTATCCGCTAGTTACCTATCTCCATCTCTAACAACACCATAGATCTAGCCCTCTTCTTCACCATTATTGCACCAAACAATTGGAACGGCAATCGTCTTGCTGCTAGAAGCGGTGGCAATTTTTTTGGTGTTGTTGCTTCATATCCCTATTCTTCATGCTTCACCAGCATTTTCTTCGATAATCGATGTAACAATCGCATTATTGATGCTAAGATCATTTACAACTCGGTTTTCTAAAACCATTATTTTCAAATGAACGATGTACAAGCTGGATTCATATTTTTGTTTCAGTGAAAATGAGTTGCAAAAGTTGAAGTCCACCATTGGTGGTAGGCAGGCACGGTTAACATGCTTTATTCCAGTCGTTTCACCTGAACTTATAATTCAAGCAGGTTCCTGATATTTATTCATGGTGAGGGTAAAATGTCGAAGGGGTTGACAATTGACTAAATTTATACCCGCTTAGAGTAGCTTTCCGAGACTAATCTATGAATGATGCCACAATACAGCGTTTCAAACATTTTTTTAACAGGTCTTAATGTCTGGTGTCATCAACTTATAGTTATTGCTGTTTTGGTCTTGGGAGTTGATCGAAGATGTTGTGTAATCTATCGTTCAGCGTTAGTAAGAAAATTACCTTTATTTTTGCAGAAAGGAGAAAGAGATGAATCGCCGTAGAGATTTGCTAACAAATATGAGAACAAAGGTTACACAGATGGCCTCTACATTGAACATGTCAAATTTTGCTAATAGGGACAGTTTACTTGGGCCAGAGACTAAGCCAGCTGACGCGATGAGTAGGACAACTGGTTTAGACAACTCTGGTATTGTTGGTCTTCAAAGGCAAATCATGAGAGGTGAGCTATTCTTTTGTTCTTTTGTGACTACTTTTAAGACCCATTTCTCGTGCAAGTACATTAATTGAAACATCTAAATTTAGGACTGATTGAAAATGTCATAGCTATCGGTGGAAAAACAGGCAGGTTAGATAACGGGTCAAAATGGGTGAAAAGTAAATGGCGAAAACTGGTCTGATTGGGGTTTGATGCACCAACTATGTATTGCCTTTGTTATTTTTTTGCTTATCAAATATGATTATAAACACTATGTTACAGTAATGACCCCCTTTTTAATAAAACAATGTAGAAGGTTATAGACACTTTGATTATGTCATTGGTCACCTTTAACCCACTCCACCTGTTTGACCCGTTTCTCTTTTAACGAATTTTTAAAAGTCTACCCAATGGACCATTTAGCATGTAAATAGAGCCCAAGTTAAATCATTTTTTACACAGACAGGTTTATAGCTGACCATACTATCGCTTTTTAAGGAGACTTTGTCCTTTTTGAGGCCTTATGTTTGTTGTTTTCTGATAATGATTCAATGATTGTGAGTTGCAGAGCAAGATGAAGGCCTAGGGAACCTGGAGGAGACGGTGATGAGCACCAAACATATTGCATTGGCAATCAATGAGGAACTTACTTTGCATACTAGGCTCATTGTATGTCACCCAATCTCTCGTACTTATATATGTTCTATGCCACTTATCATAATATACAACCGTTAGAATGCAATACTGATATGAAATCTGAGATGTTTTGCTCCTTCTGAAATGCAGGATGACCTTGACGAGCACGTTGAAGTCACAGATTCGAGACTTAAGGTGACACTTTCACTAATAAACTTACGTGATACTAGTATAAACGTCATAATGATCAACCAATCATTTTAAGTCCTCTAATTCTTTTAAATAGCCCTTTTAAGAATTTAGGTATGTGAATAGTATGCCAGTGTTATGTCGAATTGACAGTATAGAACTGGTTAGCGGATATATTTCATTTATGTAAAAGCTGGTCAATTCGGGATATATTTCATGAAAACTGGTAATTGTTTAGCTAATTTAGAAACAGGTCAGCTGGTCAGATGATTTAAAAGTAGCGCCAATATTTACCAAAAAAAAAAAATAAAAAATAAAAAAATAAAAAAATAAAAAGAAAAACCTTACTATTTGTTATCAGTAGTTGTATTTTATTTGTTATCGTTTATGAAAGTAAAAAATTGGAAAATGGAGTGTTGACTTTGCGCTAAATTTTTTCCCAATATGAACTGTAATAGCTAATTTTTAATTTTTTTTCCATTTTTTTCCCCAAATATTTGTTTGACAAAAGTTGAGCTTTGTTCTTTTCCATGTTACATTACTGGTGGATAACCAACGTTATTTGCTTAAACATTAACAATTCATTTGCTTTTCCAAAACCAGAGAGTGCAGAGGAACCTGGCGATTTTGAACAAACGTGTAAAGAGTGGTTGCTCCTGCTTAGGCATGTTGTTATCTGTTGTTGGGATCGTTGTGCTAATTCTCGCTATATATTTGATCATAAAGTACTTGTGACAATAACTACGGTCAACAATCTATATATATCTACATTTCAGGTCGAGACCAGACCCTGGGAATGTCATATTAGTTTCCATTGTTCGCCTTTGTGTGTACTATAATTAAAAACTGTACAATAGCTCTTGGTTCAATTAAAAAAGCTTTGTTCTCAAACTTGCGTTGTGTTGTCTAAATATTTTTGTTATCATTGATCCGAAACCATGGTTAACAAGTCTATATGTGTCTAAACTTGCTTTGGATGTCAAAGGTGTTGATCTTAAAAAGATTGTTCACAAAATTTGCTCCATAACCCAATCTTCCCTTGATCCATGAAAATCTAAACTCACTGAATTGTTGTGAAAATCAATATAATCATCTTGAAATGCTTTAAAAGTATACCATTTTCTTCAATGTGAATTAGAAGTGTCTATTTCGACCCATTGAATTATTAACAGCGCAAATGTGTGAAAACTTGCCCCAGATTTAGTTTTTCATGCATAAAACTTCTATATGATCTTATTAAGATGGTTAGATTATTATTACTGTACTAATACAATTTTGATAACGTATTTTAACATTCGCTCAAGTACCCAAGCAAAAGTATTTAGGGTGCGTTTTGTATGCATTTTGGAATTGCTATAGATATAGGTTTGATAATAACGTATACAAAATTTGATGATTCCATAATTTTCCTTTCGAAGTGTTTGGTTTTTTTTTAGTTAGATATGTGTTGTATCTCCACTAATTTAAGGTCCCATCATCAAGTTCACAAAATTTTTAATAGTGCATTTTGTAGGCAAGTTTCGTAGGCAACTGTTAGTTCAATGGATTTTTTCTTCTTCTTTCTAAACAAGTTCAATGGAATTGTATCATATTCATTATGTAGGGTTTGCTTTTCATAATAGCAGTCACACCCTTACCTTATATAGGGGATTAGATAATAGATAATAACAAATAATGTAGTCTTTTTTCATAATAAAAATAAAACAATTTTCAAGAGAGCACTTACACCCTTACCTTATATAGGGGATTAGATAGTTAGATAATAACTAATAATGTAATGTAGCCTATTTTCATGATAAAAGCAAAACAATTTCCAAGAGGGAGGTGATTTGCACACTCCTCCAATTGATTGGTATACTCTAATTTAGAGTGTATTAACATTTATACACTCACATCACTTTTACACATTTTACTACCATAAAGGTATAAATGTCAAGACACTCTAAATTAAAGTGTGAATCAATTTGAGGAATGTGCAAATCACTTCCCTTTATCTATCTTCCCTCCATATTATATTTATTAATATCAAAATAATATTAAACTCTAATATTAGTTCTTCTATCCATATACAAAACAAACTAACATTTTATAATATCGTTCATTTTCTCTTTTATACATTTCTTTAAATTGAATTACATTCCTTCTTGCAACTCGATGCACCCTACCTTTCACAATAAAATTTATGGAATGAGTTCAAACCAATAATGTTGACTCTTTTCATGATAAAAGCAAAACAATTTTCAAGAGAGCAGTCACACCCTTACCTTATATAGAGGATTAAATAATATATAATAACCAGTAATGTTGCATCTTTTCATGATAAAAGCAAAATAAGTTACAAGAGGGAGGTGATTTGCTACATGCAAGATTTTTTGCCATTGTAACGAGCAATGTCCTAAAAAGATTGTCTCGGATATATTGGAAAATGTCTACCAAGGCAAGCTATGAGAGGCGTTCAAGTTGGGCAAAAATCAGTCTTTGTGTATAGGCGTAAAAGGATGCTGCAAAAGAGCCGCACATAAAGAAGACAGGCTGGATTCCAAAACTGTCAGAAATGCCAATGTTGATAAAAGTACTACGGTTTCAAATGCTTTTGATGTTTTGCGCAGCATGGCTGACGAGAATGAGATCTTTAGTTCAAAGAAAGTGGACCTTCAACAGAGAAGGTGGTGACTCAAATGGAAGACAAATGGCTGATATAGAGAACATGAAAGAGGTCGTGAGACGAAGCACTCCAAATCAGACCATGGAACCAAGACCAAGCAAGAATCAACAAAAGGACAACGAGGCTTCTATGTCTGGAGGAAGTGGTGCAAGTAAAAACTTGTACGAGAACTCGAGAAGTTCAGTCTGATTTACATGACAATGAGGACGAAGTTTTTCAGCCATTAAACACAGAAGTGATTGATTTCATTAGTGCATATGATATTAGTACCCGTAGTCAACTTATATGATAGTGGTTTATGTTTGATTTATTTCATCGAGTCAAATGTAGCGATGTGGTTGTTTGTCTTTTGTGATGTAATTGTGCCTATGTAACGAGCTAAAATGTTAGATCCACCCACATTGTATGTACTTAATTGGTTTTTGGACTAATACACTTACCGGGTTAAAACCCTTTACCAAAAAAGAAAGATAAAGAAGTTCTGAATTAGAGCAACTTATTTTATTCCACAAGTTCAAAACTGAACAAGAATACTACTGTTAAGTACCACAGCAACTTAATCCTCAGGAACAATCACAGGAAAAATAAATAAATAGATGTTTGCGGTTCATCCCAATCTTAACATATTAATATTATGAATCAAAACAAATTCACATAATCACTCTTCACCAATTCAAATCCCTCCGTAATTCACAAATGCTAAAAGGCCAAAGAGGTCACTGCTGCAAATGCCTTGCGAGGATGGTTCACTCTCCTTCACTCAAAATTGGTACAATGAGTGGGTTCATCTGTGCAAGATAAACAATTGCCCACCTGCCAAAAATCACAACACATAGGTAAGTTTTAACTCTAGATGCACAGGAGTTAGCTACGCATTTGGAATTCAGATCTCGAGTAGCGGGTACCAAATAGAAAGGCAACTATGGGCTTCTCCAGATATTGGATACGCTAAAATCCTATAACTCTGAATTGAGACGACTAATTGCATAAATAAAGTGACAAACTTTGAGGTGAACTCCGTTTTAGGGAGGTAACTTATTTTTGGACATAATACCAACAAAAATTGACATTATCTTAATCTAAGGTAATCTGGGTGAGGGGTGTGTGTGTGTGTGTGTGGGTTGTTAGTTCTATTGGGAAAAAAATACTGGTTCCCAAAATAGATAGCACTAACCATCCTAAAGTTTGTAACTTTTTATACCATTACACCTTAAAAAATCTAGGATAAAACCCACAATAAGTTTTACTTCCTACGCCTATGCGTGTCTGTGTGCGTGATAGAAACAAGGTGAGGCCACCCAAAAAATGATTTTCCTTTAATATCTTAGACTTAGACTAGGCAGCCTCCGATATCCCATTTATGTGTTGAAGGAGCATCACAAACATATAACTATGGCAGAGCACTCTATCACTCGTGTTCTGCAAGCATAAGGAGGCTATCCTCTTTATGTGATACTCATTATGATAGACATAGCAAAACATGTATATCCACATATTGAGGGAAAGGCTTCAAAATATCGGAAGATCGAAGAAACTATTGTGTAATGAACAGTTTTTATTAGTGACTATAAGAATCAAGAAACAAAACTTACATCATCCAACAGCATACAGTAGCAGTAATCACCAACGTAAGGTGGAACCTGAAACATAAATACATGTTAATGTTGATCAAATTTGTGATATTAACTTTGTTCATAGGTTATACTTAAAACAAGTAAACAACTAGTAAATGATAGTAATTAGCAGCTTATAGCATAGACATGTATATTTATACTGTACTGGTTGTCTCATGCCATTATTATCACAATGAATACGTCAACTCATTAAGGGTGTGTTTGGGGCAGAGCTTTTAGGAGCGATGAGCAGTCAGCATTGAGGTTTGTGATTCTTAATGTTTGTTTGGCTAGCAACAAGTAGCTTTATCTTTCTTTTTTTTGGAATGCTCCTTTTCCAACGCTCCATTAAGTAGCATTTAGGAGCGTTGAGCATTAAGGGGTTGTTTTACACATTATGTTTACAATACGTTACCAAACGTTTTTACAGAAAAAAACAACTACTGCTCACAGCTACGTAACCAAAAGTACAACTACTACTCACTGCCTACTGCTACTTTTGCCAAACACACCCAAATGCATAATATTGAATGGTTATCTCTATCTATACTATATAGTTATAAAGCATTTAGGCAAACATTTTAAGGACCTCTTTAAATCAAGTGTTTCAACCTAAGACTTCAAATAATAATTTGATTATGTCCACTTAATCTACGCTGTCCCTAATATGATCATGATCCGATTATATATGGATACTGGATAGTGAGAGAGGGGGGGATGAAATATCGTTGCATAGCACAGGCGTCGTAGTTCAATCAAGAAATGCTCACTGACTGCAAACTAGCTACTCTTTAAATCAAGAAACTTGGTATCTATAACTGAATTAATGTTATGAAAAATCAGACACTGATTTTAAGGGGGTGTTTGTTTAAGCTTATATGTGGGCTTATGAGTTTACTTGATTTCGGTTTATATTCATATAAGCCCCAATTTTTCGGCTTATTTTGAGACTTATGTGCTTGTATAAGTTTATCATATCGTAATAAACTTATAAAAGCTCACAAGTCTCAAAATAAGCCGGAAAATTGGAACTTCTGAAACATAAGCCGAAAAACAAATAAGCTCATACGCCACATATAAGCTTAAACAAACACCCCCTATATACACACATCTTGTGAGTGGTCAGGGAAAGGGTCGGAAATGGTCACGGGGATACGCGGCATACATCGACTAACCTAAACAAGAAAAACCTAAGAATGCAAACATAAAAAAGCAACCAAATCTGAAGTACTAAAAGATGAAGAACATACAGATTAGTAGAGGGGCCTTTATTGCAGCAGATACGTGTGCAGAAAGAAGCAATGATCCCGATCGCAATGAATATCAGGGTCGTTAAGAAAAACCCCATCTTTTCTTTTTAAATCAGATATCTCCGATCTAATCAATTCCAAAAAGCAATATCAGAATCAACGGAAATTTAAGGTATTAAAGATTTAAATAAATAAAAAAAGTGAACCTGATCGATCTCCGGTGATGATGATGATGGTTGTTTGGAGCTCTACCGTTGAAAAACAGATTTTTAACTTCTTTTTCTTATCGTTAACTAACTAGATGGGCTGAATTGTTTTGGGCTAATAAATTTTATTTGGGCCTTATTCTTTTAGAATTTTAATTTTTAGTATTGTGGCATTATTTGACGGGTGTAATAGTGGTGGTCACTATCATCTTTATATCAGCGTGTGACTACCCTGACGGGTGGTAATAAAAACTGCAATAGGTTATTAAATAGGTTCTTGGTGAATCCCCCTCCTCATAAGGCATCACACGATCGAGAGAAGCCATGAGCCATCTTGATTAAGACTAGGCGCCTAAAGAGCGAAGAAAAAGATTTTTTGTTAACGAGAACATGAACGGAAAATTTTATACACATAGGAGCTTGCATCAAGATTGTCATTTCTTAAGGCGACTTTTGTGTTTAGGAAGAAAAAAGCGCTCTAAAGGTTCTTCCGTCTGATCGAGACATCCGCTCTCGAGCTGAGCAAAATGGATTAACGGGAAATGAGAATTAAAAAAGGGAAGTTTCTGCAGAAAGTTGTCTTGATCTTCTACTTATTGAACGTCAAATGAGACTCATTCAAAAACTCATATTTCTTTTTCATTACATTTACCTCACTAATAACTAACACGCCCTTTACTATTTACTTATACGCCACTTAAATACAAAAATACGTCACGTAAACTTCCAATTAAAAGCCTTCGAATGAATAGATAAAATGGAGAAAAAAAATTAAAATGGTCAAATCAAGGTAATAAAGACCACCCTATAATAGTATCCTAAAGAGACACTAGACATGAAGGTAATTGAAAAAAACCCCGGGTATGTGAAAAAGTATGAGATCTCGATAAATGATATAATGCAATGTCTAGTAGAGTGTGGAATTGAAAAGAACTTAATTGACGTCTATAATACTATTGTATACAATTATGCACATTATAAATATTGTAAAAATAAGGTGATGATCATAAACATCTGCAAGAAGTGCAACTGTATAAGTGAATGCCAAATAATGTAAAGACACAAGTAACTAATGGACTTTGAAAATCTCTTATGATGAGACATGGTTATTGTAACTTGAAATTCATACATATGAATGTTATGAGAAAGCAAAATTAATGTTATGTCTGACAATATAATAAATAAGTTGCATGCGTCTATTATAATAAAACAAGAACTCATTTTCTGTTGATATTCCTTAAGGAATATAGAATGCATGAATTACGGGTTATAATTAAAAATACTCGAGAATACTAATTGATCTAATTGAATAAATCACTGAAATGGAGTAAATCAAGTATTTTGATATATGGGTTTCTAGTTTACTAACCCATCAAAACAAGTTTAGTTAATTTTGCAGAAGTATGATATATGTTTAGTACTCACGATGGTCGGTCTTAAATTGGATATGTACGCACAATAACAATACTGCAATATCATAGCTCTGACAAAACAAACAATCACAGCTAGTTCATCCGACCATATAGGAATTCAGAGATAGAGGCACCAATAGTTTTGCATGAAGATAATGCAATATGTAATGCTCAACTTAAGGAAGGTTATATTAAGGGTGATTGTCAAAGTTCTTTTTCACTCATGTCTTACAAAAGAATGGTGATATTATTGTTCAACCGACAATTCGGCGGATCGATTTACCAAGGCATTTCCTACCTCAACATTTAGGAAACTAAACCACAACATTAGGATGCGCCGACTCAAAGAGATCAAGTGATGTAATCATCTGGGGAGATAATACGCGTTGCACTCTTTTTCCCTTAACCATGGTTTATCCCACTGGGTTTTTCGGCAAGGTTTTTAATGAGGCATTATTCCCAAAGCATATTAATAGTATGGACATCCTAGAGCGAGTTTGAATCTCATTATAAGATATAAATCATTTAGTTTAACCTTTATTGGATCGTATCTTTGTATAAAATTATTGGTTGATTGCTTTAATAACACTTTTCATTCTCTCAAACTTGTGATCACAACATTCTAGTGATTTTATTTAAAGTTTTTCATAAGAAAGTTAAGAGCCGCTTATTTCTTATTTTCTTAATATTAAATTAAAATTAGTTTTTGATTTTTTTTACTCATTTGGTCTGGTGGTATTTGAGTTGCTGATAACCTAGATGTTGTCGGTTTAAGCATCACTTGAGTTATTTGTAAGATATATTTTGAGAGATTTGTATAGAGTGTGAAAAAAAAATCCCGTTAGAAAAAACTTAAAATTTTATGTAAATGAACTTGATTGAAAATTTCTATAACAATTATTATTTTATAAATATTATTACATTTTTATAAAATAAGTAAATCCAAACACAAATTTAAAGAGTACTTATTTTATAAGCAAATTTTCTTTTAAAAAAGCATAAGTGGAAAAAATAAACAATCCCATCACCTTATGTATAAAGTTGAAAACTTAAATAAATTCCGGTAGAAACTAATTGCTATTGTTTTCGCTTTAGCAATAAGTGATATTATTGGCTCTAACATAATACAAAAATATGATAGAAATTTCAGTTGAGTAATAACAAGGTTGCAAAAATCGTGAATCGGTAGTGAGGCGGTCGACCACCTTGTAGCTTGTAATCGGTCTAGGCGGGATTAATCGGTGATTAATTGTGTGGAAAACTAGAAGGGAGGGTTGAATAGTTTTACGTCTTTTTAATTTTATTATGAAAACTTAGTTTAGTTTTAAAACCTTGTTTACTTTTAAAACTTTGATTCGATCTTATGTGAACTCAAATCTTGAACAATATGAACAACTATATCTAAGTATGAACAATAATAATAATGTAAGCTAAGTATGTGAAATCAACACATGCATAATATAAACAATTATAACTATATACGAGAGATAAGTAAGTATATTATGTAATCCTTAGTTATATGTTTTATGAAAACTATACTTGATCGAAATGATCAATTATATGTATGTTATCTTTTTAGTTTGATTGTAAAGACTTTGTTTTGTGAATGAAACTTTTGTTTGATCTTTAAGTGAAATCAACACTAGTACTATATGAGCAACTATATATATACGCCTATGTCTACGAAAGTAATAACGATATAAGCAAGATAATAAGTAAGAGATGGAAAGATCAAACCGCGAAACAAAGCATTTATAGTGGTTTGGCTACAAGGACACCTTCCTTGCCCTACTCCACTCCCCGAGTCACCTACTCGAGAGTTTTCTTCACTATGTCAACAAGCTCCCTTATGGCGGAGAAAACCTTACACACCAATATACACACCACAACTTCGTCACAACTTATTTACACCTTCTACACAACTTCTTCACACCTAGTCACTACTTAATCACAACACTACTTCTTCACACCAATCTATCTTCACAACTATCTACTTCACAACAATCTTCTTCACAACTATCTACTTCCCAACTTCTCTACTTCACAACTATCTACTTCCCAACTTCTCTACTTCACAACTATCTACTACACAATCTCTCTATCTACACACCTTGCTAATCTATCTTCTATCAAATATTCACAACTAGTTACACAAAGAAATAGATATAATGGATGATGCTCTAACAACTTGGATGTGGAGGTCACAACAAGTTGTAATACTTCTTCTCTTGAAGGATTGAAGTATTCTTCTCTTGCACTTGAAAGGTTGAAGCTTGAATCACTTGGAAACAAAAGCTTATGATTATATAATCAAAGGGTTTAAGAGAATGGTTTAGAATATTTATATCAGAGAGTTTATAGTGCAAAAGGTTAGGAAAAATGCCAGATTTTAGCCAGTATTTATAGGGAAAATTTTACTGTTCGGGAGCGTGGCCGGTCCCCTTAATTTGGGGTTGGTCTCCTTAATAATTAAGGGGGCCGCCCTATTAAAAAAAAAAAAAAAAAAAAAAAAAAAAAAAAAAAAAATCTTCAGAATTTTTTGTCCTTTTGTAGGGAAGGTTTATCTGAAGAATCTAGCCGTTTTTTGGGTAGAAATTTGAATTCAAAATATTTATTTTGAATAAAACATTTCTTTTAAATATAAAAATATTTTGTATAAGTTTAAAAATGTTTGTCCTATTTTATAAAAAATGTAAGGTTTGTAAAAATAAAAATTCCTTTGATCATAAAATGCATTAGACACTTTGTTTATTCATACCTTAAGTGATTTGGATGCTAAAGTGAATATTTACGACTAAATACTTATTTACGTCATAATTTGTAGTTCAATGAGTTTACGTTTTGTGATTATCAAAACATAGAGATATCGATATATGTTAATAACGTTTTTAGGCATTATTTATATCAACAATCTCCTCCTTTTTGATGATTACAAAACCTAAACTCATTAAGTCTAAAAATTAATTTTTAGACAAGTACTTAGTGAGTTTATATTCACTTCTCTCCCTTTTTGTAGAATCAAAAAGGTTATGCCGGCTAGCTTCATAAATGAAGTTAGACGGGATGAAAGCTCCCCCTTGATGTGTGTTCCCCCTCGTTCGATGGCACCAAGGAATCGAGATACGGAATGCTCGCAAGAAAAATATTAGAAGCACAAGCAAATATACAAGCATAGCAAACAAATATTAAGGATACATAACAATTAATTCAAATAGATTATGTTAAAGATCCTAATTTGCCAAAGAGAGCCATCAGACTTTCTTGTAACAAAAGGTTGGTTGATTCATATTTGAAAGTGAAAATCATAAGCATATAGTATGCTTAGATGGTTGATGATGGAGTGTTTGGAATGAAGATGGTTAAGTTAGGGTAAGGTTGTTGGATTAATGGAGGTATATGTTTGGGTCATGAATGTTGGAGAGTTTGGTGGTGGAGAGTTTGTAGCGGAAGAGGTTGATTAAGGTTTTGGATGTTGTTCAAGTGAGGGTATTGGATGTGATCTAGTGAGAAGATATTCAATCCAAGTGAAGTGTTCATTCAATGCAATGGTTTTTAGGAGAAAGATGCAACAAGGTCAATTGTTGACATTTTTTTTTTTTTTTTTTTTTTTTTTTTTTTTTTTTTTTTTTTTAACTTGATTCAAGTTGTGGGGTAATGAAGGAGAGCTAGAGGAAAGTTGTTCCAAGTTGCATTGAGCAATGTATAACGCAAGAAGAGCACAAAGCTCATGGGCTTCCTTGAGTTCTTCAATGAACTTCAAGTGTTCGGAGGAAGGTGATGATGGTGGAGCGTGGTTGTTATTAGGGATGGATGATTGGACATCCAACATAGGGATAACATGTGTGTTGGTAGGAGGTGGTGGTGATACTCTTGGTGGTGGAGATATTTGTGAGTTTGGGCTATCATGAATAGATGAGAATAAAGTTGTGGAAGAATAGGATGTTTCATGAGTGGAGGATATTTTGGATGGTGGATTGGTAGGTTGAACAAAATGTGAGGTGTTAGGAATGAGATTGGAATTGTTGTTATGAGATTGAACATGCTCTTCATATGGCTTATGTGGGTGAGATGAAGATGTATTTTTGGGAACAAGGATGGATGTTTGGTTATTATGATGAGGTTTGTGAACGGGTTCATTTGAGTGAACATGAGGTTTGTGTATCATGAAATATGGTTTGACTTTCATGAGTTAAGTTGTAGTGGTGATGACACACTTTGTAGAGTGTAGGGAATGGTTATATGGTTGAATCTTTTTATGAGGATGACTAGGTGGAGTTATTGGTGAAGATGGGAAATGAGTATCAAGTGATGTGATTGGTGAGAGTGAAAGAGCGATGTTCATGGAAGGGATTTCTTGGTAGGAGGGTGTTATAGATAATGCATTAGGTGTACTAGGAGATGAAATTTGAGGTTGAGGTGAGTAAAGGTTATAAGGTTTGAGTGTGTAAAGGTTCTGATGTTTGAGTGTAAGGTAGAAGGATATGAGGTTTAAGTGTGTAAAGATTATGAGGTTTGAGTGTAATGTAGAAGGATATGGGTGAGTAAGGGTTTTTGATATGTAATGTTGGTGGAAAGGAGAGTGAGGTGTTAGGTATGTAATGTTGAAGACATAGGAGGAATTTGGTGTTGGATGTTTGACAACATCATTTGGTTTGACGGGATTTTAATGGAAGTTAGGCTTTCTTCTCCAAACAGGTTTCTTGGTGGTTTTGGTTTAATGGGAGAGGAAATGATGAGATGAGTGGAGATTGAGAGGAATGCGAGTGTTTATAATGTAGGATCAAAGATGGATAAACTTTGATGGAGGGTTTAGGATAGAATAGGTTTGTGAATTTTGGGAAGTGTAGGATGAAATGGGCTAAAAAGTAGAAAAAAGAAACAACACCTTCGACCATCAGATGGCCGGTCCCCTTAATTGGAGGTCGGTCCCCTTAATAATTAAGGGGGTCACCTTATGATTTAAGGGGGCCGCCCATCTGGTGATTCCCAGATTGCCAGAAAAGGGTTTTTGGTAGTGAATTACAGAAAGGTTGTGTTTTTGGTTTCAAACAAGTCCAACTCTTTGAGGCAATTAAGCATATACTAATTATGTAGCCAAAGCATATTAACCAAAGACATTAAGTAAACAAGCAATTTCATCTAGCATGTAAACATACTCATCAAGCAAGTAAAATATAAGTGCTAGGAAACAATAAGCAACATCAAGTATTTCATAACTACATAACTAGGAGGATTAATTCTAATGTGTATCAATGTGCAATAAGTGGGTAGTTATGATAGCATGGATTTCTAGACTTGTTACAAACAAAGTCTTAATAGACAAACCATGGTCCTCTTGATTTGATTTAGTTCACTTATAAGTGTCATTTATATAAATATAGATGATAAATATGAGATCACCATGCATGATTTAAAAGAGACGTTTTTAGCATTATTCAACAATGTTTGAAAGTAGGTTTTCACTTAGATGTGAAAGTTATTTGAATAAAATAGATTGGGTTTTACTTCAAAATGTGTGAATGAACGGTAAAGAATATTTTCCCAATCTTTAGTATTGATCAGAACAAAATTGTGGATATTGATAGTAAAAACACGTTATTTAAAAGTGGGATAGTTATTTGAAAAACTATTTTCCAAAATGTGAGATTTTTGCATATTTTTAGATATATAAGATTTTTGACAACAAATATCGTTAATCATATATTTTAAAAGATGTTTATTAAAGATCTCATGCTCAAGAGGATTGGTTAAGCCTATTATTATCTAATGCTATCGTTTCTACATATCCTATGATCCTAAAGGAAGTGATGACGATAATTTATATGTTAGATGCGAGAGTGTTGAATGGGGTATAACGTAACATTTATAGTTCCTTTGTTATCGCACGCTTATCTAACTTAATGTCATAGTCTACGAGAGCTTGTTTCATCAATAGTTTTCTTACGCGAGGGATCTAATCCTACTTCTATATTAACGATTGATCCACTTAACTCATTTTACTTCATCACCATGAGTTTGTTAGTAGTGGATATAGAAGATTTCCATTTTCTATTTTGTTCGGCAATGAACAATTTTATCTTATTCCTAGGAAAGTCAACCAAATATGTTTCTAGGTTATAAGAATATAAGCTATTATGTACATATATATGTATAGCTAAGCATTAATCTAACTAATCATTTATCTAAGCATGCAAATTATAGCGATGAACTTAAAAGAAACGCGTACCTTTTAGTCTTCAATGGAATATCTTCAAGCACTTCAAGTGACCATGTTGACTTATAGAAGTCATTTGTAGATGATATTCCAACTTCTTCCAAGATTGACAACTTAGCCACTTGGTTCCCATTGTCACATTGGTCCAAAGTTGTTTGGTCCAAACATATTTAACATTTGGCTAAGATGCATGTATGGTGGTAATATTTCCCAAGGATTGTAACTTGGTTGATAATTCCACATTTGATTTCTAGTGTTATTGTAATTTTGTCTATTTTGGTTTCTTCTAGGTTGAGGTGTTTTAGATCGAGTATGAGGATTATTTGGTTTTCTTGGTGGTGGAGTTTTAGATCTTAATTTAGGTTTAGAGGATCCTACTTCGGTCTTTAAGGATGGTTTATAAAAAGTTTTTACTTTTTCATCATTCGCAATGGGTATTTTTCTATCTTTTGTAAGTATATACTTAGGCTTTGAGTCTACTGATTTTTGTTTACCAGATTCACATTCAAACTTTATACTTTTATTTTCACTAGTTGAAACATTAGTTGAGGTTAATCATAGACCGGTTTTATCTCCCGAAGTTTCTTGAATACTTATTATTTTCTTAAGTGGGTTACTACTATTTTTAAACTTGTCAAGTTTGAAAATTTCATCTTTAAGTTTTTTGTTTTCATTTTTAACCTCTAAGCATGTTTTACATTTTATAAAAACTTCTTTTCCTTTTTCCAAATGTTGTAGTTTAATTTTTAATTCAAGTACTTCATTTTCTAATAGATTATTAATATGTTTTAGTGACTTATTTTTAGCTATAACCTTTTGACCTAATTTGCATAACCTATTATATTCACTATCTAGGTCTTTTTCGTCTAATGATAAATTTTCGTCACTAAAGTATTCGGTTTCGGAACGTACCTCGCTTGATGTCTTAGCCATAAGACACTTTTCTTCATTTGTAGTTTCTTTCTTGTCCTCATCGCTATCACTCCAAGCACCTCTAATAAACGACTTTTGATTTTGATCTCTTGACATCATTGGACACTTTCCGATGAGATGATTTGGATTGCCACATTTAAAACACTTCCTTTCATTATATGGTTGCCTAACGTATCTTTCTCGTCTTTTGAAGAATTTCTTGAAGTCTCGTACGGCCATAACATACTCTTCATCGTCACTTTTGGAGGTTGAGAATTCTTCGTCACTAGAGTCCTTTTTAGCTTTCAATGCAATTGATTTGCTTTGCTCGCTTTTTCCTTTCACCATCTCGGAGTCTTTCTTTATTATTTCTTCATAGACCTTTAAGTTGCTGATCAATTCGTCAAGTTGTAGAGTTGACAAATTCTTTGATTCTTCAATAGCCGTGACTTTAGCTCGCCATTTTGGATGAAGAGCCCTAAGAAATTTTATAACAAAATTCATACTAGAAAAATTCTCATCAAGTGCTTTTAAACTTGTGATAATAGTGTTAAATCTAGCAAAAGCATTATCTATTGATTCCTCCTCTGGAATCGTAAATTGTTCATATTGTTGAACAAGAAGATCTATTTTGTTATCTTTAACTTGACTATTACCTTGGTGAGTGATTAGTAAAGAATCCCAAATTTCTTTTGCGGTTTTACACATAAAAATTCTTTCATATTCTTTGCGTAGTAACACATTATAAATAACCATTTTAGCCTCATTATTTTTTGCTAGTTTCTTTTTCAAATCATCATTTTGTTTATCAAAAGATACAATTTCATCCTTTTTAGTTTCAAAATTATATTGAATAGGGGAAAATCACCAAAGGTAATAATATGCCAAATATCAAGATCTTTTGATTTCACATAAGTTTCGAATCTATTTTTCCAATAAAGAAAACCATCACTTTCAAATAATGGTGGTCTTTGCATAGATTGCCCTTCTAAATATTTTTCAGATTCCATAGATCATTACAAGTTTTAAAATACAATATATTTTAAAAATCTTGTTTGATGTGGATCCTGATACCAATTGTGGAAAACTAGAAGGGGGGTTGAATAGTTTTACATCCTTTTAATTTTGTCATGAAAACTTAGTTTAGTTTTAAAACCTTGTTTACTTTTAAAATTTTGATTCGATCTTATGTGAACTCAAATCTTGAACAATATGAACAACTATATCTAAGTATAAACAATAATAATAATGTAAGCTAAGTATGTGAAATCAACACATGCATAATATAAACAATTATAACTATATACGAGAGATAAGTAAGTAAACGTTTATTATGTAATCCTTAATTATATGTTTTATGAAAACTATACTTGATCGAAATGATCAATTATATGTATGTTATCTTTTTAGTTTGATTGTAAAGACTTTGTTTTGTGAATGAAACTTTTGTTTGATCTTTAAGTGAAATCAATACTAGTACTATATGAGCAACTATATATATACGTCTACGTCTACGAAAGTAATAACGATATAAGCAAGATAATAAGTAAGAGATGGAAAGATCAAACCGCGAAACAAAGCATTTATAGTGGTTCGGCTACAAGGACACCTTATTTGCCCTAATCCACTCCCCGAGTCACCTACTCGAGAGTTTTCTTCACTATGTCAACAAGCTCCCTTATGGCGGAGAAAACCTTACACACCAATACACACACCACGACTTCGTCACAACTTATTTACACCTTCTACACAAATTCTTCACACCTAGTCACTACTTAATCACAACACTACTTCTTCACACCAATCTATCTTCACAACTATCTACTTCATAACAATCTTCTTCACAACTATCTACTTCTCAACTTCTCTATTTCACAACTATCTACTTCCCAACTTCTCTACTTCACAACTATCTACTATACAATCTCTCTATCTACACACCTTGATGATCTATCTTCTATCAAATATTCACAACTAGTTACACAAAGAAATAGATATAATGGATGATGCTCTAACAACTTGGATGTGGAGGTCACAACAAGTTGTAATACTTCTTCTCTTGAAGGATTGAAGTATTCTTCTCTTGCATTTGAAAGGTTGAAGCTTGAATCACTTGAAAACAAAAGCTTATGATTATATGATCAAAGGGTTTAAGAGAATGGTTTAGAAGATTTATATCAGAGAGTTTATAGTGCAAAAGGTAAGGAAAAATGACAGATTTGAGCCAGTATTTATAGGAAAAAATTTATTGTTCGGGAGCGTGGCCGGTCCCCTTAATTAGGGGCCGGTCCCCTTAATAATTACGGGGGCCACCTAACAAAATTAAGAGGGCCGCCCTATTAAAAAAAAATTTCTTCAGAATTTTTTGTCCTTTTGTGGGGTAGGTTTATCTGAAGAATCTAGCCGTTTTTTGGGTAGAAATTTGAATTCAAAATATTTATTTTGAATAAAACATTTCTTATAAATATAAAAACATTTTGTATATGTTTAAAAATGTTTGTCCCATTTTATAAAAAATGTAAGGTTTGTAAAAATAAAAATTCCTTTGATCATAAAATGCATTAGACACTTTGTTTATTCATACCTTAAGTGATTTGGATGCTAAAGTGAATATTTACGACTAAATACTTGTTTACGTCACAATTTGTAGTTCAATGAGTTTACGTTTTGTGATTATCAAAATATAGAGATATCGATATATGTTAATAACGTTTTTAGGCATTATTTATATCAACAATCTCCCCCTTTTTGATGATTACAAAACCTAAACTCATTAAGTCTAAAAATTAATTTTTAGACAAGTACTTAGTAAGTTTATATTCACTTCTCCCCCTTTTTGTAGAATCAAAAAGGTTATGCCGGCTTGCTTCATAAATGAAGTTAGACGGGATGAAAGCTCCCCCTTGATGTGTGCTCCCCCTCGTTCAATGGCACCAAGGAATCGAGATATGGAATACTCGCAAGAAAATTATTAGAAGCACAAGCAAATATACAAGCATAGGAAACAAATATTAAGGATATATAACAATTAATTCAAATAGATTATGTTAAAGATCCTAATTTGCCAAAGAGAGCCATCGGACTTGCTTGTAACAAAAGGTTGGTTGATTCATATTTGAAAGTGAAAAATAGTCGTGACACCGTCACTCCTTACGGGCTGACGCCGTCAAGATGGGCCAGGCAGAAAAGAGCCTATAAATATAATATCATAACTTCACTTTTTTAAGCCCTAAACCCTAAGGTCGATTCCTGGGTTTAGGTAGGTGTTTTTCCAACAACTTAGAGGGTTTCAAATACTCCATAAACATCTTGTAATGGTTTGTTGATTCTATCTTAATTCATGTCTTCAATTATCATTATTGTTGCTTGTTCTTCATTAATTATGCTTGGCTAATTCATCTTGTGTCTACTTATGTTTATATAATTGATTAGATCTTATTGATTGCTTGTTGATGTTTGTGTCTATCTTCATCAATTAAGGCGTGACACTTCAATAGGTCTAGTTGATTTAGCTTATAATTCTTAATTCCTATTGTCTCTTGTTTGGTTGATTGAATTCGATGTTAGGCTTAAAAAAACTGACAGACTTCCAATTGGTAACTTGCTTGAACGTCTTAAGAAACATGATCGGAGGTGTACTATGATTTAATGGTTGTATTTAATGCATAAGTGAATTCTAGTGATACCATGTTAGGAGCTTTTAACGGCTCGACATAGGAGTGAAGTAGGAGCTTATAGAGTTAGGGAAGATCGTACACGGCCCTACGACTAGTATTAAGGAATACGACCCGTCAATTAAAACAAGGATGTGACAAATCAATAGGAAGAATTGGATAGCTAGCAAGAAGTAACATATCATAGGTAGACATGCTTCACTTCCCTTGTAGAAGCCTAGTTTACTTTTCTTGCATATTAGTTTAATTAGTAGCTTTTGGGTTAGTTGATTAGCAACTAATTCCGCTCCTTCTTCCAAAAATTCGAGATCTTTACTTGTTTTCTAAAAAAATATAAAAATACAAAAAGAATCATCCTTCACCTTTAGACCTAGTTAGATTAATTTCAATCCTAACGACACTATTCCTGAGTTGAACGATCAATCCCCCGGTACTTGTCACTATACTATACTACAACGATCAGGTACACTGCCTGGTGGGGGTTGTAAGCTTCTCAAGATCCCTTGAGAGGTAAAACCTGTTGCGAGGGCGCAATTCCCATGTATCAAGTTTTTGGCGCCGTAGCCCGGGGAATAGTTATTGTTTAGGTTGAAATTTATTTTGATTAGGTCTACTCATTAGATTCCTTTTTAGTGAGATTTTTATTTTCTTTTTATTAGCTTTCTTGTAGTCTATCTTTTTTTTGTGCCCTTTGTTTGTAAAACCATTTTCACTTGTCACTATGGCGGATGAAATTCCATTTAGATCACTAACAATAGAGGAACAATTATATTTCACTAATAGATTTGCTTCCTATCATTCCAATGATTTTTTATGTGATCTTAGTGACATCCAAGAGGAGCTGGGGGTAAAGTTAGATGGGTTTGATGAATTCTATGCATGTGTGATTTCTATTAGACGATCATTATCAGGATCAATTCCTTTTAGTGACACCCGTTGGATGAATTTTGAGAAAAGCTTCCTAACCATGACCCATAAGTTCAACGAATTGGTGGATTCGTATGAGCAAGATGACCTAGTTTCAAAGAACATGAACTTAGAATCAAACCAAGATTATGAAATGGTTAGCGTTGAACTACCTAGTTGCATGAGCGGGATAGATTTCACCAAAACATACGACACACATGAGGTTAGAGTTGAGCCACCTAGTTGCATGTCATGGTTAGGTACTACCATAATACAAGATGAACACATAGGTGATATTGATGTGATGAAAGAGATAGTAGAAAACCCAAGCCCACTAAGTACCCCACAAGTCCTACCATCATTTGAGGCATACACACCGCCCGTGACTTACCCGGAAGAAGTAGAAGAGACTATAGGAACGCCAATAGAGGTTTAGACCAAGCACCACTTGAGGATATAGGTTTGAATACTTGTAATGATAACCTTACTCCTAAGTCTAGGGAATTTCCTAGTGTTGATGAACCGGAACCTCAATCTTTACACAACTTTCCATCCATAGATATACATCTAGGAGACAAAAAAGGAACCGACCCACCCATCAACCAATATTATCCGGGTAGTTTTAGGATGAAGGAAGTCATTCACTCACCCCTTCACCTCACGTGGCGTATTTCCACCCTAAGGGTGTATATCGCTACTTCCACCCGCACTTAATCCTAAGTGTAGGGAAAACCTCCCCTATTTCCGTTAAATAAGGGTAGAGTCAGGCTCGTGACTCGAACAAAAACAAGCGCTTCTTGGGAGGCAACCCATGTTTTTAATTGTTTGATGTTTTTATTTTATTTGTTTGTTTGTGTCATATATGCTTAATCATAGTTGTTTAATTTTCATGTTTCGAACAATTTGTGAAAATGATTTATTTTTTTTAACCTCGTCTTAATTGCATATAAAAGTATTTTACAAAAAGATAAGTGTAGGGAAGTTTATATTTTGTTAATAAGAACAAAATCCGAACATGAAAAATTCACA
This sequence comes from Artemisia argyi, assembly GCA_030686995.1. Taxonomy (NCBI): domain Eukaryota; kingdom Viridiplantae; phylum Streptophyta; class Magnoliopsida; order Asterales; family Asteraceae; genus Artemisia; species Artemisia argyi. The sequence goes on along the minus strand of CM060701.1, from coordinate 23,297,427 downwards.
ATTCATGATTAGCATATATTCTATCTTGTTTGTGTGTCAATACTTGTGGATATGTTTTATTAGTTCCTATTTGTAATTCATTCCACAAGTATCCTATCCTTTTATTGTTTTGTTTTGTTTCTATTTCTAAGTCTGGAATTACATCTAGTTGTGATTTTTGTTCGGTTTGATGCTTTGGTTTTTGTGCTTGTTGATTACAGGACAAGAAGATGATTTATATTTCTGGAGGGAAGCTTTCAACATTAATTTTCTTGTAAATTTAACCATGTTGTCACATTATCCACACCGAACGAATCAGGGGAGTATTGGTTTCTTTCATTCTTATTTATTTTTACTTTTACATCTTTTATCTAGAACATTGAGGACAATGTTCGATTTAAGTGTAGGGAGGGTATATTAGAAACTATAACTCCACTTGATTTTTGTTTTGTTTGATAGTGAATGTGTAATAAAACTGAGAGAAATATTTTTTAGGGCAATTTTAGCACCAAATTTAAAAATTTTTACAACATATAAGAGTGAAACTTTAGTCTTAATAAGCGTCTTATGGATAGGAATTGTATGACTAGCACAAAAACCATACCACTCAAAAATTTTCACCACAAAAATGTGAAGTTCGCCTTTAGATCTTTAGGAAAAAGCATTCATTCTTAATGTTTGTGAGTGTACCGGTAGTATTTAGATTCTAGAACTTGTGATAGCGATGCATCCCGAGACCGCTAGTGAGACTACATTCGTGTAGTTAGGATTTACTACATGATAAGAGGCATTAGGATAACCCATGTTTTTACACCTGTGTTTTATATCATTACATTGACTTCATTAATCAACTAATTCTCCCATACCTTTGCGTTGTACTCATTTTTAGTACACGATACCCCTAGTACACCCTTCCGAGCATATCTTTTTCGTTTCTAACTTTAAGCATCTTACTTAAAGATAGAATTTGTTTACAATCCACCCCAAATGTGCAACCAAATCGCCTTAGCCTTCCGTGTATACACTTATCTTTAGTGCATTATTGTTATTTGTTTAAACCCTTAGTTAGTTATCTAATTGATTACATGGTTGCTAAGTCGAGTCATATCTTGTACATATTGTTTTGGGACGATTGGGACTCATGGGTAAAGTACTTTTGTAATGGAGTAATGGGGATGACGTCAATTATTACCCCCATATGTGCGTTAATATTTAAAAGTACTCCAAGTGTTTTGATTATCTTGATTCGAGTCATTATAATAGTTGCTTGTAAAGTATGTAAAAACTCAAGTGTAGGGAGGAAACGAGCTCCCTTTGATGTATTATTTTGGATGGTAGAGTAAAAGTGTATGCAAAAAAAAAAAAAAAAAAAAAAAAAAAAAAAAAAAAAAACGAAAAAAAATATAATAAAAATGAAATAAAAAAGAGAAAAAAATAGAAAAAGAAAAGAGAAAAAACATACGGGCTACCATCCGTTTCTTTTATTTATATTTAAGTCAAATAGTGTCTTGAAAAAAATTTTTCAAAAAGAGTCGTAGTTAGTTTGAGTTGAGTCGAGTCTTGGCTTAGCAACGCCTCATTGTACATGTAGTTAACTAAGACAATTGACTTGCCACCAATAAAATATCCGTTTATCCAACCAAACCGTGTTCTCCATATCCCCTACACCTAACGTTATAACCCTTTAAAAGACCTCTTTGATAGTTTTTCTAGGTGCTTACGCCAAGTGGTGGAGGTTTTGATCCTTTCCCAAGCTTATAGTAATCTATTTGCTATGACAGGTAGAGAGTGATATTTCTCCATTTCCAATTATGACATATAAATTTACAACACCCGAGAGATGAGAGTATCCAAATACTTAATATAAGGTGCTAGTGTATAATTTCTGTGCTTGTTTTGATTAAGGTAGAATGATCATTTGTTGTAATTACTTTTATATTAGTGTTAAATGACCCCTAACTTGTATTTTTATTGGTGGAAAAACTCATTTGCTTGAGGACAAGTAAATCCCAAGTGTAGGGATATTTGATGAAGCGAAAAATGTACCGCTTTTAGGGGGTCATTTAAGCCCTAAATTGTGATTATTTGATCAAATATTTCTCTAAATCGTTCCTTTTGTCATTTTAGGTACTTGGGACATGATTTCTGGAATATGAAGCATTTTGGAGCTTTTTGGACGTTTTTATGCTTAAGAATGAAGAAAACGAGAAAATCAAGAATCCATGCTGGAAACAGTACCTGACGGCGTCAAGCTCTACAAGGTGACGCCGTCACTCATTGATAAAGAGGTGGACAATTCAAGTTGTACGTGACGGGCCAGAAAGATTTCAAGGCATTTGTACATGACGGCATCACCAAGGCCGTCAAGAGTAAGTTACATGTGACGGCCCAAAACACGTTTATACATGACGACGTCAGGATTTAACCTGATGACGTCAGATGATATAGAGTGACGACGTCAGGAAGAAAGCTTACACAAGATGAAACCTTAGTAAAACCGTCACATGTTGACCAATACAATTATAACTTGCGCGCGGAGTAGCTGACACTGTTTTGGCTATAACTTTTGCATACGAACTCGGATTTTAACGATTCAAAAAAGGAAACGATCAGGTTGAAAAAATCTTCGATTTGGCGAAAAAATGGTCATGACACCATCATTCCTTATGGGCTGACGCCGTCAAGATGGGCCGGGCAGAAAAGAGCCTATAAATATAATATCATAACTTCACTTTTTTAAGCCCTAAACCCTAAGGTCGATTCCTGGGTTTAGGTAGGTGTTTTTCCAGCAACTTAGAGCATTTCAATCACTCCATAAACATCTTGTAATGGTTTGTTGATTCTATCTTAATTCATGTCTTCAATTATCATTATTGTTGCTTGTTCTTCATTAATTATGCTTGGCTAATTCATCTTGTGTCTACTTATGTTTATGTGAAACTTGTATATAATTTATTAGATCTTATTGATTCCTTGTTGATGTTTGTGTCTATCTTCATCAATTAAGGCGTGACACTTCAATAGGTCTAGTTGATTTAGCTTATAATTCTTGATTCCTATTGTCTCTTGTTTAGTTGATTGAATTCGATGTTAGGCTTAAGAAAATTGGCAGACTTCCAATTGGTAACTTGCTTGAACGTCTTAAGAAACATGATCGGAGGTGTACTACGATTTAATGGTTGTATTTAATGCATAAGTGAATTCTAGTGATCCCATGTTAGGAGCTTTTAACGGCTCAACATAGGGGTGAAGTAGGAGCTTATAGAGTTAGGGAAGATCGTACACGGCCCTACGACTAGTATTAAGGAATACGACCCGTCAATTAAAACAAGGATGTGACAATTCAATAGGAAGAATTAGATAGCTAGCAAGAAGTAACATATCATAGGTAGACATGCTTCACTTCCCTTGTAGAAGCCTAGTTTACTTTTCTTGCATATTAGTTTAATTAGTAGCTTTTGGGTTAGTTGATTAGCAACTAATTCCGTTCCTTCTTCCAAAAATCCGAGATCTTTACTTGTTTTCCAAAAAAAATATAAAAATACAAAAAGAATCATCCTTCGCCTTTTGACCTAGTTAGATTAATTTCAATCCTAACGACACTATTCCTGAGTTGAACAATCAATCCCCCTGTACTTGTCACTATACTATACTACAACGATCAGGTACACTGCCTGGTGGGGGTTGTAAGCTTCTCAAGATCCATTGAGAGGTAAAACCTGTTTCGAGGGAGCAATTCCTACGTATCACACCTAGGCGGTGATTAATCGGCCTTGTTGACCTTTTTTTGCAACACTGAGTAATAATGTATGGGATATAATACAAAACAGCCAATTTATCAATTCCTAGTTTAGCACCAGTGTATATATTGTTGGATCGTAAACTTGATTTACTCCAATAAAGATTGGACTATCAATAAAAGCCTAAGCCCGTGATAAAGAAGATTCTAGAATGGCGAAGAATGATCCTAAAAATACCCATAGAAGTGTGTAGAATATTATAGCAAAGTGTGATAAAAATATCTAGATAGACTTATATAGTTAGAATTATCTAGAGTTAGGATAAGGATGATGATGTGTTTAGAATGATCTAGAGAATGTGAGAATGTCCATGGAATATCCCGAGTCTAGAACTTTCCATGGACTAGTATAAATATGTGATGGATGCAAACATTTGTAAATATATATATATATATATATATATATATATATATATATATATATATATATATATAAAATCTTAATCAATAAAGTTACATTGTAAAAGCTCTCTAAGTATTCCTCTCTTCATCTAATATAAGCCTAAAAGGCTCTCGTGTTTCCAACAAAGTGGTATGAGAGCTACAAGATCGAGATGTCAAGTTCAATGAACTTGTTCCAAATTCCTCGTCTTACCAAAGACAACTATGGTAGTTGGTGCATTCGAATGAAGGCGTTACTCGGTTCACATGATGTGTGGGAGATAGTCGAGAAAGGTTTTAAGAAAGTTGATGATGAAAGTTCGTTGAATGCCGCCCAAAGGGTGGAGTTGCAAAAGGCAAGAAAGAAGGATCAAAGTGCTCTTACACTCATCTATCAATGTCTTGATGATGCGTGTTTGAGAAAGTTGCAAATGCAATCACTTCTAAGGAAGTGTGGGAGATCCTTCAAAATGCTTTCAAAGGAATTGACAAGGTAAAAAAGGTACATCTTCAAATTCTTAGAGGAGAGTTTGAAAAGCTCCATATGGAGGAATTCGAAACCATTTCGGATTATTTCACTCGTGTCTTGACCATTTCAAATGAAATGAAGAGAAATGGTGAAAGCTTGAGTGACACAAGGGTGATAGGAAAGATTCTTCGCTCTTTGCCACAAAGTTTTGATTACATTGTTGTGGCCACAGAAGAGTCAAAAGACATAGACTCTATGACCATTTGAACTCATGGGATCTTTACAAGCCCATGAAGAGAAGTTGAAGAAAAGAAGGGGGAAAGAACCCTTGGAGCAAGCTTTATACTCAAAGGTTTCTTTCAAAGAAAGAGAAAAGAGCTTTCTACATGGAAAGGAGTAAGGACGAGGACGCGGTACTTTTCGAGGTCGTGGTGGTTTCCAAGGCTGAGGATGAGGAAAGGAAGAGAATATGTCAACAAAGAAGTTGAAAACCAATGGTCTTTATATAGAAGAGGTTGTGGGAAGGGCTTTCAATCTCAAAGAGGAGGTAATTCCCAAATACAATACTACAATTGTCGTAAATATGGTCATTATGGCAATGAGTGTACTAGCTCAAGACAAGTGGAAGAAAAAGCTAATCTTGTGGAGGTAGAAGACAAAGATGAGCTTACCTTGCTAATGGCAAGACATAACGAACAAGAAGGGAGGATAGAGCCATGGCAATAGATTCCGGCGTGAGCAACCATATGACAGGTGAAGAAGACTTGTTCGTGGAGATAGAGAAAAGTAAAGGTGATGTCACATTTGGAGATGAATCAAAGGCACCGATGAAAGGAAAAGGCAAGATACTTATCCGAGCTAAAGATGAAAGTCACCAATATATTTCAAACGTGTACAATGTGCCCAACCTTAAAAGTAATATTTTAAGTGTCAGACAAAGTTTAGAGAAAAACTACAATATTCATTTCAAGGATCGTAGTGCTATAATAAGAAATCCTAAAGGAAAGCTCATAGCTAAAGTGCCTATGACTAAAAACCGAATGTTCATTCTAAACATTCAACATGATGAAGCTAAGTGCTTAAAGAGTTGTTTGAAGGATCATTCGTGGCTTTGGTACAAGAGGTACGGGCACTTAAACTTTGGTGACTTAAAGTTATTATCCTCAAAGGGAATGGTGAAAGGGTTAGATCAAACTGATCATCCCAATCAAGTGTGTGAAGGATGCCTTCTCCTGAAGCATGCCGGGAGTTCATTCGTGAAAGAAGCGACATCAAGAGCTAAGGAGCCTCTACAACTAATTCGCACAGATTTGTGCGGTCCCATTACTACACCCTCTCATGGTATCTTTACTTCATACTCTTTATTGATGACTTTTCAAGAAAAACTTGGGTATATTTTCTAAAAGAGAAATCCCAAGCTTTTGAAGCTTTTAGGACATTTAAAGCTATGGTAGAAAAGGAGAAAGGTTTAAAAATTAAATCCATGAGATCCGATAGAGGTGGAGAATTTTTATCAAAAGAACTTAACAAATTTTGTAAGGATAATGAGATCCGGAGATTTCTAACGGCTCCTTACTCCCCACAAAAAAATTGAGTGGTGGAGAGAAAGAATAGAACCATTCTCAATATGGTCCGAAGCATGTTAAAAAGTAAGAAGATGTCAAAGGAGTTTTGGCAGAAGCGGTTGATGGTGTTGTATATCTGTTGAACCGGTGTCCATTAAAGGTTTAGATAACAAGACTCCACAAGAAGCATGGAATGGTTTGAAGGCTAGCGTCTCTCACCTAAGGGTATTTGGAAGCATAGCGTATGTCCACATTCCGAGCCAAATGCGATTAAAGCTTGATGATAGAAGTGAGAAGCATGTGGCGTTGGCTATGACAAGCAGTCGAAAGGTTATAAGCTCTATAATCCAATCACAAGGAAGGTGGTAGTGAGTAGAGACGTAGAGTTCGATGAAGAAGAAGCATGGGATTAGAGCATTAAAGAAAATGAAAAGTATGACTTTCTTCCTATAACTGATGAAGAAGAGAAGAGTGAATCAAGTGAAGAAGTTCAACAACCTCAAAGTCCAACTCCAACCCACCAAAGACAAGAAGTTTGCAGGAGCTCTACGAGGTAACTAACAAAATATCCCTTCTTTGTTTATACGTTGACTGTGAACCTTTAGTTTTTTAGGAGGCTATGAAAAGCAATAAATGGAGACAAGTGATGGATGAGGAGATAAAGTCAACAGAGAAGAATGATACATGGGAGTTGACGACCCTTTCGAAAGGCCAAAAGGCTATTGGAGTCAAGTGGGTATACAAGGCTAAGTAAAACGCAAAAGGTGAAGTGGAGAAGTACAAGGCAAGACTTATGGCAAAAGGTTACAAGCAGAAGCATGGTATCGACTATGAAGAGGTATTTGCTCCTGTTGCTCGTTTAGAAACTATTAGAATGATTATTGCTATTGCTGCTCAACATAGGTGGAAAATCCACCAAATGGATGTCAAGTCTGCATTTCTAAATGGACTTATCGAAGAAGAAGTTTATGTGAAGCAACCGGAGGGATATGTTGCCAAAGGGCATGAAAGTAAAGTGCTAAGGTTGAAAAAGGCGCCTTATATGGTCTAAAGCAGGCACCACGTGCTTCGAATACTAGAATTGACAAGTATTTCCAAGAACATGGTTTTACTAAATGCCTAAGTGAATATGCAATTTACGTACAATTTGGAAATGGAAGTATATTACTCGTCTGCTTGTACGTGGATGATTTGATCTTTATAGGAAACTCTCAGAGTATGATTGATAAGCTCAAGAAGTCAATGACGGGAGAATTCGAAATGACAGACACAGGATTTATGTCTTATTATCTTGGCATTAAAGTAAAGCAAATGGATGAAGGAATTTTCATATGCCAAGGAGATATTAAAGAAATTCGGCATGGAGAAATGTAATCTCATTGTCACCCCTATAGAACATAAGGCAAAGCCTTCTAAGCATGCCGGAGGAGAAGCAGTAGACTCAACTCTATTCAAGAGTCTCATTGGAAGTTTGCGCTATTTGACATGTACAAGACCCGACATCCTCTTTGCGGTTGGATTGATTAGTCATTTCATGGAAGAGCCTACGACAAAACATTTTGGAGATTGCGAAGAGGATCCTCCGTGATAAGGATTTATTTGATGCGTTTTTAGGGGGTCATTTAAGCCCTAAATCGTGAATTTATGATCAAATATTGCCTCAAATCGTTTCTTTTCTCATTTTAGGTACTTGGGACATGATTTCTGGAATATGGAGCATTTTGGACATTTTAGGCTCAAGAATGAAGAAAACAAGAAAGTTAAGAAAAGTCAGGATTTACACCAGACGGCGTCAGTCTTGGATGCTGAAGCCGTGACTTGAAGATTGAAACTGGTGGAATTTAACACGTGACCCCCTAGAAATATTTTAAAGGTTTGCACCTGACGACGTCAGGTGCAATTGGATGGAGGCCGTCAGGCTTTGGGATTACACGAGACGGCCCAGAAACCTTATAAAGTGACGACGCCAAGATGTTGTTTGGGCGATACGAAACCCTAAAAAGCGGTATTTTGACGGCGTCAAGACTTATAACTTGACGCCGTCAGCTTGTAAAATCTATATATAGTTTTGGAATTTTCATTCATTAGTGTGGTGTAACTTTGAGGCAAACCCTAGGGATGAATTTTCAGAGATTTCAAGGGTTCCCAAACCCTCTTTTCTATCATGTTTCATTGAAGATAAGTGAATCTTTAATCATTCAATATGTCTATGTGTTGTTTGATTATCTTTTATGCTTTTCTTCCTTTTAACATGCTAGCTTAAGTGATTTAGTGTTTGCTTAGATCTAATGAAACATAGTTATTGATTGTTGGTGAGTTGTTTATTGTTTGGTTGATTGATTCACATTAGGCTTAAGAAAATTGGCTAGCCTCCTTTGTGTAACAAGCTTGAACGTATTAAGAAATGTAATCGGATGTGCACTACGGTTTTATTGGTTATATTTAATGCATGAGTAGATGTTGATGATTCTATGATAGGGTACTAAATGTGTCATCATAAGAGGAGATATATATTCATAGAGTTGGGGAAGGATGTGCACGCCCCCACGACCGGTATTAAGAATACAACCCTTCAACTAAACAATTGTAACATTCAACAAACCAACAAGAGATAACTAGGGAGTAGTGAAATCTAAGTAAACACGTTTGTCTCTTATACGAAGCCCACCACACAATTTACTTTTCTTGTTATTTTATTTTTATTGTTTTTTTGGTTTAATTTGTAGTTTTGGGTTAGTTGGCTAGCAACTAATTCCGCCCACTCTTCTAATAACCAAGATTTTACATGCTTTCATAAAATATAAAATGCCAAAAAGAATCATCTCTCACCTTTAGACCTAGTTGACCTACACTTCAATCCTAACAACACTATTCCCCTAGAGAACGATCAATCCCCCGGACCTACCATATACTATACTACAACGGTCAGGTACATTATCTGGAGGATTGCAAAATCTCTCAAGATCCCTTGAGAGGTAAAACCTTTTGTCAGGTTGCGAAACTCGCATCACTCCATTATATCATATGTACTGTAGATTATGGTATGTTTTATTCAACATTCTTAAAGCTGGTTGGATATAGTGATAGTGACTGGGCTGGAAACAAAGACGATGGAAGAAGTACAACGGGATTTCAATTCTTCCTAGGTAACAATGCCTTTACATGGTCTTCAAAGAAGCAACCTATTGTTACCCTGTCTAGTTGTGAAGCGGAGTACGTAGCTGCAACATATCACGCAATTTGGCTAAGAAGTATGCTAAAGGAGTTACATATGGAGCAAGAAGATGCGACTGAGATCTACATGGATAACAAGTCAACAATTGACTTAGCAAAAAATCGGGTATATCATGATCGAAGTAAGCATATTAACACTCGTTATCACTTTATTAGAGAGTGCGTTGCAAGAAAGGATGTTCGAGTGATACATACGAGGTCCGAAGATCAAGTTGCAGATATCTTCACCAAGCCGCTCAACGAGAAAGACCTCTCAAGACAACGAAGGATGCTTGGAGTCGTTAAATCAAGTTTAAAAGGGATGTTGGATCGTAAACTTGATTTAGTTCAATAAAGATTGGACTATCAATAAAAGCCCAATTCCTGTGATGAAGAAAATTCTAGAATGGCGAAGAATGATCCTAAAAATATCCATAGAAGTGTGTAGAGTATTGTAGCAAAGTGTGTTAGAAACATCTAGATATACTTATCTAGTTAGAATTATCTAGAGTTAGGATAAGGATGATGATGAGTTTAGAATAATCTAGAGTATGTAAGAATGTCTATGGAATATCCCGAGTCTATAACCTTCCATGGACTAGTATAAATATGTGATGGATGTAAACATTTGTAAATATAGAAAGAAGAGCTTAATCAATAAAGCTACATTGTAAAAGCTCTCTAAGTATTCATCTCTTCATCTAATATAAGTCTAAAAGGCTCTCGTGTTTCCAATATATATAACAGAAAATCATTTACCTGACGTGGGATTGATAACAAAGCATATGTCATTCATGTTTCTTGATCATCACTCCTTATTCCGTCACCGTCCATTCAACCAATCTCACTTCTCACCGTATATTATTTTTATATCCAATAACAGTTATTGCTTAAAGTTGACCACATCACAAAAGTAATTCCTTTAGTTCTTAATTAAAAAAATAGTAATAGTTATTGCTTAAAGTAAACCGCAAAACACAAGTAATGCCTTATGTTTTAAAAAAAAATAAAAAGTTAAGAATGTATACATGTAATGCATTTAGTTCTTAAAATAAGAAATTAAGAATTTATATGCATTTAGTTTTTTAAAATAAAAAATTAGGAATTTATACACATTAGTACCTATGCATCATATATATGGTTTTTTTTTACCACACATAGCACACATAAGGACTAAAACGGCACTATCCCAAACTTATTTGTATGAGTACAATGTAGTATATAAAAAACAAATGTTCTTAATCCTCAACTGATGTGGGATCGAAAATCTATACTCCATATCAATACCCCTTTTCTATGACTAAACACATTCACTACTTCCTAATTTTAATCACACTATTCAAATTCAGTTTAATAATGAAACTTGAGAAGTGGTCGTAGGTCTAGTAGTATTATTTACGTAGCGCGAGAAATATAATGCTCTCTTTCCATTATTTTTATTTCATTTTTATGATTAGGATATATGATATATGGTATAATTTTTTGGGTTGTCATATATTGAGTGCTCAAAATTTATTTTGTATCTTCATCTTCTTGTGAAAAACATTGTTAAGATATTTCAGATATCATTTCTTTAACGCGTTAATCAAGGGCTCATTTTACCTTTCCGTTAATTTTAGAATTTTAGAAAATAAAATCTTACTTTTAATAGAGTAAACTGAAAAATGCATTCACATGGTTTGCAAACTTTCATAATTTACATCTTTGTCGGAGACGTTGGACTGTCTTCATCGCTCTGTTAGCAAAAGTCAAAACAATTTACATTTGTAGGGACAAAAAAATACTCTATTTTTTCCCGTTATCTGCTAACGTATGTCCTGGGTAAAGGTTAACAATTATATCCACGCACAAAATAATAATAATAATAATAATAATAATAATAATAATAATAAAAATTACAAGGACTAGAAGTGACAAAGGCCTGTAATTTACCTTATAAATACACATAAACATCCCTCCGAACACACTCTTGCTCAAAACCAAAATCCAAATTACCCAAACCCTAATACGCAAAGATGTTCAGGAATAGGGATATCTAAAAACCGGTAAATTGATTGGAGACAATGAAGAAATGGTAGCAATGGACATTTGGAGAGGAATATTGCGGAGAAATTGGACACACCGTTCGTAATCAACCCGGATTCATTTGTTCGGAACCAACCTCGTGATGAATCCATCCTCGATTATCTCTGGAGAACTATCTTGGTTAAAAAAGGCTTTATTACACCAACCTCACCAGCCAAAAGGATATTAATTGATACGGTTATAGAAACTAGATCTTTTCAACTTGAATGGTGCATCCGTGTTCGATACGAAGAAAACGTGAAAGAGAAAAAGGCGCCCAAAGTAACTAAATCTCCTCCTCTTACTTTTAAACAAAATCGACATATCTGTTTCCGATACGAGTCAGATGATGATCAGGAGGATGAGGATGAGGAGGAGGAGGAGGATGTATTTGATCAAAAGAAAAAGAAGATGAAGAAAGACGATACTAGTGAAACCATAGTTGTCCCAGACGAGGCTCCCTGAGTCCTCTGCAGTATGTTTCCTAGCACAACAGCATATGAAACATTCTCACCAATGCTGTACCAGAACCACAACTGTTTTTCCAAACCAAAAGTGGCGCGTTCTGACTCTGCAATCTCTCATTATGCTGGCCATGTAAGTTACTGTCTTCCTTCGCTATTGTACTGCGTGCTTCCTGTTGCATGTTTGTTGATGCATTAGTGTACTTCGTCTAATGATATTTGTTTCATTAGCTATTAATAAATCAAGACACAAACAAGTGTTAGCGGCTTTGACTTTTTGTAGTTACATGTTTTGCCACCTTTGCTAGAAATACATCTGTATAGTCAAAAGTATTGTTGTAGAATGGCGATAAATTCTCAGTTTCTTATATGATATAAAACCTTGGATGGAAGCGAGTGATTCTATGCATTCCTATGCTATTAGGGAAAGGTCTGAAGTACATGATATAAATGCACACACACAAATAGTTAATGTTAGCACTAGAGTCTCCAAATCTTTTTTACTTCTGTTTAGTGTTGTTCATGTCAATAACGAAGGCTTGTTATACATTCTCAATTAAATGTCAAAACGGCAGGCAGTTTTCATTGATTTACTAAAAAGTCTTTCAGTCTCATTGCATATGTGGAGTATTAAAGCTAATGCCGTATTGGCATTCCTTAACTAATCCAGTAATATCTTTTATCAAGTCATGTAATTTCGTAATGCTTTTATTTGCAAGTATAAATGGTAAATGAAGAAAAACGTTTCCTGATAATACCTGTCAGTTTGTTAGCAGTGTATCATTTCGCTTATGAGATGTGTTTCTGTAACGGCTCTTGGTCAAAAAGAGCGTCAATGATTCCGATGCACCAAAGCAACAAAATCAGTTTTAGAGGATGGTGAATCTGGCAGTGATCAGATTTCAAGACTTGGATAGTCAAATGCCTCAGTTGACTATCTAGCCTACCAAGCTTCAAAGCAATGGGTTAGTGCTAAAGATCTACCCAGCAAAAAACTTAAGTCTAGGATTATAACATATCTTTGATAACTCGGCTGTTAGGTTGTGATATATTGTTGATAAACATGGTCTAAAACCATAAGACCAAAATGATAATATGGACCAAGAACCTGTAAGACCAAAATGATAATATGGACCAAGAAAAAAACAGAATAATACGTATAAAACTATTTTTCATAACGACTATAAACCCGTAACAAAATATGCAACTTGTCCTAGTTCTTATTACACGTATCTATCAAGTCTGTTACTACTACCCGTTACTTAATCATATATCAAACTACAAAATAACCAATTAGCACTCATTATTTCTAACAAACAACACACACTAAACATACATGCAACATGAATGCTATGTTTAAGAACTTCATAATCTATATATCAACTATCTATGCATCACTAACCTATTGCTATTACATATCATCAAAGATCCCTAAAGGTAAATACAGATTCATCTCACTCGTTCCGGTCATCATAATCTTCACCTTCTTACCACTACGTTGCACCACGGTCATCACAACTACAGTCTCGTTCTGTTTCACTACATGGCTCACAAACTTCAAACTCATTCGTTTTGCATTTGATCTTGACCATTCGCCTTATAACCCTTCGGACTCACTCTTCAAGTTCATTCTTCTCACTTCCTTACCTATAAAGTCGAAAAGTAGCCATGCAAACTCTATCAAAACACGTATTGCGTTCACATTAGGGTTTGGGTTTAAAATCGCGGTTTTTGCTACACTTTTAAATATAGTTGTGAGTTACAAACCTTATCTTCATAACAAAGTTATATCCACCGCATACGGTTGGATAATTATGTTTATGATTGATATTGTTGTGGCTCTGGTCAACGCTGTGATTAGTCCATTAACAGGATTACAACTCGAGCCCTCATCAAATCATCCATACTTAGCTACATCCTTACAAAACTTTTGGGGAAGATGGAACCTGGTGATAACAAATAGTCTGCGTCACACAGTATACAAACCCATTATTAATGCTTTCCCTAACCGTAAATGGGCTCCACTTGTTGGCGTATTGGCTTCATTTCTTGTTTCTGGACTGATGCATGAGATGTTAGTTTGTCAAATGTCGCGTATGGCTCCTATGTGGTACATGACGTTATTTTTCATGGTTCATGGAGTGAGTGTTGTGGTGGAGATGATTATCAAGAGAGCGTTAGATGGGTGGTGGCGTTTGCCAAAGCTTGTTGGGACGGTGTTGACGATAGGGTTTGTGACGGTTACTGGTGTTACATTGTTTATTCCACCGTTTACTAGGACCCACTTGGACATGAAAATGCTTCGAGAGTATACATGGATGGCCAAGTGTTTCGGGGCCAAAGACTAGACCTGCGAGCTGAGCTTATGTGTTATTTTACATTTTTAACGGTTGTGTACAAGTGTACTTACATAATAACAGTATTAGCTTATCAAATAGTGTCTATGTGAGCTTGAAAATATTTTGGTGATTAATACCAAAGTTGTTCCATATATCTATTGATATTATAGCACTGATAATTGAGTCTGACCAAGTGACCATAGTTCGAACTTAAAAACTCGAGTTTGATACTATGTTGACTTGATTTTACTCAATTCCACTAATCTCAGCCTATACATGTCCAGAAAATCTTCATTTTATTTACAGGATGTGGTTATTTGTTATGGAATTACAATTTAGAGTTCCATATATGCTATGATATATATTTTTTATATATACAATGTAAAATGTAAAAAACAAATTATCAATGGTGAGAAAACTACCTTTGATCGATGATCCATCATCATATATATATTACGGATTGTTTTCAAATTGTCCACACGAAAATTACCCTAACTGCTATATTTCCTCACCCGACATTCAAAAACACACTTCTACACGTTTCAGTAGCATATGATATGCCAAAAACGTGATTCTTAAATTAAAAGAAAGCTTTACCTACCATATTCTTTAAGGATGATACACAAGTAATTCAAGTATTTCAGTTTTTTGAAAGTAACATTAATATCATTCAAATGTCAATCATTCTAAGTATTGAGTTGTCTTTTATGCCATTATCCGTGATGGAGATCCATAAGCATTAGCGTGACATGTAACATGTACTTAATAGAAGTACTAGAAGGGTACCCGTGCGTTGCGGCGGCGGGTACCTGAAATAAAATTTTCCGGTGAATCATGTATTTTAGTTTATTATGTTATTTTTGACAATAAATTTATGGATATCAAGAATTTCGTTTAGCTCGTGCCCGTTCGGGCTCGAGTCCGTTGGCTCATGTCCGTTCGGGCTTGATCCTGTTTGGCCCATGCCCGTTAGGGCTCGAGCCCATTTTGCCCGTTGCTGCTTGAATATTTGTATAATGTGCTTTATTATTTGTATGAGTAACATTTAATGCATGAATTGTGTTTAAGTTTGTTGTACAATATGCTTGATAATTTGTATTTCTTATGTAAGGGGTGTTTTAATAACTGCATTAATTGTATTTATTGATCAGTTGATTAATTGTATTTAATGTACATAATGATTTATTTATTGTATTTAATGTCAGTATTTCTATTTTAATTAGTTGTACTTTGAGCTTAAGAAATTGTAAATGTTAGAAAACGTGTTTTAATTACTTTTAGCTTTATAACTTGTATTGCTTAATTTTAAGAGATTTCATTTTTAGTTGGCCTTAATGTTTTATAAGATAGTAAGATAATGCAATATTAGAGTGGGAGTAAA
Organism: Artemisia argyi; assembly: GCA_030686995.1. Lineage (NCBI taxonomy): Eukaryota > Viridiplantae > Streptophyta > Magnoliopsida > Asterales > Asteraceae > Artemisia > Artemisia argyi. The sequence goes on along the minus strand of CM060701.1, from coordinate 23,281,773 downwards.
CCATGAACCTGATGAAGTTCATACAAGTAAATGAGAAAGTTAATTTGTAAAATAGTGTTGTGCATAGAAAGCTCATGGCATTACATGAGAAGATTACAAACTTGGTAAAGTTCATAGCATTTGATACGTTATGATGCCAATGCATTCAAATGCTTTTAACTCTAAACCAGACGGCATATTAGTGTTGTTTTGAAGTTTGCAATTTCGAGTTTCAGTTTACAGGTTTTGTATGTTTGCAATCTTTAAGTTCCTTATGGTTGTCAAGTAAGGTTTCATTAGTTTCAATAATGATGTTGGCTCCACGGAATATATATACTCTATCGTTTAGATCTCATTTGGAAGGTGATTTTTTCACAACAAAATTATTAGACACACAACGATCACACGATTTTGTCTGAAAGTCTCGTGCCAAATAACTTCTGATTCGTATAAATTACTTTCTTTCTAGCTTTCCACCTAAAACTAAACACAATTTATGCCACTGGCCAAAGGCAATATGGTCCACACGGCAAAACGATAAATGTACTCATCTGAGACCAAAAAACGGCTCGACCGGCCATGATTAGCTGATTTGTTACATTATCGTCACACCACTACAAGATTCAGCATAATGTCGTCCTTAAATAACAAAGGGTTTCGTCCATAAGTTATTTAAAGACGACATGTCGTCCCTATTTTATCGTCACACACTACTACACAAATTATTATTTGGTGCGCCATTTTAATACGATTATAAGAAAAACCGTACCAAAAGATGAAAAAAAAGTCATTTAATACTGTTCTTCAAACAACGTTTTCTTTTTTTGGTACGGTTATTTATAAAACCGTAGCAAATAAACATAATTTGGTTATAGAACTGTACCAAATAAATTTTTGTGGTTGTTAATTTGGTGCGGTTTATTTAAAAACCGTACCAAATAATTTTTTTGTGTTTTTTTTGGGTACGGTTGTTTATAAAGCGTACCAAGTGAACCAATACTTATTTATGAACCGTACGAAATAAAATTTAGCCGACACTTCGGTTTTTTTTCTTAGGATATCATCGATAATGTTCTTACGTACTATGAGTGCAATTATTGTATGCAAACATTATCAAATGATAGTTAAATTGGTTACTTGCTTGCTTCCTTGTAATAATCAACCCGGAAGATTGAGCCAATAAACAACAAGAACCTGATCATAAATACATAACCTAGAAAACTACAATTATTTTTTGTATCACTTAATGAAAAAAATCATTAGGTGGCGCATGCTGTTAATGTGTTTAATAAATCCGCCACTACCCATATAGGAATGAAACTGTAACACCCCAAAACTTGTTTAAGTATTTTATTATTAAAATGTTTTGTATATGTTTGACTATAACATTCATTGATGTATTTAAAGACTTTATATGATTGGTTAGGAAACACTACGTATATTTTAAGTGGAAAGCCAAACTAAAAGTCAATATATGTGACAACTGACAAATTAGGGAGCCATTTTGAAAACCCGCATTACTTTAAAATTTATAATTTTTGGAATATTGGAAAAGTTTATTCGTGATGAAATTTGTAAATGTTGGAATGTGATTTTAAACCGTACGTTATTTATGAAATTTGAATTTTTAATTATTGGATTGGTTTGGTTTATTATCGGTGATTTATTTTTGAGATGATTATGTGGCACTACATTGACTCCGGCAATAGGATAACCTAACAATTTTAATTATTTTAAATGTTGGTTCGAGTATATTATATTTTTGGAACGTATCGCGAGATTTTTGGATTATTTGGAATGAGTTCGGTTCGAGAGAGTTGATTTGTTTTAAAAGGTTTCGGGTTTGGTCCGTGTATTTTACACCGAGTTACTTAACCCACTTTACCCTTAAGATTATTATTATTATTATTAAAATCATTTTTTTTAGAGTAAGTAATAAAAATCGTCCTTGTTGGTTTTTGGCTTCACAAACAAACACAACCATCACCTTCACCAACACACATCTCTCTCTCTCTCTCTCTCTCTCTCTCTCTCTCTCTCTCTCTCTCTCTCTCTCTCTCTCTCTCTCTCTCTCTTTTTATGGTCTAGCCGCCACCACCAAGGCCGGCCACCACAGCCACCACCGCCACTCCCACACCCAAAATATTACCACCAAATTAACCCTTTCATCAAGATTTATCTTTTGGTACAACTCACGCGCGATTTGGACGACCCTAACACCTCGAAATCACCACCACCGCCACACAAACACCACCTTTTTCATCTTTTCTTGTTGGGTTTTTGGAGAAACATAGTTTTGGAGCCTTTTTGAAGGTGAGTGGCCACGAACCTCATTCGTGCGCCTCGACTTATTACCCAAACCGTGGGTATATGAACTTTTCTTGTTGGGTTTTGATGAAATCTTGACTAAAAGTGATGGGGAAACAATTTTTTTGACATACAAATCCATTTGGTATCCGGGTGCTTGTTGTTTTTGATGGGTCGAGGCATACCCGAGAGCTCATGCTCTCGGCTTGTGCCATTTTTGGATTCATTTTGATTCTTAATGATTCTTTGTCATTGGTTCTTGATTTGATGATTGTTTGGATTATTATTTTGAGGTTTGGATGATTCTTGGAAGATTGGAATATTATTGTCGTTGTCGTGGTTTGTAGCCGACGACCCTATGGGTCCGTTTGGTTCGATTTAGCTCGTGTAGAGCAAGCCGAGACCTAGAGGTCCCGGGTGTGACCCACGATATATTATTGTGGTGTCATTTTGACCCGGGTTTGACTTGGTAAGTCGACCCATATGTATGGTAATTATGTTGTTGAGGTTTATATTTGTTGGATAATATTAATTGTTGATTTTATTATTATGGTTTCATGGTTATTTTGAGCTTGAAGTGGTACATGGACTTGTGATTTTGATCATGGAGTTGTGTTGACGAAGTGGTTATGGGAACCGATTGTGAGACGGTTAATTAGATTGACGGAGATAGGTTAGACGGGTGCCGTAGTCGGACCCTATTGTTGTAGCACGTGTTATGGGTATTGTTTGGACGGAGATTGATGACATGGTTATTTTTATTTTGGACTTGGACAATGAGCCGAGAGTGATGACTCGGACATGTGACCAACTCTTATGACTCGATAAATATTATAATCAAACATTAATAATAAAAACTAGTAATAATATTATTGATAATATAATCATTTATATAAGTATATAGACGTGATAAACGTATATATATATATATATATATATATATATATATATATATATATATATATATATATATATATATATATATATATATATATATATATATAATCATTTATATAAGTATATAGACGTGATAAACGTATATATATATATATATATATATTATATATATATATATATATATATATATATATATATATATATATATATATATATATATATATATATATGTGTGTGTGTGTGTGTGTGTGTGTGTGTGTGTGTATTAATAATAAAATGATCATGAGTAAACGTTATAATAATATAACGATGAGTATTGTACTATGCGAATAGTGCAATAAATGTCAGGAGTATTATTATAAATAAATAACTATAAATAATGACGAGAACTAATACGTTGGGTAATAAATAAATAAAACAAGACTTTTTATAAATTTGGTAAACTTATTGAGTTATACGGAGTGGTGGTTACTTAAGTCCAAGTGGACTTTATTATGTGACTTTTGTGTTGTCCCGGATATATGACGATTAATCTATCCATTTTCTATAACTACGTAACTTATTTAATCGACGGATTAAATTGAGTTTATTTAGCTATATATAATGAGTATATTAATGGGCATCGTATCCTACGACGCCCATAGGTTATGGTACGTGTATTAGGATAATAAATTACTAAATATCTCGTGGAGTTGGCTAAATTGACGAATTTGGCAAATTTGAAGATATATCTAGGGAATTTATTGGACTACGATATTTACCATATAGTATTCTTTGTGCTATGTGATTTAGGTTGGGTATAATCTTGGAACGATATATTACGTAAATAAATATGGGGGATTACCAAATCGACGGATTTGATAAACTTCGATGATTTATTTAAATAATATATTGGGCTAATATTAGACCTATAGATGGTTTATTATTTCTTTTCGTTGTGGCTTCTTGGTTTGAGTTGTGTCGACCCACCACCCATATGGATACCAAACGTCAAACTTCACATTAATATGAAGATAATTCGAGAAATGGATATTTTTGGAAATTTAAATGGAATACGTTCGGGATTGGGAATATTTGATTTTGAGAAAATAATTTCTAAACGGGTTTGATATTGTTAGGAAGTGCCGAGTCTGTAGTTACCGTTACTTGAGTTTGCTTTACGTCTTTCATCTATCGATTTTTTTTGCGGATTGCTGGACTTGAGGTGAGTCATAGCCCACTTTTACTCTTGAACTTTGTTTTCAATACTTGGGGTGAGAAACGTGCAAATGTTTTATGTGGACTATTATCGCTTCGTTTATTTTTTAAAACTTGCTATGCTTATAGAACTAGGTAGGATTTAGAGCGAGGCCTAGTCCCGAACTAGGTAAGCTATTGTTTAGTTGTTGAGCGAGGCCTAGTCCCGAACTAGGTAAGCTATCGATTGGTTGTTGAGCGAGACCTAGTCCCGAACTAGGTAAGTTATTGGATTGGTTATAGAGCGAGGCCTAGACATGATCTAGGTAAGCTATTGATTGTATTGATTTGAGCTATAGCGTGCACCTATAGGGTTGGTTAGTTTTTGGTTGGATCATTTTGGTTGGATTATTTTGGTTGGATGATTGAGGCCTAGTCTAGCTAGCAAGCGTTTTACGTATATGTCCACTTGATTTAGTTATGAATTTAAACCTATGATCTCACCAGCGAAAGCTGACTTTTAGCGCGTTTTCTCAGGTAATTAAGTGATGCCCTTGGATGCTCGGATTGGAGGCTTGGCTATGGCACCTGGTTATGGATCTATTTTCTGAAACTCTGATAAATAATTGTGGACCTATATTTATTTCTTTTGGGCCTGACTTTGATTGATTTTGGGATAAATGTAAACTTTAAAACCCCGCGTGGTTGAATTTTTCTCTTGTTTACTTTATCTCGTTCTTTTATGTCTTGTGTTGGATACCAATCCCCGTAGCACCCCGAAAGCTTGTTGAGTCTTCCGCTGTACCAAATTTTGGGGGTGTTACAGATTGGTATCAGAGCCAAGGTTATAGAGAACTAGGTAAATAGACACCTAAACTATAACCGATTTTATAGAAAACGATCCCCGACCATTGCCCGCCAGCCCGCCAAGCCGAAGCATCATTGTTTATATAGAGGTATATTGAGATGATTATTAGATATGGAATTCTTGAGATGATTTGAGGATTTGAGATTTATTGATTTGGTGATATGATGGCGTTTTGAGGAATTATATGGCTTAATTGTTTTATGAATGATTTTAGTAATGCGGTATTTTAAATCTTTCTTGATATATATGATTGGGAATTATATGATGATTTTTGATACGGTATTTTGAGTTCGCGGTTTAGTTGTTTTGAAACACTTACACCTACCCTACGCCGTTGTCACAAACCATGACCTCCTATTCGTACGATGTTATTGAGGATGTTTATGCTGGCACGCGTCACCCAGCACCGATCACTATGGCCCCTGATGACCCATACACGAGATGGTCATGCATTCAGCCAATACTACTTCGTCTTCCCATTGTTGCCCTAAGTCACCGACTTTATCGCCTCGTGGTTCACCTGCTCAGAGATGATGATTGATGGAGTACCCTTCCGGCGAGGAGTATGAGAAGGAGTACGAGGGTGAGCAGGAGAATGATGACCCTCAAGATGAGGAAGAGAATGATGACCCTCAGGATGAGGAAGAGGATGATCCTCAGGAGGAGGAGATGCCTGATGATGATGGTTCGCCAGCACATTCAGCTCATGCTGAGGAGCTCGATTCTCCGATACATCCATTAGAGCCGGTTTCACTTGATCACTCGTTTTTGTTTGATTCACCACCTGGTAGCCCCGTGGCGTCGGTCGCGCCGTCTGAGATGTCTGCTGAGCCTGCAGATTTGGGTGAGACTGGTAGGAGGTGGACTTGGATTACTTCACAGGGCGAGAGAATCTCGCGGATGTCTAACCGACTTGAGATGGTTATTGCTGAGTTGAGAGTTGATTTGACTACTGTCATAGGCAGGACGACAGCGATTAGGAGAGGTATGATGGAGATACATGAGCAGATAGAGAGTCTGCAAAGAGGTTTCCTCACGACTCGCGAGGCAGATCGCAAGCTGTGGCAGAGGAACACGGAGTTGGAGAAGGAGGTAGCAAACCTCAAGAGAGATAGAGATACACACAATGTTGAACAGGGATCGTTATGGAGAGATTCGGAAGGTTTGAGATCAGAGTTGAGGAGTCTACGCCAGCATCATGGCTAGATCAATTTAGATTTGTGTTGTTGTTGTGTTGCTTCCTAAGCCAGGGAGTACTTGGTTAGGAGAGCTGGTTATTCTGTCTCTTATGTCATGTTATTCGGATCGTATGTTCGTCTCGTATGGGGTGATTAGTATATATTATGTCTTTTGGTATTTTGGGAACGACGTATCAATCGCTACTTATATGGACGATGATGATCCCGTATGATATTCTACGGTTTTTGGCGTACATGGAGAACTGTGTTTCAAATTGCGTGGTTGATATCGTATTGGTATTATGTTGATCAATGGCCTCACGACGAAACCCTGTTAGAGCTACCCGAACTGGTCCTGCAGTGACTACCCCTGGTCACCGAGGACGCCGTCCTACTCAAAATGTTGAAACCCCTACTCCTGATAATCTGGACGCTACTAATCACAACAACAGGAATCAAAATGTTGAGGTTCAGGGAGACAATGATCATTTTCCACCTAATGCACCTACTGTGGATCAAGCAATGATCAACCAACTTGTGGAGCAACGAGTTGCTGAGCTACTAGCTGAGTCAAATCATTCCAACAATTCTGCTGGAACATTTCCACCTGTTCGTGCTAATGGATGTAACTACAAGGAGTTTAGAATCAGTGGACCTATTGAGTTTGATGGGACTGAAGGAGTGGTCTACTTTGTCAGGTGGATAGAGAAGACTGAGTCAGTGTTTAATGTCAGCGGCTGTGTGGAGAATGCGAAGGTAAAGTTTGCTTCTTTTACTTTCACGGATGAAGCTTTAACTTGGTGGAACAATTACCGTAATTCGGTTGGGAGTGATGTGGCTTATGCTATGACTTGGGAGCAATTTAAGTCTTTCCTGATTCAGACTTACTGCCCAAGGAATGAGGTTAAGAAGCTAGAGATTGAGTTCTGGAATCATAAGGTGAAAGGTACCGATATGGCAACTTAAATCGTCGTTATCGAGAGTTAGCCTTGCTTTGCCCCGATATGGTTAGGACTGAGACTCAAAGGATTGAGCGGTATACCGATGGGTTGCCGGTAGCTACAAGGAACGATGTGATTTCTGCTAAGCCTGCAAATATTCATGAGGCTATCACAATCGCTCAACAATTGATGGACTCGTTGGTATTGGAGGAAGCCGAGAAGGACAAGAATGGAAAGAGGAAGAGGGATAATCACTCTAAGGGTAATGATCATCAAAACAAGCGACAAACAACTACTAGAGCTTATGCTATGGGAGATGGAGATAAGAAGAACTACAATGGAGATGCACCCAAGTGTAACCGATGTTATAAGAATCATTCTGGACGATGTACTATGATGTGCAAGAATTGCTCTAAGATGGGACACATAGCTAAGGATTGTAGAGCTCGACCACTTGCTATGGTTCAAGCTACTCCTGAAACTATGAGTAAGGCAAATGTTACTTGTTATGGATGTGGAAAGAAGGGACACTATAGGAATGAGTGTAGGGAATCGCGGAACCGAGGAAATCAAGGATCGGGTGGTAATGGGTACAATCATGGAAACCGTGGACGACAAGATAATGGTGACCAACGTGTGGAAGCTGGAGCTGCTCATGGAAGAGTGTATGCACTTGGGAACGAGAGAAGAGAAGACCCGAACGTCGTTACTGGTACGTTCCTTCTCAATAATCGTTATGCTTCCATACTATTTGATACTGGTGCCGATAAGAGTTTTGTGTCCACTACGTTTGCACCCATACTAGAGAAACCCCCGATGGCCTTAGGAATTGGTTATGATGTAGAGTTAGCTAATGGGAACATAGAAAGGATTAGGACTATCATTCGCGGTTGTACGTTAAACTTTCTGAACCGTCCTTTCAACATAGATCTCCTACCCGTCACCTTAGGAAGTTTTGATGTCATTATTGGTATGGATTGGTTGTCAAAGTATCGTGCTCATATACTTTGCGATGAGAAGATCGTGTGTGTACCTTACGGCAGGGAGATTCTAAATATACCAGGAGATCGAAAGGAATTGAGAGGCCCATCTAGATTAGCGGTCATATCTTGCACTAAATTACCAAAGCTAATGGAAAAAGGATGTTGCCTTTTCTTAGCTCAAATTACTGAGAAAGGAGGGAAGGAGAAGAAGGAAAGAGGCATTGGAGATGTGCCTATAGTTCGTGATTTTCCTGATGTATTTCCCGATGATTTGCCGGGAATCCCGCCTACTAGACAAATAGAGTTTCAAATTGAGTTGATACCTGGTGCTGCACTCGTGGCACGAGCGCCTTATCGTCTTGCACCTACTGAACTGGAAGAATTGTCGAAACAACTAGCGGAGTTAGCCGAAAAAGGATTTATAAGACCAAGTTCTTCGCCTTGGGGAGCCCCGGTCTTATTCGTTAAGAAGAAAGATGGATCGTTTCGTATGTGTATTGACTATCGAGAGTTGAACAAGTTAACGGTGAAGAATAGATACTCGTTACCGAGGATCGACAATTTTCTCGATCAGCTTCAAGGATCGAGTGTGTATTCGAAGATCGATCTGAGATCGGGTTATCATCAACTTCGAGTTCGCGAGGAAGATATTCCGAAAACGGCTTTCAGAACCCGTTACGGGCATTACGAGTTTCAGGTGATGCCGTTTGGGTTGACTAACGCACCGGCGGTATTCACGGATCTCATGAATCGGGTGTGTAAGCCTTACTTAGATAAGTTCGTGATTGTGTTCATCGATGACATTCTAATTTATTCGAAGAGTGAGAAAGAGCATGAGGAGCATTTGAGACTTATCTTAGAATTGCTCAGGAAAGAGAAGTTGTATACCAAGTTTTCTAAATGTGAATTTTGGATTCCTACGGTACAATTTCTGGGTCATGTGATTGATAGACAAGGAGTTCATGTAGATCCTGCTAAGATTGAAGCGATTAAAGATTGGGCTGCACCAACGACCCCGACTGAAGTTCATCAATTTTTGGGATTAGCCGGTTATTACCGAAGATTCATTGAGGGATTTTCGAAGATAGCAAAACCGTTGACCAAATTGACTCAAAAGAGTGTTAAATACGAATGGGGAGATAAGGAAGAGGAAGCATTTCAATTACTTAAGGAGATGTTGTGTAGTGCTCCTATCTTAGCGTTACCTGAAGGTAGTGAGGACTTTGTCGTCTATTGTGACGCTTCTCATAAAGGTTTAGGAGCTGTATTAATGCAACGAGAGAAAGTGATAGCTTATGCTTCCCGACAGCTCAAGAAGCACGAGAAGAACTACACCACCCATGATTTGGAGTTAGGTGCTGTGGTTTTTGCTTTAAGAATATGGAGACACTATTTGTATGGAACCAAGTGTGTAGTGTTTACTGACCACAAAAGTTTACAACACACCTTGAATAAAAAAGAGCTCAACATGAGACAACGACGTTGGATTGAGTTGCTAAGCGATTATGATTGTGAAATTCGTTACCATCTTGGTAAAGCAAACGTTATTGCTGATGCTCTTAGTCGAAAGGAGAGGATACCACCGCTACGAGTTAGGTCGTTGGGAATGACTATTGTATCGCCGTTACCGTCTCAAATATTAGAAGCTCAAACGGAAGCATTGAAAGCAGAAAATCGACCTGCTGAGAACATATTTGGGATGGCAGAAAATGAGAAAGGATTTGTTAAGCGTTCTGATGGAGTATTGTGTTTTGGAGACCGAAGTTGGGTACCTTTGTATGGAGGAATTCGAGAGTTGATTATGCACGAGTCGCATAAGTCAAGATACTCTATTCATCCTGGGTCTGTCAAGATGTACCAGGATCTTAAGAGATTATATTGGTGGCCAAATATGAAGGCAGATATAGCATTGTACGTTAGTAAGTGTTTGACTTGCTTTAAGGTTAAGGCCGAACATCAAAGACCGTCAGGATTATTGACGCAGCCAGAACTCCCGGTTTGGAAATGGGAGCGGATTACAATGGACTTTATTACCAAATTACTAAAGACAGCTAGCGGTTGTGACGCTATCTGGGTAATTGTGGATCGTTTGACTAAGTCTGCTCATTTCCTGGCAATTAGTGAGGATGATAGTGTAGACAAACTTACGAGGTTGTATGTGAAGGAGATTGTTTCTCGTCATGGAGTTCCGATATCGATTATTTCTGATCGCGACAGCCGCTTTACGTCAGCGTTGTGACGATCACTTCAAACCGCTTTGGGGACGAGACTTGATATGAGTACTGCATATCATCCCTAAACCGACGGTCAAAGTGAGAGAACTATTCAGACTTTGGAGGATATGCTTCGTGCATGCATAATAGACTTTGGTAAAGGCTGGGAGAAGTACCTACCCTTTGCGGAGTTTTCCTATAACAATAGCTACCACACAAGTCTTAAAGCTGCACCATTCGAAGCTTTATATGGCCGAAAATGTCGTTCGCCTATTGGTTGGGCTGAAGTTGGAGATAGCCAACTCACTGGCCCTGAGCTTATTCTGGAAACTACTGAGAAAGTGACACAAATTCGTGATCGATTACAAGCAGCCAGAGATAGGCAGAAAAGTTACGCCGATCAGAGACGTAAACCCCTAGAGTTCCAGGTTGGAGATAAAGTGATGCTGAAAGTCTCGCCTTGGAAAGGTGTGATACATTTCGGGAAACGTGGAAAACTCAACCCCCGCTACATTGGACCATTTCTCATTTTGGAAAGAATTGGGCCCATGGCTTATCAGTTGAAACTACCACAGGAACTGAGTAAAGTTCATGACGTGTTTCATGTTAGCAATCTGAAGAAGTGTCTTTCGGATGAAACACCGGTTATACCAATTAAGGATATTCGTGTGGATGAAAGTTTGAACTTTGTAGAAGAGCCGATTGAGATACTGGATAGAGAGATTAAACGACTTAAGAGAAGTTGTATTCCACTCATCAAAGTTCGTTGGAATTCGCGACATGGACCGGAATTCACGTGGGAACGTGAGGATGAGTTTTGAAAGAGATATCCGAAGCTTTTTACTTCGTAGATGGTTTGTTCCGAGTGAAACCCGGGACAGGTTTCTTCTGAGGCTGGGAGGATGTGACAACTGGAAAATTAGGGAGCCATTTTGAAAACCCGCATTATTTAAAATTTATAATTTTTGGAATATTGGAAAAGTTTATTCGTGATGAGATTTGTAAACGTTGGAATGTGATTTTAAACCGTACGTTATTTATGGAATTTGAATTTTTAATTATTGGATTGGTTTGGTTTATTATCGGTGATTTATTTTTGAGTGATTATGTGGCACTACATTGACTCCGGCACTAGGATAACCTAACAATTTTAATTATTTTAAGTGTTGGTTCGAGTATATTATATTTTTGGAACGTATCGCGAGATTTTTGGATTATTAGGAATGAGTTCGGTTCGAGAGAGTTGATTTGTTTTAAAAGGTTTTGGGTTTGGTCCGTGTATTTTACACCTAGTTACTTAACCCACTTTACCCTTAAGAATATTATTATTATTATTAAAATCATTTTTTAGAGTAAGTAATAAAAATCATCCTTGTTGGTTTTTGGCTTCACAAACAAACACAACCATCACCTTCACCAACACACATCTCTCTCTCTCTCTCTCTCTCTCTCTCTCTCTCTCTCTCTCTCTCTCTCTCTCTCTCTCTCTCTCTTTTTATACCCTAGCCGCCACCACCAAGGCCGGCCACCACAGCCACCACCGCCACTCCCACACCCAAAATATTACCACCAAATTAACCCTTTCATCAAGATCTTTCTTTTTGTACAACTCACGCGCGATTTGGACGACCCTAACACCTCGAAATCACCACCATCGCCACACAAACACCACCTTTTTCATCTTTTCTTGTTGGGTTTTTAGAGAAACATAGTTTTGGAGCCTTTTTGAAGGTGAGTGGCCATGAACCTCATTCGTGCGCCTCGATTTATTACCCAAACCGTGGGTATATGAACTTTTCTTGTTGGGTTTTGATGAAATCTTGACTAAAAGTGATGGGGAAACAATATTTTTGACATACAAATCCGTTTGGTATCCGGGTGCTTGTTGTTTTTGATGGGTCGAGGCATACCCGAGAGCTGTGCCATTTTTGGATTCATTTTGATTTTTAATGATTCTTTGTCATTGGTTCTTGATTTGATGATTGTTTTGATTATTATTTTGAGGTTTGGATGATTCTTGGAAGATTGGAATATTATTGTTGTTGTCGTGGTTTGTAGCCGACGACCCTATGGGTCCGTTTGGTTCGATTTAGCTCGTGTAGAGCAAGCCGAGACCTAGAGGTCTCGGGCGTGACCCACGATATATTATTGTGGTGTCATTTTGACCCGGGTTTGACTTGGTAAGTCGACCCGTATATATGGTAATTATGTTGTTGAGGTTTATATTTGTTGGGTAATATTAATTGTTGATTTTATTATTATGGTTTCATGGTTATTTTGAGCTTGAAGTGGTACATGGACTTGTGATTTTGATTATGGAGTTGTGTTGACGAAGTGGTTATGGGAACCGATTGTGAGACGGTTAATTAGATTGACGGAGATAGGTTAGACGGGCGCCGTAGTCGGACCCTATTGTTGTAGCACGTGTTATGGGTATTGTTTGGACGGAGATTGATGACTTGGTTATTTTTATTTTGGACTTGGACAATGAGCCGAGAGTGATGACTCGGACATGTGACCAACTCTTATGACTCGATAAATATTATAATCAAACATTAATAATAAAAACTCGTAATAATATTATTGATAATATAATCGTTTATATAAGTATATAGACGTGATAAACGTATATATATATATATATATATATATATATATATATATATATATATATATATATATATATATATATATATATATATATATATATATATATATATATATATATATATATATATATATATATATATATATATATATATATATATATATATATATATATATATATATATAGGGTAGGGTTCTAGAGAAAAGTTCAATTAGGTAGAAAAGCGAGAAAAAAAGATACAGGGTAGAATTTGCAAACATCCCAAACTCTAGGGTAAAATTTGAAACAATGTAAACAAATAGTCAAATACGGTGTAGCTGGTAACCATGAGATACAAAAACACACAATTATCAGTTCTATCTCGATTCGAAACACACACACTCCGCCACCATCTCACCGACCATCACCACCACCACCACCGTCACCACCGTCGTCCGTCATGCAACCACTGCGTCAATCTTCACTCCGCCACCATCACACCGACGCCCAAACATGAAAACACATCAAAATACATGTTATTCAGGGGAATCACAACGATTTGAGCTACGGTTTGAGTTACGTGATTTTGTGATACTTGATAATTGCGTTATTACAATTTTATTCAGGTTATATGTACATTTTAAGCTCATTTTTTTTTTCTTATTATTGTGAATTTATGTATAATTAGGTTATCAATTTTGGAGGTTTCAAAATAAATGGTTGGTAGCCACGGATTGTTTAGAATATTTTTGAATTATTTGACATTTTAGGGGCATCAAGGTGTAAACACAAATGATAATTTAAAATATTTTGAATTATTTGACATTGTAGGGCATATGTGATAATTTTGTATAATCTATGTGAATATGTGTCGATTTATATGACATTTGTATGATTGTAAATCTAATGGCATCAGTGTTGATCTTGTATAATCTTAGGGCATCTGTGTCGATTTGTATGATTGGTAAATTAATTTATTTGATTTTGTGTAATCCAAGTGCATCTGTGTTGTATAGTCGGCGCATCTATTGTATAGTTGGTGGATCATATGCTATAATTTAAGGGCAATCGATTTGTATGATTGGCAACTCAATGAAATATAATTAGAAAAATCTTAATATATTTAAGGTAATCTATTTGTATCATTGGTGTATATGCTATGTATAATTAGTGCGTAACTGAAGTAAAATAGGTACATTGATTGAAGCATTATACTATAGAACATAAGGGCATCTGTTTAGTTTTATTGGTTTATCTGTTTAGTTTTATTTGTGCATCCGTTTAGTTTAATTGGAGCATCTGATTTGATTAACTGGTGCATCTGTTTTGTTTAATTGGTGCATCTGTTTTTTTTATTTTGTGAATCTATTTTTGAATGATTAGTGCATTCAATTTCATTAAAAAAAAAAGAGGGATCAGTTTGTATAATAAGAAATAGGCCATACATCTATTAATAAGAAATAGCTCATGTAATTGTATTCCCTCGAGTCAACCACCCGTGGATACTAATTCCCCTACTATCTATGTGATTATGCTGTTTATTTGTATATTTAGTATGTATGTGGAGATAATTTGTTGACTGAGATGTGCACCTTCTACATCCACTATTTACCATTCAAACTGGTCATTTGTATTAGGTATGTGTGTATTGAATGTTTCAAGAAGATGTAGGGATAATAACCATTTGTATGAAAGCATTATCCATTTTGATAAAGTTACTCGTAACAAAGCATAGACTACTTTACTGAATCAGTTACTTTTAAGAAGATGCAGCAATAATAACCCGTTTGTATGAAAATATTATCCATTTTGATAGATTTACTCGTAACAAAGCAGAGACTAGTTTACATTATGCATATAGATAAATTGCGCATCATCTCTCTTCTTGGACACAAGTTGTGCTGATAGTTTTGATCTTAATTGTGACATCATGTTCTCATCTATTTTGAATATGCGTCACTTTCTCCGACAAATCCTTAGTAGCAGTTTTCTATATAGTAATAACTTGTTACCATGATGATAGTTAATTTGTGCAGGTATGCACCTCTGTAATTAGGATTAAGTTAACCATTCATGTGCTTAAGGGGTGCTTAAATGTGGGTTATAAAGTTGGTTTTCTGTAATTAGTTACTTTTACTTACGGGATAAAGTGATTTTGATGATTATTTGATTATTTAGATGTCAATAATCAGTCTCATAACAGCTGCAACAAACTATAGTAGTACAGTTACTTATATATCTCACTCCTTGTTAATAAAGTAGCGTTTGGGTACTTTAGTGCATCCGTTTGAGGTACTCTACTGCATCCATTTGAGGCGCTTTAGTGCATCATTTTGAGGTACTTTAGTGCATCCGTTTGAATCATAGTATCCGTTTTAAAGTAACTTGATTGATTTTGTCTAATGATAGTAATGGCAATGTATGTTTGTCAAGATGCTATAAGAGTTAATATGCACTTTGTTTATTTCTATAATGCCTAATGTGGTTAGAAAACTTATTGGAATCTATCTGGTATAGTTGGTGACGTTTGTGTTATGTTTTTCATCTATTTTAGAAATTTAGCTTTTCAACCTCGGAAAGACATTGGAAAAGCTTGAGATGGCTGCTAAGCTGATTGCAACAATTGAGAATCCTTAAGGCATCATTGTTCAATTAGCGAGACCTTATGGACAAAGAGCTGTTGCATACAGATTATTAGAGACATATTATTTCATGGCATTTTACTGATATGTCAACTTATTATTAGGAACTGATCGAGCCACAAGAGTCAATGCCATATGTACAATTATATGTGACACATTCCCTGAACCAAATCGCCGTTTGTTACAAAGGTAATCTACTTTTACTTTCCAATACTTTTCTAGGTAAGAAAATAAGGCCTTGCATGTAAGCAATGGTGAATGCTTCTGCAATCTATCTAAAAATTATACATGCATACCACATAGTCTTCCTAGTAATTGATGTGTCTTATCTTGGTGCATCTATTAACATAGATTGGTGCATCTGTTAATACATATTGGTGCATCTGTTAACACAGATTGGTGTATCTGTTAACACAGATTGGTGCATCTGTTAAAACAGATTGGTGCATCTGTTAACATAGATTGGTGCATCTGTTCTGTTGTGCCTTATTGATCCTTTCTAAGTTCAGTTGATGAACGAACTTTGTTAGAAATGAGTCTTGTTATGTCTTTTCAACTTCTCTTCCTAAAACAAATGCGTAACTAACAAAATTCAGGAATGTATATGTCACACAAGGACAAATATTCTTAAGCATGTAATCAGGTCATTTGGGCATTTTCACAAAATTAGGCGAACAATGCAAATTTAAAACTTAACAAAACAAGTCGTCGGAAACTAAGGAATTAAAATTTATTACAAGAAAAAATCTTAATAAAAAATTCATCAACAAACTTACATAGAGTGGAGGTAGGGGTTAGGGCTTCGACAGCGATGGTGGTGGTGAATGGTGGAGGTGAGAAGCGACTATTGAAGAGGGTGATGGTGGTTAGGATATGTTTGGTGAGAAGGGGAGGCGCTGGTGAGTGATTTTGGTGAGAGTGGAGGTGAGAAGCGACTATTGATTAGGGTTTGTGGTGTGTACAAATACACACACCATTTATTCACCAAAATCAGACCCAAAAATACCAAAAACTAACAAATAAATGCCAAATATATGTGTTTTTGTGTTTTTATACATGCAGGTAAGAAAATATGAGAAAACGGCAAAAACCAAGCCAAAACCGGAAAAACGAGCACGAGAAATGGAAAGTGGTCAAGAACCGGATCCTATCTTACAGTTAACAATAAAACATTACAACCCAAAATAAACTAAACCCAACACCACTCACCCCTATCCCAAGTCCAAACTGCCAGGATCCACTTACAAGCCCACATTACTAAAACCCACAACCCCTGGTACCCACTTGGCCACTTTACCCACAAACCGACCCGGTCAAAGAATAAAATTACCAGGGTCAAACCAACACCCCCAATTCACCAATTCCCTCCTCCTTCCATTCACCCCTGGTTAACCCCAAGACTAGATAACCTCATAGCCCCTAGAACCTTCTGACAACGTGTCAGTGAACACGTCACATCTCTCATACGTGGATAATAATGGATAGAATCAAGAAATTTCTTTGGCTATAAATAGAGTAGTAATTAGGGTTTAATTTCAATGCTTTTGTAACATGTTCATGTTTTCTTAATGTATAACTGCTTTTAATTTAATAAAAGTATAAAACTTATTGTTTTCTTGCAATTCCTCTTTAATCCGTTTTAAGCTTTCTTAGATATAAGCTCTTATTTTCTCTAAAGTCCTTAACTTTAAGCTATTCTAAGTTTCATTAAGCTCTTATAATCTGTTTATAAGCTTCTATTCTGTTAATATTTATATATATATATATATATATATATATATATATATATATATATATATATATATATATATAGGGTAGGGTTCTAGAGAAAAGTTCAATTAGGTAGAAAAGCGAAAAAAAAGATACAGGGTAGAATTTGCAAACATCCCAAACTCTAGGGTAAAATTTGAAACAATGTAAACAAATAGTCAAATACGGTGTAGCTGGTAACCATGAGATACAAAAACACACAATTATCAGTTCTATCTCGATTCGAAACACACACACTCCGCCACCATCACACCGACCATCACCACCACCACCACCGTCGTCCGTCATGCAACCACTGCGTCAATCTTCACTCCGCCACCATCACACCGACGCCCAAACATGAAAACACATCAAAATACATGTTATTCAGAGGAATCACAACGATTTGAGCTACGGTTTGAGTTACGTGATTTTGTGATACTGGATAATTGCGTTATTACAATTTTATTCAGGTTATATGTACATTTTAAGCTCATTTTTTTTTCTTATTATTGTGAATTTATGTATAATTAGGTTATCAATTTTGGAGGTTTCAAAATAAATGGTTGGTAGCCACGGATTGTTTAGAATATTTTTGAATTATTTGACATTTTAGGGGCATCAAGGTGTAAACACAAATGATAATTTAAAATATTTTGAATTATTTGACGTTGTAGGGCATATGTGATAATTTTGTATAATCTATGTGAATATGTGTCGATTTATATGACATTTGTATGATTGTAAATCTAATGGCATCAGTGTTGATTTTGTATAATCTTAGGGCATCTGTGTCGATTTGTACGATTGGTAAATTAATTTATTTGATTTTGCGTAATCCAAGTGCATCTGTGTTGTATAGTTGGTGGATCATATGCTATAATTTAAAGGCAATCGATTTGTATGATTGGCAACTCAATGAAATATAATTAGAAAAATCTTAATATATTTAAGGTAATCTATTTGTATCATTGGTGTATATGCTATGTATAATTAGTGCGTAACTGAAGTAAAATAGGTACATTGATTGAAGCATTATACTATAGAACATAAGGGCATCTGTTTAGTTTTATTGGTTTATCTGTTTAGTTTTATTTGTGCATCCGTTTAGTTTAATTGGAGCATCTGATTTGATTAACTGGTGCATCTATTTTGTTTAATTGGTGCATCTGTTTTTTTTATTTTGTGAATCTATTTTTGAATGATTAGTGCATTCAATTTCATTAAAAAAAAAGAGGGATCAGTTTGTATAATAAGAAATAGGCCATACATCTATTAATAAGAAATAGCTCATGTAATTGTATTCCCTCGAGTCAACCACCCGTGGATACTAATTCCCCTACTATCTATGTGATTATGCTGTTTATTTGTATATTTAGTATGTATGTGGAGATAATTTGTTGCATCTCAGTTATAAAAAATTGGTGCATCTCAGTTATAACTATGATGCACCAATTTTTATAACCCAGATGCACTAAAAAAAAGGTGCATCTGGGTTATAAATTATACACATATATATGTATGTATATATATATGTATATATGTATGTATATATATATATATATATATATATATATATATATATATATACACACACACACACACACACACACACACACATATATATATATATATATATATATATATAATATATATATATATATATATATATATATATATATATATATATATATATATATATATAGGGTAAGGTTCTAGAGAAAAGTCCACTTTGGTAGAAAAGTGAGAAAAAAAGGTTATAGGGTTTAATTTGAAACATCTCAAACTTCAGGGGTATGTCTTGAAACATGCCCCCACCCCCCACCCCACCCACCCCCCACCCCGAAAATTTTTTTTTTCCGCCAAAAAATTTTTTTATTATTTTTTTTTTGGGCCAAAAATTTTCCCCGCAAAAAATTTATAACCCAGATGCACTTTTTTTTAGTGCATCTGGGTTATAAAAATTGGTGCATCATAGTTATAACTGAGATGCACCAATTTTTATAACTGAGATGCACTAAAAAAAAAGGTGCATCTGGGTTATAAATTTTTGGCCCAAAAAAAAAATTTTTTTTTGGCCCCCAAAAAAAATTTTTTTGGCGGGATTTTTTTTTTTTTTTGGCGGGGGGGGGGGGGGGGGGGGGGGGGGGGGGGGGTAGGGTGCAAATTTACAAAAACTCCTTAAAGAATGAAGGAAAATACAATTAGGTCCCTGTAGTTTGGTGTAAAAAAAAGGAGGGGTTGATTTGTACACTTTCTCACTTTTCTACCAAAGTGGACTTTTTTCATGAACCCACCTCTCTCTCTCTCTCTCTCTATATATATATATATATATATATATATATATATATATATATATATATATATATATATATATATATATATATATATATATGCGTATATTAATAATAAAATGATCACGAGTAAACGTTATAATAATATAACGATGAGTATTGTACTATGCGAATAGTGCAATAAATGTTGGGAGTATTATTATAAATAAATAACTATAAATAATGACGAGAACTAATCCATTGGTAATTAATAAATAAAACAAGACTTTTTATAAATTTGGTAAACTTATCGAGTTATACGGAGTGGTGGTTACTTAAGTCCAAGTGGACTTTATTATGTGACTTTTGTGTTGTCACGGATATATGACGATTAATATATCCATTTTCTGTAACTACGTAACTTATTTAATCGACGGATTAAATCGAGTTTATTTAGCTATATATAATTAGTATATTAATGGGCATCGTATCCTACGACGCCCATAGGTTATGGTACGTGTATTAGGATAATAAATTACTAAATATCTCGTGGAGTTGGCTAAATTGACGAATTTGGCAAATTTGACGATATATCTAGGGAATTTATTGGACTACGATATTTACCATATAGTATTCTTTGTGCTATGTGATTTAGGTTGGGTATAATCTTGGAACGATATATTACATAAATAAATATGGGGGATTACCAAATCGACGGATTTGATAAACTTCGATGATTTATTTAAATAATATATTGGGCTAATATTATACCTATAGATGGTTTATTATTTCTTTTCGTTGTGGCTTCTTGGTTTGAGTTGTGTCGACCCACCACCCATATGGATACCAAACGTCAAACTTCACAATTAATATGAAGATAATTTGAGAAATGGATATTTTTGGAAATTTAAATGGAATACGTTCGGGATTAGGAATATTTGATTTTGAGGAAATAATTTCTGAACGGGTTTGATATTGTTAGGAAGTGCCGAGTCTGTAGTTGCCGTTACTTGAGTTTGCTTTACGTCTTTCATCTATCGATTTCTTTTGCGGATTGCTGGACTTGAGGTGAGTCATAGCCCCACTTTTACTCTTGAACTTTGTTTTCAATACTTGGGGGTGAGAAACGTGCAAATGTTTTATGTGGACTATTATCGCTTCGTTTATTTTTTAAAACTTTGCTATGCTTATAGAACTAGGTAGGATTTTAGAACGAGGCCTAGTCCCGAACTAGGTAAGCTATTGTTTAGTTGTTGAGCGAGGCCTAGTCCTGAACTAGGTAAGCTATTGATTGGTTGTTGAGCGAGACCTAGTCCCGAACTAGGTAAGCTATTGGATTGGTTATAGAGCGAGGCCTAGACATGATCTAGGTAAGCTATTGATTGTATTGATTTGAGCTATAGCGTGCACCTATAGGGTTGGTTAGTTTTTGGTTGGATCATTTTGGTTGGATTATTTTAGTTGGATGATTGAGGCCTAGTCTAGCTAGCAAGCGTTTTGCGTATATGTCCACTTGATTTAGTTATGAATTTAAACATATGATCTCACCAGCGAAAGCTGACTTTTAGCGCGTTTTCTCAGGTAATTAAGTGATGCCCTTGGATGCTCGGATTGGAGGCTTGGCTATGGCACCTGGTTATGGATCTATTTTCTGAAAACTCTGATAAATAATTGTGGACCTATATTTATTTCTTTTGGCCCTGACTTTGATTGATTTTGGGATAAACGTAAACTTTAATACCCCGCGTGGTTGAATTTTTCTCTTGTTTACTTTATCTCGTTCTTTTATGTCTTGTGTTGGATACCAATCCCCGTAGCACCCCGAAAGCTTGTTGAGTCTTCCGATGTACCAAATTTTGGGGGTGTTACAATATAACGGTAGTAAACCCGATTAGTTATAGCTAGGATGGTAAGTACGGGATCATTCCTGAGGAGCGAGATGATTAATGCTAAACCTAGTAGAAATACTAATATATTAAACTAATCTAAACACTAAGAGATTGGCACAAGTATTTGCTTAATCTAAGAAATAACTAAAACGATAAAAATAAGTGAAGTTGTGATCAATAAGGAAAGAACGCGCTAGCCTAGTTCATCCTATTATGTTCTACTAATTCTTCTACAAGTGCAATGGTCTAATGGTACTTATGTTGGTTAAGAAATCGATACCACACATTAAGGTTGTCAACTACTCTATATGATCTATATCGGTAAACTCTATATTCATAATGTATATTTATTCTGTCGTAAATGGTCATCTATAAGACAATACAACACTAACTTACTTACTTTAGTTCGCCTAACCTAGGGTTTGGTCCACCTGTACTCCTAATGGTAAAGTTGAAAGGATTTGTGTGAAAACAACATAATGGTTTTCACACTTGTCTTCACGAAAATGCTGAATGGTCACATCGGTGCACACTAAACAGAAAAATGTAAGCGGAAATAAGAAATCAATTACGAAATGAAATGAGAGTAACTAGGAAATGAGAATATGACATTATTTTCATTAATGGGTTAAACGGTAATTACTCAAAGCGTAATATTTATCCAGGATAAATATTAAGGGGGATAATAATGACAAAAAACGAAACACAAACCCCTTAGGGGTGTTTCTATGGGCTCATCCTCTCCCTCAGAAAGATAATCAACAGACTTGTCAGAGTATACACTCTTACAATCTGTATCCATATTAGACTACATTTCTTGCATATCTATATCACTATCGAAATCATCTTGATCATTAAACGATGGGCTAACACTTTCCTCAACCACAATACGACTATTCCTCCTAACAACCTTTCTAGTCGGTACAACATAATCATTTTCTATCTGTTTCCTTTTACCCTTGTCAAGTTTCCAATTACCCTTGTCAAGTAAACTCTTAAATTAAATGTCATATTCTATGTCCTCTTGTATGTCATCTTCTATCACTTTACCCTTACCCTTGTCAACTAAGCTAGTCAAAGTTATGTCATCCTCAACAACTTACCCTTAACCTTCTCCACCATTTGAATCAATTCAGAATCATCAACCATTTTCTGAATATTCATCCTACAAATTGAAATAGGTGTACTATTTTAAATTCTCTTTTCACTGATCTAGGTTTAATTAGTGGTGAATACATGGTTTGGGGTTTTCCTCAGCCCAAGCAACTAACTCTTCAAAGACATATTACCCGCATTTTTTTAGAAAATATTTCATGAGGATTTCTTCTAGACTGAACCTTATCCCCAGACCCATCAAAACACAAATTCTCCAATAATTAACCTTATCCCCAGACCCATCAAAACACAAATTCTCCAATAATTCTTTGCTAACTTATGAGGCATGTGTGCAATGTACATCTCCATTTTCCCATAAGTTTCGGCATAGTCATACATTGAAAATGTATTCATACCATTTTCAAACATTTTTCTAGTTCACATTGAGGTAATTTATGGGCAAAATATTTAAAAATGCATCATACTTGCCACTAATGTTATTTTCATGTATTGAACAAATATCTTTCCTTATATGAGCACTGAACTTTCATTTTGGTCTTTTTGATGTACTCTATGACATTTTTGCCCCTCAAGTTATTAAAAACCCAGGGGCAAAAATGTCACAAAGTAAATCAAAAAGACCAAAAAATTGAAGTTCAGTACCCATATAAAGATATATATTTGTTCAGTACACGAAAGTAATATTTGTGGCAAGTATAGTACATTAATAGGTATTTTGCCCGTAATTTGTAGAACAATGCATACAATTTTTGTTCTATCTGTTCTTTTAAATGTTCACGCGCAGTCACATAATCCATTCATTTATCCTTAAGAACTATTCATTCATAAGGGGGGTGGCATCCTTTCGGCAAAACCACATCGGCAAACCTTGCCGATCGGCAAGCTCCATTGCCAGTGTCTCGGCATGAACCGATCGGCACTTCAAGCGGGGTATCTCACCGATTCGGTATGGAGCAAATCAAGAAAATATTAACGTTGGGAGTTAATGTTTTGGGAGCCGTTGGTTTGCATTGGTTCTTTCACAAACGAACAACCACCACTTCCGGCCATCTGATTGTTGCTGCCAAAACACCCAACGATGATGTCCTCTTAACCACCCACCGCCGCTTATGGCGTGGTGTGGTGCGTTATGGTGGTGGTGGGGTTATTGAGGGCGCGTGTGGTGGTGAACAGGTGATGGCGGTGGTGGTGCGTTATGGTGGTGGTGGGGTTATTCCGGCCATTCTGAGTGTTGTGTGATGAAGATGGGTATTGTTTACAATGAAAAATGGGTATGAAAGTATAAATATGATGATTACTTGAAAAAAAAAAAGAAAAAAAAATTGGGTACCAAGATTGCCACTAAAAAATGATGTTGAGGTATGTTGAGGCATGAAATGTGTTGGCATAATATTATTGATTGTTTTTGCAAAAGCTTGAGGCAAAGTGAGGCAAGGTTGCCACCCCCTAACACATCTATTGTTCATACCTTTTGTGGTAAGAAAAAGAAGACACCATTCGTGTATGCACATAAAAAAACAAAGCATCTGATCCTAAAGGTGCCATACTACAAAAATAATAAAATAAAAATTAAATAAGTACATTATTATTTCATAGAACCCCAATCGACATACATAAAAAAATCATTATTTATGGACAAATCTAATATAGAATATCATACTTTTTGCAATCAATCAATTTTGCACGACACTCAATTTGCCACTTTTGAATGAATTTAAAATTAGGGTGCGTTTGGTTTGTACATGGGTTGGATTCGGATTTTGTTTTGGGATTAGTTTGAAAGAAATTGATGAGAGAGAAAATGTATAATTATATAAAATATATTTACTTTATAAATTAATACTAGTAATAAATTAAAAAATATTATTAATCTTTTTTATATAATACAAACAAAACCCCTAGTGGGGACTTTCGTATTTCAAAGAAGAGATTATTTATTTATTAAGTAATATTTTAATTTAATTATTATTTTTTTAATTTATAAATTTCTAAATTCGTTTTGTTGATACTATTACTACACAAGTTGAAGATAAATACAAAAAATATAGATAAGATGCAAAATTTTTTAAATGATTATCTTTAATAATAAAAACTATAATTTTAAAATATATAATTACTTTATTTTAAAAACGTATAATTATAAATCAAACAAAACAAAGATCAAGATTATATTATTTATTTTTTAATAATAAAAAACTTGTTATTTAAAAAAATTTTAAAAAACCCGCGCACGCGCGGGGTATTATAACTAGTATAAGAAGTAGTACAATGAAATATATTATTTAAAAAAAAAACATACAATATTTGTGGTTGTAAAGAGTGGATAGAGTGATATTGTCAGGGGATTCCTAAAAAACTACCAAAACATTATGGAATCGTTTTTTGGGTCAAATTAATTACTTTATTCCTCAATCCGTGAACCAAAACTTATTTTTAAACTTTCATTCAATTCCTATAGTGTAATACATGTCAACCAAACGGCACCCTTAGAGTTTTGTCTCTATTATTGATGCAAGGGAAATGAGGTAGGGTAAAGTGATAAGATAAAGAAGATCTCAAACGAGTTTACAAAATACAACATAATGCTATATCTATAGTGGGAAAAAAACTATGTGGAATCCCATGTGGAAAAGGTAAAAAAGTTATAAATAATAGTATTGCGCAAGTTTGGGACGGTTATAAGCTACATCAAATAATCGAAATTGTTTATGAAAAAATTAATAAAAAAAATAAATGATAAAACTAAAAAAAATAGGTAAGTCCCTAATTTTAGGGGTGGTTGTTGATATGGTGTTTCAGTTTGTTCTTTTGGTGTATCGTATTTTTAATAAAATATTATTTACCATAAAAAAATAATTTGTCTTAGTGAAGTAGCTATTGTTGTTCAAAAAAAAAAAGAAGTAGCTATTGAAAGATATTTTGCTTTATTATATTTATCACAAATTATTTTGTCCTCAATTTTAAGTCTTACTGTAATTAAAACAATACTTTAGATAGGGCCATGGGCTAAATAACTAAAGTGGAACTGAAACTGGGGGCCTGGTCCAAGACCAGTTTTGGTTAATGATTCACATATAAATAATGTTCTAAAGAGATTTGCCGAATGAGAATATGGGTGTAGTTGAGTCGAATCAAGTCGAATAGTACTCGAGATCGGTTAACAAAATACTAGACGTTGACTAACATTTTCGAGTTTAGTTCGAGTTCGAGCTACTCAACTAAACTTTCAAACCAAGAGAATAACCACAATGCATAATGTACAAACAAGTCAAAACAAACAAACAAACAATCTATAAATATTGTATCATTCAATTAATGTCCAAAAACTTTATCCTTAATATACTCCACAACCAACATATACTCCTCAAAAATCTTCACATCCAAACGTCTCTTAACTAACGGTGGCATAAACAACCAAACACTCGTAACCGCGAGAAACGCCACAGTCGCCACCCGCCCCACAACCTCGGGCAACCGCCACGAACCACTATCAACCACCACTCTTTTAACAATCATCTCCACAACAACACAAACACCATGTATAACAAAAAACCACGTCATTTCCCACGTGGGTGCCTCACGTGCCAAAACATAAACAAACAGCTCATGCATCAATCCAGATACTAAAAAAGATACCATTACACCAACTAGTGGGGCCCATGCATAGTTATTAAAAGCTAACGTAACTGGTTTGTATATTGTGTGACGCAGTGTATTTGTTACCATGAGGTTCCATCTAGCCCAAAAGTTTTGTAAAGATGTAGCTAAGTACGGATGATTTGAAGACGGCTCGAGTTCGTATCCTGTCAAAGGACGTATTATAGCATTGACAACGGCTGTTACTATATCTATTATCAGATATAGTAAACAACCGTATATCAATGATACAATATTCGGATATATAAAACCATTATGTACTATTTGTACTATAGTAGCAAAAAGTACTATCTTAAACCCTAACCCTAGTTTTTTTGGAAAGTGTGATTTAGCGTGTTTTTCGGAGGATGGATTGTTAGATACGGATTTAATAGGTAAGGAAGTGATGATGATGAATTTTAGAAGTGAGTATGAAGGGTTATAAGGCGAGTGGTCTAGATCAAATGCGAAACGAATGAGTTTAAAGTTTGTGAGCCATGTAACGAAAGAGAAAGTGACCGCGGTTGTGAAAACCGCGGTGCACTGGAGTGGGAGGAGGGTGAAAATGATTAAGATGGGAATGAGTGAGATGAATCTATATATACCTTTAGGGACTTTTGATGGTATGTAGTAGGAGTAGGTTAATGATGTTGTAATTATTGATGTGTTGATACCATTTGTGTGTTGTTTTTTTGTGGATTGGTGAGTTTTTGACTTTGTTTGATCGAAGTGATGAGATTGGTATTGAAAAGTTGTGTTTGTGGCATTTTCAACCTTAGTCCATGTAGTTTTGTATTTTCAACCTTAGTCCATGTCGACATGTTTAGAAACTTTATTTTCAAATATACCCTTTTAATTGTTTCATGAACAGCAAACCAAATATGACCCAATCATTCTTTGCTTTTTGTGAAAATTACTATTTCTTTTATATTAGATAATATCTTGGATCTGCCGTTACACTGAGCCTCCACTTAAAAGGGGTTACATTTTTCTTAGTCTTATATATAAAAAATGTTATATATTAAACATATAGGAGATATATATAATTCAAGTTCACATGCAATTTTTCTTTAGCTATAATGGGACCTCTTTGTTGTTATCGTCTAGAGCCACTGATGATCAAAGAACGGCCTCACAAACACGTGTCACACATAAATACAGATTAATTTTATAATTAATCCTTATAAAAAAGGTGGTCGACTACTACAACTTGGGTTTTTACTTTTTATCATACATTAATAAGGAGTACTTGACTACTTGGTATATGCAAGCTATGCTATAGGATTAACTCATAATTAAATGGTCCTTAGACAGACCTTTGTCTGGTTAATAGAAGAAGAAGGGTCAAGTGTAGGTAATGTATTCAATTTGCACGGGATATCAAACACCCACCCTTTTCTCTTGCATCCTTGGTTAGAATTTGAATTATTTTTTTCAAACTTTGCAATGTTTGCTCGAAGTTTGAAACTCCCAATTTTGATCCTATTCAATCTCCTTTCAAGAGCTTGAAGATTTCCTACTTGGAAAAAGCTAGCAAAACCGAACCTTTTAGTACCCGACTTACTCACCTTTCTAGCCACGTACACGTCTGCTATCTCCCCGATCTCCGCAAGTAGTTCATGCAGATTGACCTTGTTCCATTCCGGTGGGAAATTGGTAAAGTAAAAATTCACCACATTCCCCAAAGGAACGTCTTCTCTTTTATCATCTCCTTCACTATCACCTTGCTCACCTTCTTGTCCACCTTCCATTAATGATCGTACTATGACCTCAAGTTACGATAATCACTTTACATTTGAGATTAATAATTTTGAATTGCTAACAAAAAATAAACTTTTCATATACCCATCCTTTGGGGTCATTTGGGAACATCTAATTCACACTACATAGAACCCTATAGGTAAACCTAGTGAATCTGTATTCTTTGTGGACTGTCATACATGTTTTCGATTAATGCAAATAAAAGTGATAAGAAAATGATATGTATTGCATCCATTTCACATAAATGATGTTACTTGTTATACAGTACTGTGGATGGAATCACATGGTCATTTTGCGTTTTTGCATTATGAATCGAAGAATTATACTGTCACATTTTCTTTAATATAAATGGGATAATCACCAAAATAGACCGGACAACCATGATGAATTCGGTTCCTGCCCCCAGATTCAAAAATGTTTTTTTAGACAGAGCAGCTGGCCGGGCAACTCGACCCATATGATGACAAGTGCCCCCGATTGCCCAAAAATTGGCGGCTGTTGCCCAAAAAACTGACATGTTGCCAAAAAACCTGACAGACAATCAATACTCGTCACTTGCAGAAAGTGACACTTCATCGGTTGCCCAGTCTAAAAAATACATTTTCCGATATGGGAGTAGGAACCGAATTCACCATTGTTGCCCGGTCTATTTTTGTGATTATCCCGATATAAATTGATAACACTATCGTGTTACTTTGAACTTGCATAATGATCAGCTTCAATTCTTGTCTCTTGTGATCATTTATGGATGCTAATATCAGGCATCTTGCATGTATCTGAAAGTTACTAGCTCGGAAAGTACATGGAAACATAAATATGCATGTCTAATGATCTTGGGTACGATTCTAAAAGTTAAAGTAAAGCAGTAAAGGTACCTGATAAAGTTTTTATTAAATTGCACCGTTAAAAAAAAACAGTAAACATACCAAACACAGTGAAAACGAAATCTCTTGCATTACAAATTTGTCTCATTTCTTTCCCATCGACCTCGCAAAATTTACTAAAAGCGAAATCTCTTGTATAACCTTGACATCCACACCGTTCCTTATAAGTGGCCGAAAGAGCAACCAATCAAAGGTAACCACCACAAACGCTATCGTAATTGGCCATGTCAGCCCCCAGTGCAACTGAAACCTACCTTTAACCGCCTTCTTAACTGCCACCTCGATTGCAGTACACACTCCATATAGTACAAAGAGACACATCACCTCCCATGTAGGCTGAACACGCATGATATATAAGAACATCAACTCATGCATTATACCTGATACAAAAAATGTAACAAAAATACCAAACATCTGGCCCTTCAGCTGACCGAGAATCGGGTCCCACTTCTTGCGAATCGGATTGTAAACTGTATCTCGAAGGATGCTTGAAGACACGAGGTTCCATCGACGTCCCCAAAAATCTTGAAGTGATGTAGCTAGGTAAGGTTCATTGAATTGTTGTTCGACCTCAAAGTTGAATCCGAGATAAAACTTAACAAATAAAGCTGCCATAGCGAAAAGTAACTCCATAACAAGGTAAATATATAAAAAGTAAAGAACATTAAATACATTGTGGTGTAAATAATCTTTATATTGATACGAATAAATAATTATAGCAAGAATCACTGCCTTAAAAGCTAACACAATTGGTTTATGTGATGGCGCTTGTGTTGCATCCACTTTGCCAAAATCTGGACGCGACTTTTTTTTAACGGATTTTTTAGGATTTATTGGAAGGAGAGCAGTGGATATGAAAACGAGGAATGGTAACCGCGGTTTAGAAGCTAAAGGGCCACGGTTAAAGGCCAAGAGTAGGAGTTTAAAGTTAGCAAGCCATACAAGGCATAAGAAGATGGCAAAGGTAAGATGGACAGTGGAGAGTGGAAGCGGAATGATGAAAAAGGTTGCGATGATGGGAAGAATTGAGAGTAACCTCGGGATGTCACTGGATATCCGTACTGGAATCAAGTAACAATAAGAGATGGAGAAAAGCAATAATCTGATGAATGTTTGGAGTTCTTCAATAGTTTCCATTTTTTCTTTCCTTTCAATTCAGCTGCAGTTTATCTTTTTAAGCTTAAAAACGTTGATCAGTGTTATCTAGAGTCCCCTGGAAAGCATTTATGAACCATTTGGTTTATTGCGAAAATTATTGTATAGAATCATATCTTTTTGGTCAATCATCTACTCCCAGCAGAATAATTGTACTGGCATGGCCGTACCATGGATTCAGAATGCCAATAATACAAAATAGGCCCCGTTAAACTTGAAAATAAAATTATATGCACCAAATAGCGTTTAACGTTATTAATTTTTGAAACATATTAACGAACACAGACCTCGAATAAGGATTAAGAGAGTTGCTAATTATATGAAAGTCGGTCCCATATTAGATAATTATGTTTTACTTTTTTTGTATTGCCCCATATTAAGATAGAAGTTGGAGGCCCTGGGCTTAAGACCTAACTGCCTTTGTCCTACACCAGCCCTACGTACTGGCCTGCATGATTTGTAACTGGCCGACTGTTTTGGTTCTAGTTTCACTACAACAATCAGGAGGACGGGCGAGGAGGGTTTTGGCGGGGACGTTTATGTCCCTACCGAAAGTCGCTAAACAACAAAAACAATGTTGAGCTGGCACACAAAGTCGCTGACCGTCGACTAGATTTTCAACGCAACATTTCCGCGGGGACATGTCCCAGCCGAAAGCATTTTTGATATTTAGCAATCTTTGACCAAATAGTATCTCTTAATCGTTCTCGGGTTTTTTTCCCACCTTTACTTTCGGTGATGACATGTCTTTGCTAAAAGGTTTGAAGCAAAGTGCCACTCTTTTGGTGGGGACATGTCCCCGCCGAAAATGTTTTCCTTCCCAACAATTACTTTATCCCGCCTTAACTTTCCGGTAATGATAATTTCTTTTGTCCCCGCCAAAAGTTTAGGCACCAATCTTCCCACCAAATTGCAACTTTGTCGGCCAAACTTTTAATATATACACATAACACATACTAAGCTATCGTAAATTCGGCAAAAAACACAAATAACTCAATCTCACAAAACACACATAACAATGAATGGTTTAACGCCGGAAGAGGAGTAGTCAATGGTTTTATTACACGAGCTATTATATAATGAAGTTATACTTGAATATGGCTGGGAAATTTTTGATGAATATGGTTCTTATGCGAATTGTGCACCGTGGATGATAAACTGGATTCTGGCATGATTGAGGAAGAGTTAGATGCTCCTGAAGCTCAAGCTGCTGCTGTTTGAGATAACGATGAAGCTGAAGGCAAGTTGGACACCAATCTTGATAATCTGGGAAATTGGATAACAAATCTCGAAGCGACGTTTGCATATATCCAGCAAAGGAAAGCAAGGAAGGGAAAAGATGGTGCAAGTTCTAGCAAAGCGGGAAGTAGCAGCAGAAAAAAATGAATGGGAGATGTTTGTTATGGTCTATGTCGTGTGTTTCGTTTGTTTGTCAACCTGTTTCGTTTGAGTTGTTTATTTTGCTTTTCGAGTTGTTTTATTTGAGTTGTTTGTTTGCTTGTCGAGTTGTTTCGTTTAAGTCTGTAGAAAATATATGTGGCTGAGAACTCTTGCGTTCAAAAACTAAAGTCGTTGAAAATATAAAGCACGTTGTACAACAGTTTTCACAACAACAACAACATTTTATTAAACAATAACAATAACACAACAAACAACAACAACAACAACAACAATAACACAACAAACAACAAACAACAACAACAACAACAACAACAACAATAACAGCAAAAACAACAACAACATTATATACGAAGATTTTCCATGTCACCTAACAGGTTACGGAGTATTGCATCCGACTGACATGCGTAGTCGTTGTTGTCGAGATTCGTTGCCATTTCAAGTCTTGCCTCGAGCATCTTGACTCTTGTCTCTAGCACCTGGTTTCGTGCCTCCATCATATTTATCCTAAGATTTTTTTCATGACAGTTTGAGCACCTTGTTGGTGCAGATCCAGAACCGTAAGATGTTGAAGCAGAAGAGATTACTTGTAACTGTTCATCAAATTCGCTCTTCCAAGTAAAATATCCACATCCATGATCTTTTTCTCTTGGCTGTTACATAAATAATGAAATTATATGATTGTTTGTATATTTACAAAAATAAGAAATGTATAATTGTTCACCTTCGAAAGAGGACATGCATAATATTCCCATCCAAATGTATCTGGTTGATGTGATGTTCTTTTTTTATATTTCCCGCTTCACAATTACACATAAAAGGATTATATTGCTGCATCTCATGTTGAGGTTGAGTAGTTTTGAGGTTGTGAGGTTGAGTGGTTTTGATGATAATAGGTTGTGAGATTGGTTATAAAAGGCTGTGAAGATCTGATAGCTTTTGGTGGGAAGTTTTGGTGCCAAGATTTTGGTGGGAAATTTTGGTGGGAAGTGTTTGGTGAGAAATTTTGGTGTGAAGCTTTGGGAATGTTTTGAGAGTGGTAAGATGACTTTAGTAGACAACTGATTCCTAAAAACAGGATATGACAAATGCATTAAACTACAATGATATGGTTATACATAAGATATGGTTATACTGCAATACCATGAACTATAATGATATATTTTCGTTTAACATCTCGTGTATAACCATATCATCTCGTCTCCCTCGTTTAACATCTCGTGTATAACCATATCATCTCGGCTCGTTCGTTTAACATCTTGTGTATAACCATATCATCTCGGTTCGTTCATTTAACATCTCGTGTATAACCATATCATCTCGGCTCGCTTGTCTAACATCTCGTGTATAACCATATCATCTCGGACAAAAGTAGTGCCACGCTGCACATTGTTTGACCAGACCAAAATGCTGTGGGACCCACAAGTCCCCGCCAAAAGACTGAATTGTCCCCGCCGAAAGTTATCAGCGAGGTGGTTTTGGCGGGAGACTTTCGGCAGTGACATGTCCCCGCCGAAAGTTATTGGCGTGGAGATGTCCGTGCTGAAAGCCTAAAAATATCCCTGCCAAAAGCAGTCGATGTTTTAGTGTTTCAAGAAGCTTCAAAAACACTAATCCTTTGCTTGATTCCGAATTAGACTACATTTAGTTAGTCTCATTATCGTCTGATCTTATTTGGTTGTGGAGTGGTTTTGACTTGATAAATACCCCGACCATATGATCTGGTACTTTTCACTACTACAAAATAGTAACATATTCACACTTACTAAAGCATGTTGCGACACTTTAAAGTGTGAAAAATCAAAAAGTTCACACTAATATACGTGTAAACCAATTGGGTGTAGCAAACATTTTCATACTTTTATATGTGAAGCTTTATGAATATTTTTTACACTTTTAAGTGTGAGGGTTTTAAAACAATTCTTCACACTTTTAAGTGTGATGGTTTTTAATTTGAAATAATTCTTCACACTTTTAAGTGTGATGGTTTTGATTTTGAAATAGTTCTTCACACTTTGAAGTATGAAGAATTATTTCAATCTCACACTTTTAAGAATTTCAATCTCACACTTCCCAATTTGAAGTGTAAGATTGAAAATTCTTCCCACTTTTTAAGTGTGAGGATTTTGAAAAAATTATTCACACTCTTAAGTATGAATATCTTTAAGAAAAAGTTCACAGTTAATACTTAATAAAGTACGAAGAAAAAACGTGTAGAAATGATAAATTTGTTGTAGTGTTTGTTAATCGATAAGATAAGAAAACAATGTTATGTTTATAGGTGGATCTAAATACATAGATATACCATGTCGTAAAATGGCTGGATCAACTTTGATACATGCATCTCTAGTACAAGTGTATATAATTATAACTCATAATCTTTTTCACTTTGTTCATATTTAGCACAATCACATTTCACTCCCATATAGATGGAAAGGTTTTTACCAAAACTACAAAAGAATGTCTATGGCTTTAACATCCACAGCGTTCCTAAGTATTGCAGAAAGAAATACCAAAAACCAGTCACCAAAAGGACAACGTAATCAGCCCCTGACACAACCCAGCAGGCAATGGCAGAACCAGAAAATGCGATCACGTGGGGCATCGAGCAATGAGAAGGTTTTTCATGTAGCGTTAAACCAATCGGGTTGGGTCGGACTGGATACTTGAGTTAGAATAAAGGCAACAAAATTGTTCTATTTTGATGCAATTATTATAGACTAAAAATAAACGAAAAACTAATATCATACGAATTATATTAAAGTGTTTGCCTTTTTTTTTTTTTTGAAGGCAACATTATATTAAGACCCAAAATAAAAACGAGTTACAATAAAAGGCATAGGCATTCCACCTCAATTAAACAAGCTAATTATAGAGGATGAGACCCAAAAGAAAAACGAAACTCGGAGCAAACAAATACTAAAACTAAAACAACACAAAAACTAGACAAGGAATATCACACAAAGTATTGGTACTTCCGTACACTGATAGCAAGATACCAAATGAGATTAATTGTTCCCACGAGAATTATTAGCCATCAATGTACACAAACAGCCACATCAAACTATCTCACATAAAGTGTTTGCCATTTAATGCGACTATTATATCAAAACTATAACATTGTTAAAAATTGGGCTATGAGAAGACAGAACTCATAAATTTGTCATGTTAAACCTCTCAAACTATGTTAAACCTGCCTGAACTAATAAGTACTACGAGTGCTTAAGTTTTGAAATAAAAGTATTTCACAAACAAGTAATAAAGTGCAGAAGTAGTATATTACTGCAGATGAAAGGGAGATAAAAAGATATTATATTAAATTACCTTTGTAACTAAATACGGGATAACTTCGTATTATAATTGGCCCCACAACCAATCCTCATCCCTTCACCTTCTCTCTTCTTCCCACTTAACATCTTCACCTCCATTGTTTCCAACAAACCATACAACCGCAAAAAACAGTTTCCACATTAAAGAGCTTTGCCTTTTGAAAACCTAGAGAGTGTAGAGGCTTGAGAGTGTAGAGGGCACTCTGACTATTTGCTTGAGGGCACTAGTCCTATTTGTTACCAATATCAAATATTTTCCTATGTATTTTGGGTATCGGTAAGAGCATGGTTGGGGGCAAAGCCCCCCACTACCTTGCAAGTAGCTCCGCCCCTGCCAGCAGGGACAGAACCAAAACACTAATTCACCATGTGCATTTAAGAAAAATAAAAATAAACAAGATTATATACCAAGTTTTTATTGGTCCAGGTGCATTTAATAAAAATCGAGTGCTTTTACACAAATAACACTATATCAGAAAAATCATGGGTATCCCAAAACCATTCTAGAGCTACTCTGGTTCCAAGGAAACAGGAATCTATCTTTAGTTGGTTTTGTAACTACCAACTCAATGGCCGAACACACTTCATGTAGTACAAAAACCATGTCACCTGACTCACCTCCCACGTAGGCCAAACACGTGTCACACATAAATTCAGATTCATTATATATTAATCTTTAAAAAAGATGGTGGTCACAAATTAAGAACTACTACAAGTTGGGTTTTTATCATACATTTATACTTGGAATACAAAATTAATTTGTAATGCAAGCTATACTACTATATATGGGATTAACTCATAATTAAATGGTCCAAAGATCCTAATGGCTGCTGAATGTGTGTAGGAGGAGTCCTGAGCCTTACATCATGTCATCTCATAGAACTTACCGTTTCTTCCACAGGAAATGAAGGGAGAAACCAGCTTCGTCAAATATCTAGCAAGAAAAATACTAGATCCACCTACACTTTACAAAAATTTTCCCACACGCTGACGTGGCGGAGTGTTGATTGATTGGTTTTCTGTGGGCCACAGAAAACCAACCAATCAACACTCCGCCACGGTAGCGTGTGGGAAAAATTTTGTAAAGTGTAGGTGGGTGTAGCACACCTCATATAGCAATGTGACTGTCATACATATTTAGATTAATGCAAATAAAAGTGATAAGACAATGATATTGCATTATCTATTTCACATAAATGATGTACTTGTTATACAGTACTGTGGATGGAATCACATGGTCATTTTACGTTCTTGCATTATGTATCGAAAAATCATAATGTCATTTTTCTTAAATATAAATTAATAACACTATTGTAACACCCTAACCCGGCAAGGGTTAAAATGTTACATTATGGTGTCATACAAAGCATATAAATGCAAGCGGAAGACTTAATATACATACAAATAAAGTCAAGAAACATTCTGACTTCCTCTTACAAAATCCCAACCGAACTGAAATGAAATATCCGAAACATAAGTCTTAAACATAAATACATAATCAAAGTAAAATCTAAGCATGGTAGGTCTTCTGAGCTCCTACTCTCATCACTCATGCCCGATGCCCCGCTTAATTACCTGCCGCATAGAAAAGAAAACGCGGCTGAGCTTAAAAAGACCAGTGAACAGATATACAAAGCATATATAATGTGCATAATAGCCGGAAATGAATCATATGAAGCCAACTGAATAAGTATCAAACGTCAAATGAGATAAACAGGGAATAATTTGAATGTCAGATAATCATAACGAATCAAAAAATTACATAGGAATGGCCACGAGCGTGCCTAAACGAGATATTCGAGTAGACCAAATAATCACATAATCCATCAATTCATATTGTACAAGGAGGGGAGACCTCTCAAGTACCAAAAGTGAGAGGGGTGCAAGGCATGCACAACCCAAATACTAACAAAACTGAACAAAATACCTAAGATGCATCCATATGCCCCTACAAAACAAATCATATATATACACCAGTACGAGACAAGTATATACACATATCATAATGGCCAGATCACATATCCTATCATATCAAATGGGGACGCAGTGGACTGATCACACCGCCACAGATGGTGTCATGCCATTGGTGCTATCAATGACATGGCCATGGTACCTCCATGGCTAGTTAGCTCGGGCACTAAACAAATCATATCATATCCCAACAGATCATATCAATAGAACGGAATCATATCATAACAAAGGATATCATATCAAATGAATAGCTAAACGAATATCATATCAGATAATCATATTAAAGCAAATCATATCGAAGCAAATGAATCGAAATCAAGGATCGAAACGTCATGAGGAATCCCTAGTGAAAAGTGATAGAATATCTGTACCTTATCACAGCAAGCAAAATATCTCAAAAGAAAATAGAAACCGAAGCTACTCCCTCTTCACGTAATCTACACAAGTTAATGATCGCGTATTACTTATAAGTTCATTCACAAGTTTAGCCACGTATAGTTATCCAGGTTAAGGCTTCTTTCTATTTTTAGTATTCTTCCATACTTAGTAAGTTTCCGTAATTAGTAACTTTAGGGTAATAATCATTAATTAGCCAACTTAGGGGTTTACAAAAGATAATATGTCAACTTGAAGGTTTATTACAACAATATCATAGTTTAGGGTTTGATATGTTGTTTTAGCTAAGTCAAGGGTTTAATGTGATAATTATCAAGTTTAGGCTAAATGTGTTAATCTATAGCCTACTCGAATATGATAATTGCTTTTATTTCATTGTAATATATATAAAGTAACATACTAATATGTCTATGAGGTGAGATATATGCAAAACAAGTATCACTTAAAAAACAAATAAGCCAATCTCAACCATTCATCCATCTTTCATCTAATAGCTAAGGGGGGTGGCAACCATGCCTAAGGATACCTAGAAAATTAATGTAATTAGCCAATCATCTTCAACCAACTCATTTCATGCCTTTGGATGCCTAATTACATATGTTTAGTGGCAATGTTATGCCGATCGATGCCTAAACATTAATTTTTTTTTTGAAAATGTAACAAAAATGTAAACGGTAACTCCCTATTAAAATGCAATGGTCCAAAAATTTAATGCTTTCTTTCTTCCCCGAATCGGTAATGTATACCAATGCCTATGCCGATTAGCCCATGCCGACATTGTGGTTTTGTTTTGCCGATCCATGCCTACTTGTGCCGAGCCCCATACCGACTAGGTTGCCACCCCCCTAAGATCAAATCAAAAAATAATAAAGGGAGGACAAAATTGACATTTTAGCTCATTTAATATAAAAACCCACTTTCCACATTTTTTTAAAAAAAACAACATATCTTGCAAACGGTAAATCTTCAAGCTACGAAAAATACACCATCGCGACGAGAAAAAAATTATCTTTCTATAGATATGCATTGTTATATACTTTCGACGAACTTTTTTTTTTCAAAATTTCGTCCAGAAAAATCCCACGGGATTCGTAAAAAATCCCATGGGATTCGTAAAAAGACAATATTTTTTTTTCAAAATTTCCGTCTAGAAAAATCCCACGGGATTCGTAAAAATCCCATGGGATTCGTAAAAAATCCCATGAGAATCGTAAAAAGACGATTTTTTTTTTTCAAAATTTCCGTCCAGAAAAATCCCACGGGATTCGTAAAAATCCCATGGTATTTGTAAGAATCCCATGGGATTCGTAAAAATCCCATGGGATTCGTAAAAAGACGATTTTTTTTTTTTTGCAAAATTTTCGTCCAGAAAAATCCTACGGGATTCGTAAAGAAATCCCACAGGATTCGTAAAAAGATTTTTTTTTTTTTTTTTTTTTTTTTAAATTTCCGTCCAGAAAAATCCCACAGGATTCGTAAAAATCCTATGGGATTCGTAAAAATCCCATGGGATTCGTAAAAAGATGATTTTTTTTTTCAAATTTTCCGTCCTAAAAAATCCCACGGGATTCTTAAAAATCCCATGGGATTCGTAAAAAGACGATTTTTTTTCAAAATTTCCGCCCAGAAAAATCCACGAGATTCGTAAAAATCTCATGGGATTCGTAAAAATCCCATTGGATTCGTAAAAAGACGATTTTTTTTCCAAAATTTCCCTTAAGAAAAATCCCACGGGATACGTAAAAATCCCCTGGGATTCGTAAAAATCTCATAGGATTTATAAGAAGACGTATTTTATATGACAATCATTCTCTTATGTCATCATGATTACAACTTTTTCTATGATACAATTCTATTTTATACGGATTAACAAGCACTTTACTAAAAAATAAGTTAATTAATTATTTTTTTGAGAATTAACATGTGAGTATATGACATGTCACGTCAACGTCTTTTCAAAATTTTCGACGAATTTTTTTTTTCAAAATTTTCATACAGAAAAATCCCACGGGATTCGTAAAAGACGATTTTTTTTTCAAAATTTTCGTCTAGAAAAATTCCGCGGGATTCGCAAAGAAATCCTATGAGATTCGTAAAAAGACGAATTTTTTTTCAAAAAATCTATTCAGAAAAATCCCATGGGATTCGTAAAAAAATCCCATGGGATTTGTAAAA
The DNA here is from genome assembly GCA_030686995.1 of Artemisia argyi. NCBI lineage: Eukaryota > Viridiplantae > Streptophyta > Magnoliopsida > Asterales > Asteraceae > Artemisia > Artemisia argyi. The sequence goes on along the minus strand of CM060701.1, from coordinate 23,242,270 downwards.
AGTCGACTTATTATTTATTTTTTTTTTTTAATTTCGATCAAGGAAAATCTCACGGGATTCGTAAAAAAAATCCAACGGGATTCGTAAAAAGACGATTTTTTTTTTCAAAAATTTCCGTCCAGGAAAATCTCATGGGATTCTTAAAAAAATCCCACGGGATTCGTAGAAAGACGATTTTTTTTTCAAAATTTCCGTACAGGAAAATTCCACAGGATTCTTAAAAAAATCTTACGGGATTCGTAAAAAAATCCCACGAGATTCGTAAAAAGAAGATTTTTTTTTCAAAATTTCTGTCCAGGAAAATCCCTCGGGACTCTTAAAAAAATCCCACGGGATTCTTAAAAAAATCCCAATGGATTCTTAAAAAAATCCCACGGGATTCTTAAAAAAATCCCACAGGATTCGTAAAAATACAAAATTTTTTTTCAAAATTTCCGTCTAGGAAAATCCCAAAGGATTCGTAAAAAATCCCATGGGTAATCTGTATAAATCCCATGGGTAATCTGTAAAAAGACAAAAAAAAATTTCAAAATTTCCGTCCAGAAAAATCCCACGGGATTCGTAAAAAAATCTCACAGAATTCTTTATGATTTATCTTGTCGATAAATCACAAAGGATTCAGTATGAATCCCGTGGGATTCATTGTGAATCCCTTGAGATTCTGTATGAAATCACAAGGGATTGATTGTGAATCCCTTGAGATTCATACAGAATCCCTTGGGATTCACAATGAATCCCTTGTGATTTCATACAGAATCCTGTTTGATTCACAATGAATCCCTTGTGATTTAGCTTCATTTTAAAGGTAGATGTTTTTTTTATATAATTGTTGAAATGAACTCTTGGAATCTATTTATTAAAAACAAGTATGTTGTTATACAAAATCTCATGGGATTCTGTATGGATCACAAGGTATAAGAGAGAATCACATGGAATTCTGTATAAATCTCATGGGATTTTTATTTTGCTTTATATAAACTGTAAGTACAAAATTACATGAGATTCTGTATGAATCTCAAGGGATTCTGTATGAAATCACATGGGATTCTGTATTATTTATCTTGTGATAAATCACAAAGGACTCTGTGTGAAATCACATGGGATTCAGTATGAATCGCATGGGATTCTTTTGTGCATCTCATGGGATTCTGTATGAATCTCAAGAGATTCATTGTGAATCCCATGGGATTCTGTGGTGCATCACATATGATTCGACCAACTCATTTATCTAAAAAGAAGTCCAAAACAGTTGTTCATTGCTTTACAATTCGCCACCTAAGCACTAAAAATAATAATTATTGCACAATTAAATATCATGTAAAGTTACATTCAATGGTGAATTAAATCATTTTAATGATGAATTAAATATCTTGGGAAACTAATATTTGTAAAGTTACAAAACTAAAGAGCAAATAACAAGATCTAGTTACAAAACTAAAGAGCCTTACATAATATCAAATCTAGTTTCCCAAGATATCGAAAATATACAAGTATTTTTAAAGGGACAAGTTGCTTTACAAGTGGAGTAGGTACTAAATGACGATAAAGTGTCATTACACAGTATGATTCAACAAATACATCACTATCTAATCTCATCTCCATCTCACAACCTTAAGACTCGACAATGAAAAAGTATATAGATCTCAGTATGATTCAACTTTGTTTCTAATCTTGTCAAATATTTTTTTAGTTGAGCCTATATCATCATTGATCTAAGTTTTTGAAGCTTCACTTCAATTAATATACGAAAAATAGGAGAACAAAAATGACTAGTAAGTCACTATCTTATCTTGGTTCGTTCGAAGATAATCAAAAGCAAAACACAAACCATACACCTACCTGTGACCCGTGAGAGGATCTTGAAGCAGGGACGAAACCAGAAGACAAAGTCACCAGGTGCATTTATGAGAAATCAAACAAGACTACATGCATAACTTTTTGGGACCGGGTGCATTTATAGAAAATTAGAGATTTTATAACAAAATTAACACTACGAGACAAAAATTCATGGGTGTCCAGGAACACCCCCTGGTTTCATCCCTGTCTTGAAGCCTTTTTTTCATTTGATTTATTGACCTGGATTAAGAAGCACACGACGTCAACAGTTGGTTAGGATGTATTTATGTTTGTGATTCGGTTATATGGAGACTGCGTAAGATGAGTTTGAAGGAGATGAGATGAGATTAAATGTACTGTTATGTAATCGGTTTGATGTGGAGAGCAGATTTGGAAGCGTATCATTTCGTGAAAGAGGCTCAGTCGAGGAGTGGAGGTGGCGGCGGCGGCGGTGGAGATTTTGAAGGAGGTGGTGGATATGGAGGTGATGGCGGTGGATATGGTAGAAGAAGAGAGGGAGCTGGTGGATATGGTAGTGGTGGTGGTTACGACCCTATGTTTAATTTGACAAAAGTTCCCTTCAATGATTAATTTTATTAAAATGAGGCTAAATCTAGACCTTTAGATCTAAAATAGATGGATGGTTGAGATCTTGTTATTTGTTCTTTAGATAAATGTTGTTTCGTATTGAACTTTTCTCATATGTGTATAATTCATAACAGCTTGTGATCAATTATTTATTCGATATTAGAAATTGGTATATATATATATATATATATATATATATATATATATATATATATATATATATCAGATGTATTGAAGCATTGCATGCATGTACTATATCTTCTTCGTATGACTTTATTGCCAAAATATAACCGAAATCGATTCGCACTCTATATTACTTGTTCCCAGTAATCGTATAAGTTATCGACACCAACACACCCTCGGTACCACTACCTATATCGAGACACACAAAACAAACAAACACTCTCGATATTGTAGTTCAGCGAGCAACAAGGACAAAACAAATATTATTCATGGTGTGATCTTAACGAGACTAGACTAGGCAAAAGAGGCATGTGGCGAGCCAATTTTAACGGCTGATGTGAGGGTTTAAACGAGGCAGCAACAAACGTGCAACAACACCACTAACACCAGTTTACCACGACCATAGTAACATGTTTAGCAGGTTTAGACATGCCCAAACGACACCCAAACAGCCCACAAACCACCAGTTTTAACGAGCCATAAAAGAACTTAGGCGAGGCAGGTTTTAGTGCTTGCTTATGGTTATATAGAGATCGACATAGGGCTGGAATAAGTGATATCAAAACAGTCTCAAAAACTCGACACAAAACAGTTTGCATAGGCGTATATGGTGGTGATTTTATGTGCGATATAACAAGGCATGACAACAAGTAGATCATTAGCAGGTTTTTAAGTGTTTATATAACCTGGTCTTTAGCCTGTTTTAGATACGTGTTAAGTGTCGACAAGAGGCTGGAAAAGATGGACCTCACACAGACCACAAAAGATTTGACAAAACAGTTACATAGGCGCATGTATTTTTATGATTTCATGCAGTTTTTATAGTGACAAGTTAACAAGACAAACAACATATATGCAAAGATTATTTAGTATAGTTTTTAATTCTTGATTTAACATGTACAGGTTTCGAATAGAAGGAGCAAAACAGATCGAAAACAATGTAACTTGATGTCGACTTAAATGAAAAAGCGATTAGAACAAGTTTACTAGCCGCCTCTCCTCTCTTTCTCTTGGCAGCAAATGGCTTGTGATTGTGTGTTTCTTCTTGGTTTATGATTCGGTGTAAATGAGAGAATGGAAAGGAGAATATACAACTTGAAATAGGAGTATTTAGACACTCATCAGAGATATCGAAAGATATGAATAACGTATTTATATCAACATCATCTAATTTTGATATGAAAGATCTTGGGGGGGGGGGGGGGGGGGGGGGAGGAGGCTGAGATGGTTCTTGGTATTAGAATCAAACGAGGAAACAATGGTATCTCTATTTCTCAATCTCATATATTGAGAAGATACTGACAAAGTTTAACTTTGCTAATTGTTCCCCTGTTTATACTCCTGTAGAACCTACTGTGAAGTTTCAACATAATAAAGGAACCCCAGTGTCTCAGCTAGAATACTCTAGAGCTATTGGATGTCTTATGTATTCCATGATTAGCACTAGACCAGATATTACTTTTGTTGTAGGAAAGCTTAGTAGGTACACTAGAAATCCTACTGCTCTACATTGGCAAGCTCTAGGTCGAGTATTTCAGTATCTTTAAAGAACCATGGATTATGGTTTGACTTATAGTGGTTATCCTTCTGTTATAGAAGGTTATTCCAATGCTAGTTGGATTAATAATGTGGAGGATCACTCGTAGACGAGTGGTTGGGTATTACTTCTTGGAGAAGGTGCTATTTCTTGGGCTTCAAAGAAACAGTCTTGTATTACAAGCTCAACCATGGAGTCTGAATTTGTTGCTTTGGCTGTAGCTGGTAATGAAGCTGAGTGGCTAAGGAGTTTGGTTTATGAAATTCCTTTGTGGCCTAAACCCATATCAACAATTTCTATCAGATGTGATAGTACTCCTACCTTGGCTAAGGCTTATAGTCAAGTATACAATGGCAAGTCTAGATACTAAGGTGTTAGACATAACGTGATTCGTGAGCTTATCATGAATGGTGTGATATCTGTGGAGGTTGTTAGAACTCAATTGAATTTAGCCGACAATTTAACCAAAGGGTTAGCAAGAGATCTTATACGCAAGGCAGTTATTGGGATGGGTTTAAAGTACATTTAGTTAAATCCTTGTATCAAGATACCCAATTCCCATCTAACATAATGTTAAATGTTGAATTAAATGAGGAAAGCTTGATATCTTTGGATTGGAACACATAATTACATCATCCCACGGTATGTGTTCAGAACTGCAAAATAAAGGAGGTTGAAATTATATTTCTTAACGATTTTTTTGACAAATTGCATGTGCAGGTGCAAGAGTAAAAAACTATCTATATAAGCATGAAGTTTATCTGCTTCAAGAAGCTTGGGACTTGGCCTTGATATGCTTATTGAAGGATAGGACACAAGCTAGTAAAACATAGTATCAAGTAGAACATGTGAATGTGTAAACTGTTGTGTATATTATCTTTATGTATTCACTATGAATAGAAAGAGCTCAATCCTTTAGTGACACTCTGATATTTGAATATTTGGAATGCTAATGTACTAATGTGAAATTCAGTCGTCTCGATATTTCATTTATGCATCAGTTTGTTGTTTGTTATGAGTTTGCTTTAAGTTAATCAAGATTACACTTAAATGTGGGAGGAATGTTGGTGATTTTGCGTCATTAATATGATTTAAGTGTAATGGATTGACTTAGTTGACCAATGTGTAATCGTGATAAATATTCAACAAGTCGGGGTTGTGTGGAGTGCACACTTATATAACGTTATTATGATTATCATTCGGGGACGAAGCCCCGAATCATAGGGGTCCGTGGGCAGCGCCCCTGGTAGCAGGGTCCAAGCGGCGGCAGCCCCTGGCAGGGTCCAAGGGGCAGAGCCCCTGGTTGGGGTCGAAAATAAAATTCCCAGAATTATGGACTCGATTTTTGCCCTTTGATTTAACATATTCGATAGTTAAAATAACTGCTATGGCAGTTAGAACCGATACTCAATTTTGTTGGTCAGATATATCCGTTTTTCATAACAAAAACATATTCTCGATTCTTAATCTGAGTTTTAGGGTTTCGATAGAATCATCGAAGCACTTCAATCTGAAAGTGTTTACTCGACTCTCAGATTTATGTGATCATAAACTTATAACAGCAATTGGGTCCAGCCTATCCAAGGCCAGTGAAAGAGGGCTGTACATGACCCAAAGCAACGTGCTTATTCGCTTTTTAAGAGGCAATTGATGTTGATCTAAATACAAGTAGGGATCTCTAAAGACAGAGAAAGTTATAAGCATTAAAAATGATATTTGGATGATAAATATCTGTATGTTTACCATGTGCTCTCTTATATTACAATAAGAGCTTCTATTTGTTGGTTTGAAATAATGTCGACTAACACTATTTACCAAGTTTAGATCAAGTGACGAGATTAAATTACTTAAATATTTGGTTATTGATCGATTTATAATATGTAGATGTAATCTTTTTATGTATGTTTTCTCACAGGTTGGTTAACCACCTTTGATCAAAGTAATGAAATAGACATTAAAAAGTGGGTGTTCGAGGATGGATTGGGGAGTAATGTTGCTGTTAGTCTTCCCCTCCCAAATCCGCTTGTACCATCTTAATGTAATCTTGTGTTGTACTATAGCTTCTTGCTAGCTGTTTTAATGAATTTGTCATTTCAATAATAAACCAACCAACAAGAAACACTCCCACAAATTTAACAACATAAACTTAAAAAAAAAACACTGCGCAAACACAACAAACAATTAATCTTAAGATAATTGGATTAACTTTGATACACTAATCACAAATGTCTATTGACAGTATGTATATAATTGTACTCCATAAACTCTTTTCTCAATTTGTTCAAATATAACACAGTCACACTTCATTTCCATATAGACCGAAATCTATTTACTAAGAAAGAATATTCGTCTATGGCTTTAACATCCACACCGTTTCTTACTATTTGTGGAAAGAACAACCAAAAACCAGTCACCAACACGAATGACAGCGTAATCGGCATTGACACTACCCAAGGCAACTGGAACTTATCTTTAGTAGCCTTCTTAACAGCCAACTCAGCTGCGGAACACACTCCATGTAGTACAAAAAACCATGTCACCTCCCACGTAGGCCAAGCATATGTAATGTATGCATACATTAACTCATGAATCAACCCTGATACCACAAATGTCACGACGATCCCCAACATTTGACCCCATAACTTGCCAAGAATTGGTGTCCAATATACGCGAACTGGATCATAAAAGAATGGTCTGAGAATTCTTGATGCCATACGATTCCACCTACGTCCCCAAAAATCTTGAAGCGATGAAGCTATGTATGGTTCATTAAACTGAGGCTCTATTTCAAAATCATATCCAATTAATAACCAAACTAATGGATTTGCAGCTGCAAAAACTAGCTCAGTAACGAGGTAAAAATGGGTAAAGTAAAGAAATAAGATAAAATTTTGGTTGAAGCTATCTTTGTATTGATAAATATTTAGAATTATTGCGAGAAGCAAAACTTTAGCGGCGAATAAAACTGGTTTAAGAAATGAAAGGAGAGCATAAAAATCTGGATCTTTTTTGTAAGCCAGATAATTCACGTACGCGTCTTTAACAATGTTGGTACTCATAACTTTTGCATCATGAGACACATTTGGTACTGACTTGACTTTGTCCACAATGTCAGAATCGGCATTTGAGATTTTTGAATTGGTTTTGATCGGGTTGATAGGAAGCACGGCGACTGTTAGGAATTCGACAATTGGTAATGGTGGTGTAGAAGCTAAAGGACCTCGGTTGAAAGCTAAGAGCAAGATTTTGAAGTTAGCAAGCCAACCAAGATGGAAGAAGGTGGCGAGCGTGAGGTGGACAGCAGAGAGCGGAATTGGTAGGAGGAAGAAGGTTGTGATGACGGGTAGGAAAAAGATTAATCTCCACTTGACGCCGGAGATCCGATTAGAGATGAAGTAGCAGAAAGAGAGACATAATATGGCAAAAGACCATAACTTGATAAAAGTTTTAACTTCTGTAAAATCTGCCATTTCTCTATCCATTAAGACCAATGCTATATTAAGATCAATGCTATGTTAAATTGACATGCAAAGTAACGTTCTTTTTATAATGGAGGAGAAAAAATAAATTGACGTGTAGCTATATTTTTTAAGACAATTAGTTCGTTCACCTAACTTATATATTACTCCAGTTAATTACTCCATCCATATCCTACTCAGCACCTGACATGATTTATTACTTGATGCACAATTTGTCACCTCATTGGTTACTTTGATGTCCAACCATATATATGACTGAAGACAAGCAGATTATTTAACGGGTATATACTGAGTAGCTTGTATATTTTAAATTGTACGTTACTATATTGATGGGCCATGGTATGGTTATATTTAGTTGGTTACTTTCCTCTCTAACATTTCATATGGTGGTTACGGCTTTATGTAAGTTTTTAATGCTTTATGTTGGTTTGACTTTGGTGGTACATGATATCATAGTGGTTTAACGAAGTGTTCTAGACTATGTACAAGCTTGGTTTAACGAAGTGTTAATGAGTCATGTCTTTACAACTATTTCAATCTAGGTATTTTTTTTTTTTTAGTTAATCACATTTACTCTCGCACATTTATGCAGCAGTTTTTTAAATAGAATGTTGATTAATATAGTCGATAATATTGTACTTACTATTTTTTAGGACTGCTTTTGTATCAGCAATATGAATTATGTATACAAGCAGGGTACCCGCACGATGCGGCGGCGGATACCCTGCATTAAATTATTTTGCTAGAAATGTTTTTTCAAGTATATGTTTTCCATTGCAACAACTTTTATAGATCATGAGGATTTTTGGTTTTGGTACATTTAAGCAATATCAAACTAATTCATATAATGTAGAGTATGCATACAATATTGCGGCAATATAGATGTGGTTGTCGGCAATATTATGAATGTATGAGGTCAAAATGAACCAATGGTTGATCATGACTGGATATCGCAGGTGAATATAAAATTTAAATCTCATAATTACCAAATATGTTATTTATGTTACAAATATTTGCACGATATAAAATTTTGAAAATATATTTGTATCATGTGTAATTTCTCAAAAACTACACACCTTGTATATCAATATTTTTTTGGTCATACTTGTTGGTATTGTTAACAATATTTTTTTTTTATTATATTTGTACCAAATAAGTGAGAGATACTATTGATTGGTCCTCGATTGCACTTTTGTAATTTAAAAGTATTTTTTGAATTTTGCAATTTGTAAGCATTTTTTATTTTATAATTATTTATTAATGTATTTTTGCATTAGAAATTATACTAATAAAAAATTTAATAAATGAAATATTAAAATATTGTGAAAGATAAATTAGTAAAATACAGAGTAATTTTTAATCTGCATAAAATCCATTAATAATTGTATTACTTAAAAGACCCTTTGATTACATCTTAATAATATTTTATATGTGTTATATATATCCGAATAAAGCAAAAGTTTAAGAACTACATGTGACAATTTTAACTATTAAAATCCAAAGTATTATAAAAATATATACCGATATATTTTTTGTTTACCATTTTAGCATTTTGTTGTAAAAAAAAAAAAAAAAAGTCAAAACCCATCCATGTATCATACAAATGCCATTTAATTCATTAATCAAAAGATATTTATTGATTCCAAATTTGCATTGATATATGGAAACTCGTAACAACCACCCCAATTATAGTAAAAATAAATAAATAAATCTCATGATATAAAATTTTAAATATGTTATTTATATTACAAATATTTGCACGATATAAAATTTTAAAATATATTTGCATCATGTGTAATTTCTCAAAAACTACACACCTTGTATATCAATATTTTTTGGTCATACTTGTTGGTATTGTTAACAATATTGTTTTTATTATATTTGTACCAAATAAGTGAGAGATACTATTGATTGGTCCTCGATTGCACTTTTGTAATTTAAAAGTATTTTTTGAATTTTGCAATTTGTAAGCATTTATTATTTTATAGTTATTTATTTTTTTATTTTTGCATTAGAAATTATACTAATAAAAATTTTAATAAATGAAATATTAAAATATTGTGAAAGATAAATTAGTAAAATACAGAGTAATTTTTAATCTGCATAAAATCCATTAAAAATTGTATTACTTAAAAGACCCTTTGATTACATCTTAATAATACTCCCTCCGTCCCAAAATTATTGTCCCCCGACAAAAAACACACAGTTTAAGAAAAGTACATTTATTACAGCTTTCTCTTTCTTACTTTTTGACAGAATGACAATTTTACCCTTAGGTAATTAATTAAAGTCTTCTTTAAGGTATGTAATAATAATCTTAAACAAGGGTAATATAGTAAACTTCGTTAAACTTCCCTATCTATTTTTAGTACTGGACAATTAAATTGAGACATCCCAAAAAGGAAACGTGGACAATAAAATTGGGACGGAGGGAGTATTTTATATGTGTTATATATATTCGAATAAAGCAAAAGTTTAAGAACTACATTGACAATCTTAATTATTAAAATCCAAAGTATTATCAAAAATATATACCTATATATTTTTGTTTACCATTTTAGCATTTTGTTGTAAAAAAAAGTCAAAAACCATCCATGTATACATACAAATGCCATTTAATTAATGGATTTTGTTAAAAACAACCCTTAGGGTGTTCTATAAGACTTACATAATTAAAAACATTTCCATGTATGAACTAATCATTTCTATAAATACATGATTTAAACACATATAATTAAGGTAAGTGAGTTCAATAAGGTATATATTAATATCAAGTAAGTTTATATATGAAAATGTTTTTAATTATGGAAGTTTTATACAACACCCTAGGGGTTGTTGTTAACAAAACCATTAATGCATTAATCAAAAGATATTTATTGATTCCAAATTTGCATTGATATATAGAAACTCGTAACAACCACCTCAATTATAGTTGAAAAAAAATAAAAAATAAAAACTAATTTACATACAATACATTTTTTATAAAAAGCAAATACACAAGTTTCAAAAGCATATTCACGTCTGTCTCGATCACCAGTTAAAGACAATCACAAATCTCTCTCTCAAACATGCACAACTGTCTATCTGTCATTCTGCGAAAAACTTCGGAGTTATGGTCCACCGGTCTAACAGACATTGACAAACAAATACCTCCAGGCCACTGCTTTAACAACCATTCTTTGTATGCCGATGATGTGTCGGTAAGGTCCGGTCGTTTTTCATTGTTTGTTTAAAAATAGTTTTGGTCTGTTGGAATCAAGTGAGTAGTGGTTCTTGTCGAAAATGGCGGTGTTGGTGGTCTGTAATATTTTGGACAGGATGAGGTAACATTGCTAGATGGTATTATAACTTTCGGTTTTGTAAAACGAAATCATCAGAGAAGATACAACGAGTGAAGAGGTTTTGTTTTTTTAGTTTTGAAAGAGTGGTATAATTTTTATATGAATATTAGAGGGCTGTTATAAGTTTATAGAATTGAAGACGTAAAATTTTCATGGTTGTTACGAGTTTATAGACTTAAAGACATTTAATTTTCAGGTTGTTACAAGTTTATAGAATTGAAGATAATTATTTCTATTATTAGTAAGTGTTGAATCTGAATTTTCACGCCTTCTATTAATTGCATGTCCCAAATGTATTATAAAATAGTATAGATGCTTTTGTTTCGTAGTTTCAAAAGAAAATGTTTCAGGGTTCGAAACCCGATTTATCACCAACTCTTCGAAAGTCTGTGAAAGTATGATACGTTTTGTGTTTGCCATAAAGTACATACATAATCGTAAAGTGAATTGACAACAATGCACAAGGCTAAGGGACTATAAACCACGGTTTATGGTTTTACTCGACATGCCCCAACAACTCAATGCAATAATAATATAAAGGGATAATTGTCTATAAATATATCCAACTTGACACTTTTTCTTTTTTTGTGTACTTAATTTTTAATTTTCTTATTATATGTATCAAACTATCTAATATTTCTTATTTTATGTATCATTAGTGTTAAGTGTTGTAATTGTTAAGAATTAACTACATTCTTGGTCCTTGTGGTTTACCAGGTGTAACACTTTTAGACCATTTGTTTGGTCTCTAATACTTAACGTCAGTAAGTCTGTAATACATAACCACCGCCCACCACCGCCATTCACTACTGCCACTGATGTATTTCGAAAGCTTTGAATTTATAGTACTAGTTTTACCGATTCCTTAATAAACAAAACACATGAGTAAAGTATAATACCCATTTATAGTAAATGTTTTTAAGTAAGACCAGGTCGTCCCAAGGGAAATGTAAGCGTTTCACAGATTGGTTATCAAGAACAAAGCCAAATGATTGTCACAAATCAAATAGCCTAAACGTGTGTATAGCAAAGTAGAGTAACAATCAAGGTATGATCCAGATAACGTAATAGATAGAGATATAGCAAGACTTTATATAAACAAAATCATGCAAGTTACAATTAAGGGTGTATTAACATAACACACATATCTACCAATAATGATATAGAATCCTTTCGACCTATAGACTACATCATCACGAGCGCATTAAGAATGGTTTATATCGAATATGCATACATATGAATTCCTCCCAACCCGGCATTTCTACATAAGGAAGGATCTTAAACATCATTTCACTTGATTTGTTTATCAATTTATCACATAATTTCCACAAGCATGATATTGGACCATTATAGACAGATGTTCCAAAACTAATCATAACAACTAACATTTTTGACCTATGATAGTTGAAAATAATCAATCAAAGGATAAACAAGATCTAAACAAAAGTAATATCGAATTCATAAGCATTCATATTCACAAGTTATACTAATATCGTCTAAGTAAGCGAGAATCAACCATATCACAACCAAACCAATAACCAACATCACAAACATATAAAACTCAGCAACATATTCAATATTATTAGTAAAGAAATGTACCAAATCCGTTTATGCTAGTAATACGAATACAAAGAGCCAAAAACCAATATATCGACTACCACAAGCACTAGTCCAACAACCCAAGTATCCATTATCAACCAACAACCTGTGCTACTGAATATACCCGAGGGAATGTCATGTTCACCTCTGCAAACCCGCAAAGTGTCACCAAATGGAGTGTTTTGTAATAAGGTTAATGGTAGAGACATGAAAGGATTTGGTGTGAATCCTCCAAGTATTATGTAAGGTTCAGAAAAAGTGATGAATGGTGATCTATAAATGGTGGTGGACCTCTGGGAATTCGTGGTTAGGGAGGATGGTGATGGTAGTGGTGGCTCGATAGTGATTAAGGGGGTGTTTGGATCATTAGATACAATGATCCTCACCAATCCTCCTCTTCTCCCATTGATATATGTATTAGCTCCTGATTCTTCTGTATTTTTGTGGTTTATATAGGCTTTAGGAACACTTGGAGAACAAGTATGAAGGAAAATGATTGGTTAAACATTCAATGTAATCATTATAAATGTTGATTTTGCTGTCAGGACGTGAAGTACGCCGCACTTCTTGTCAAGTGAGACGGTTTTGGTTCTTTCTCAGATATAGGCACCAAATGGAAGTTGTAGATAATTCTCTTAGCTTTCTGTGGCCGTGAACAGGAGGTAAAACGGAGTCCGTATGCTCAACTTATGCCCAAAACAGTGGACAGGTGTCGGGAGATATTTAACTTGAGTTTGTTTCTTCGTTCTAGCTTCATATCTTCGTGTTTTCTTCCGATTCTCCCATGACACCCTAAAGTATCAAATGTAGTCTATTATGTATCAAAAGTTCATATAATTCATCAATATATATACATAAATGCACGGATAACGCATATAGAAATATGTATAAATGAAGCGTTATCAGCCACCCACCACCACCACTTACCACCACCACCACCACCAATAACCACCACCATGCCCCACCCACCACCTAGTTCCCACCACCACCACCTACCACCACTTACCACCACCACCACCAACACTCACTAGCGCCACCTACTACTACTACCGCCACCCACCACCACCACCCAACACAACCTACCATTTGTAGGTTTTGTAGATATAATTAATATAAGTATGCCTGGATTCGAACACGAGACTTCGGGATTGCACACTTTACGTATGAGATTCAAATTTTTAATAATTAATATAAAACGTTATATTTAATTAACAGTCGTTAGTATTTAACAGGGTTTGGTTAATGGTCATTAAATATTAACTATAAGGACTAAAGAGTAAATAGAAGACGAGAAGGAGCCGGAACCTCCCTTATTTGAGGTTGGTCGATTGGTTGGGAACAAGGGGATCCCAATCTGATTTGGTCACCAAAATTTGTTAGACTATAAATATCAGGCCTAAAGGTCATTATATGTACTCTTGATTCCCTAACAGATCTTGCTTATCTCTTCTCTCCTCTCCTTGTGTCTTGGCCGATCAAACCACTCCCTAAACACCTTTAGGAATTCGATCTAACATACACAATATAAGTGTTTGATTTATTTTGTGATTAAGAACCTAACTTTTCTCAATGAAACGTTAGTAGTACGTATGTATAAGAACGAAGGACAAATATACTTGTGTTTGTGACTTGGATTGATCGACTTTTGTTGTAGTCGAATTTTACAAACCCAAACAATTAGGGTTGTTGATTCTTGATTGAATTGTAGCTTGGAATTGCTAAAAGGTACACATAACTTTTACGTTTGGTTAATTTAATTACAAGTATTATGATCCTACGCTTCCGCAATGTATTCTTGACGTTAATGTGTTAATTATATGCTTGTCATGATATATTAATTCCAACACCACTTACCACCACCATTACCAATCACCACCACCACGCACCACTACCACCCACTGCTACCAATCGCAACCACCACTTACCACCACCATCACCAATCACCACCACCTACCACAACCACTACCAATCACCACCACCACGCCCCATAACCACCTACTGCCACCCACCACCACTACCAATTACCAGCACGCACCACCGCCACCCACTGCCACTACCGCCACCCACTGTCACCACCGCCGCCCGCCACTACCACCACCAACCACTACCACTCACCACCGCCACCACTCACCACCCCCACCCACACCACCACCGACGATGGTGGTGGTGGTAGTGGGTGGCGGTAGTAGCAGTGGGTGGCGGTGGTGCATTGTGGTGGGTGGTGGTGGTGGCAGTGGGTGGCGGTGGTGCGTGGTGGTGGTGATTGGTAGTGGTTGTGGTTAGTGGTGGTGGTAATTGGTTGCAGTGGGTGGCGGTAGTGCATAGTGGTGGTGATTGGTAGTGGTGGTGGTAAGTGGTAGGTGGTGGTGGGTGGTGGTTGTGGGTGGCAGTAGTGGTAGTGGGTGGCAGTGGTGAGCGGTGGTAGTGGTAAGTGGTGGTGGTAGGTGGTGGTGGTGGGAAGTGGGTGGTAGTGGGAAGTGGGTGGTGGTAGTAATGGGTGGTGCATGGTGGTGGTGATTGGTAGTGGTAATGGTTGTGGTTAGTGGTAGTGGTGTGTAGTGGTAATAGGGGTGGGTGGCGGTGGTGATTAGTGGTGGTGGTAAGTGGTGGTGGTGATTGGTAGTAGTGGGTGGTAGTGATGCGTGGTCGTAGTAAGTGGTGCATGGTGGTGGTAGGTGGTGGTGTGTAGTGGTAATGGCAGTGGGTGGCGATGGTGAGTGGTGGGTGGTGGGTGGTAGTGGTAGTGGGTGGTGGTGGTGGGTGACGGTGGTATGTGGTGTGGTGTGGGTGGGAGTGATTAGTGTTGGTAGGTGGTGGTAGTGGGTGGCAGTGATGGTAGTGGGTAGCGGTGGTGTGAGGTGGTTGTGATTGGTAGTTGTGGTGGTGATTGGTAGTGGTAGGTGGCGGTGGTGGCAAGTTGTGGTGGTTGGTTGTGATAGGTGGTGGTGGTGGCAGTGGGTGGTAGTGGTGAGTGGCGGTGGTAGGTGGTGGTGGTGGTGGGTGGTGGTGGTGGTGGAAGTGAGTGGTGCATGGTGGTTGTGATTGGTGGTGGTGGTGGTGGGTGGTGGTGGCAGTGGTGGGCGGTGGTTATGTATTTCAGACTAACTCATGTTATGTATTGAGGACCAAATAAATGGACTAAAAATGTTACACACGGCAAACCACAAGGACCAAAAGTGTAGTTAACTCTTAACAAATACAACACTTAACATTAATGATACCACTAAGAAATATTAAAAGAATGATACATACAATAAAAAAGATTAGAGAGTTTAATACATACAATAAAAAAAAATTAAAAGTTGAGTATACAACAGAAAAAAAAGTGTCAAGTTAGATACATTTCTATACAATTATCCCTAATATAAATACGAGGTTAAACACATGACCTCAAGAACCAGGGTTATCATGGTCGCTCCCATGAACTCATCTTTAAAACGACCACACTTCTTCATATATTGCATTCATCAGATGCTTGCATACTAAAAGAATACCCACTTTGATTTCTTTTTAAGTTTCATGCAAGCTAGCCAAATATTATATATCTCATCTTCGACTTTTTTGTCAAGCCTGAAAATATATAAAGAATTATCAGCAAGTAGTATGAACCGCACGGGTCTCTGCTAACCTTGGGGTTAGCTACTTTTTTGCCATAAACCGGGTATTAAACTCATGCGTACTATACACTTTCATTAAATTGCGAACATTAAAAAAAAATGTGATTCACTGGGGTTTAGAACCACTTGGTGCTAGACCGGGGTTCTAAACCATATATGTAATGTATGTTTTTGAAACAAGGAAAAAAGAACACATACTTCAAATATTAGGGTTGAAAAGAGCAACGGTTCTTTAAATATTCTATCCAGTCAGTCTTTGAATGATCAATAATTGTTAAAATTATTGGTGATTTAAGTTTAAATCACTAATAATATAAATCTCAAATGTATTTATCGTTTTCGATATTTCAAAGCCCTAAACAAAACTTGATATTATAAGTAAAAAAGCTAACATTTATTTTTTAACAGAAGAAACGTGAGAAATTATTTGTACGAATAATTTACTTAGTAGATTCACTCGAGGACCCCCCCCCCCTGATCGAAAGTAAGCATTAACACTACTTTGCTAGGAATTGCGACACACATTTCAATCAAATGTCTCAATTAGATGCACCATCTTACTTACATTTCAACAATTTACACAAACATTACACAATAAACAATTAGATACAGCCCGTGTGCATCGTGTTGGAATTATTATATCATGACCTTCATATAAATAAACCAAGTACATCAAAGTGAGCATAGCGGAAGCAATTATAATAAGATCAAATAACATGTAATTAATTAATCAATAATTAAATAGTAAACGTACCGTTATGATTCTAGCCCGAACAAGAATCAATGCAATCTTCCGGAACCAAGAACCCTAATTAGGGTTTATAAGGATTATAAGAATTACCCCTTACCTTTTTTTGTAATTCAATCAAAGAATCAAACAATAGTGTGTTTGATTCACGTTCTTGTACACACGTACTAATTCAAGAAAAAGTTTATGCAAGTAATAAACACAAAACCTTGTTTTGATTCAAGAAAATCGAAACCCTAAAGGGTTGTTTTGTTGGATCGACTAAAGAAAAGAAAAAGGTGAGTAAACACCAAGATGTGTGTGTACAAGTTATATGAAAACAATACATCTTGGGTTTGCTTATATACTACACAAAACTTGGAGCTCAAGGCACATAAGGAGGTGGAAACCTCCCTATGTCGATTGGTTAAGGATCCCCCTAGGGGATTCTGGAACCTTCTCTTGTTTCCATGTTTTGTCTAGTATTACTTTCCTAATCTTCGTTTAATAAATAATTAGTCATTAATCATTAAATACTAATTACTATTATTTATTTTGTGTTTAATAATTAATTATAACATTTATAAATAATTATTACTTTTACTCTTCATACGTATTGTGTGCAATCCCATGATCTCGAGTTCGATCCTAACATACGTCTACTAAAATAATGTCCATATTCTAACAGCTCCCACTTGGACATATTTTAATAGTGTAATCACATCGGTTAGCGTCTTGCAACACGCCGATGCCTCTAGTACGATCTCGAGTAAGGCTCCTGGAAAAACCTTTTAATGATTTCTCATTATTATTATCCTTTTGTTTCTAATACCATGTTAATAAGGATATGGATTAAAGTCATTCCTTAATTAACCATTCTGTTTCTCGTTGTTTATGATTGATCAAGATTACCAAATCTTCTGAACATATTCAGGGGAGATATTGGGTACGGCCGTACATGCATCTTACCAACCCTACGAGGGGCCCAGCAGTATTAAACTCCAAAAATAACTTTGAAGGAACAAATTCTATCTTGAATACAAGCAAAACCCACAAACTTTGTAACATTTCCGAAAACAACCCTTATGACTACCAGTTACGTATAGCATTAAGTTGTTCCACAAAAATGTACTACATTCATGACACTTATCTTGCATCTCAAGTCTGAGGATAACTTTTCATGATTTACTTAATAACCAAATCCATAAAGTAACATCATGTAGTTGGGATAAGTCCTATATTCAGTATCATCGAATATCATCTGAAATGGCATGACTACGCATCAATATACTTTAAGTATATTATACCAACCTTCAGATTTGTCTTAATTTAATAATATTCCCATATTATTAACTGACAACGGATAATTTAGAATAACATTTATTCATGGATTAAACATACAAATACAGGATACAATTTATTATAAATTAAACATACCATGTATTTCAATTTATCATAATAATTGTTTAACATCCCTTATCCAAATACTAAATAGATCAATGCATGATAACTCTTGTTGATGAATTATGTCTCAAGCAATGACATTCATACTTGTTGACAAGATATAAATCATCCAACTTTGATCTATCGGAATTTTAAGAATACTTATTTCAAGAATTCAACTATTGAAATTCTTATATGTGCATAGTCAACTATTTTGATAATGCCATATTTCATAAAAATGTGAGACATCCTTAACCACCAATTTATGATAATTAAACTTCCAAACATTTTAAAGTTTAAAGTATTCTTATTCTCTTAATGTATAATGCAACTATGCTCTTATATAAGCATAACTAGTAATAGCCAAGGATGAAATCCTTACCATAACTAGTATTGAGTGTCGTCTCAATTTCATTAGCATCATTGTATGCAAACAACAATATGCTATTAAAAACTTCCCGTAAACCTTAATATCTATTGTGTAATGCCCTTCAAACTTTCAAGTTTGTTAGCTATGACAATTTTCACAACAATTTGAAAAATTGTTCATCTATAGAATT
Source organism: Artemisia argyi (assembly GCA_030686995.1). Classification (NCBI taxonomy): domain Eukaryota; kingdom Viridiplantae; phylum Streptophyta; class Magnoliopsida; order Asterales; family Asteraceae; genus Artemisia; species Artemisia argyi. Next base: position 23,223,360 of record CM060701.1, on the reverse strand, counting down.
TTGAAGCTGTTCCAGATTTAGGATGTAATTCTATAATCAAACATATTCTTTATAGAATATTACACAAGTTATCTAATAACTATTAATTAGATATTAATATTGCCAAATCATCTTGTAATCAAGTATGATACAACAAAACATGATGTACATGAAAAATCTTTGAGTCATACTTAGATTTTTATTCATGTCATACATATCTATTCAGACTTTCCAAATAATATATCATGTTATATATTAGATTTATTTACCGCACATGTTTCAACTATAAACATTGATTCCAAGGTTGTATGTCTTATTTTCTAAATCTTTCAAGTAAAGTTTCATTCCAAACTAAGAGTTAACTTTTAACTTATATGGAATGTTACTTTTATATGTTCCACAACATATATGATTTAAGAAATTAAACATAATACTCCCACTAGCTTTTAAGAATACTTAGAAATTATCTTATTTCAATTATAAATCAAAACATGGATTTAACAATTAAACATAAGAATAATCTTCTAGATGCATGCATTTATCCATCCATGGATTATTGCATCATGTATACTTACAAAGATTTATTTGAATTCATAAACTCCTTTTGATTACTTATCGTCCTCGCTCAAGTAATCACTCAAGAAAGAGTTTTGATATTCCAATGTCAATTTCATAAATGTGACATCATAATCTTTATATATATATATATATATATATATATATATATATATATATATATATATATATATATATATTTAATGTATTTAGAAAAGAATATTTAATCACAGTTAATTGCTTAAGTGTGATTAATAATCTTGTCATAAAACATGCATTAAATACGTACACAATATTGTCCATATGATTTCTATACAAAGATTTAAACCACAAGGGTTACTTTATCTTTGAAGAAACTCATCTTCATTTTCTAGTCTAACTATTAAGATAAACCAAGTTTCTAAAATTGATTATCTTTATGGACAACATCTTAATCATTCATATCATGTATACTTTACCCAATTTCATATTTGGTAATGTATCATAATGATTATCAGGTTTACAATAATCCTGTAAATCATAGCCCTCAGCATATTAATCAAATATCTGAGATATATTGCTATTCTATGAATGATAATTCCATCATCTTGAAATTTAACATTTCAATGTCAAACTTTATTATCATGTTGAGATTTAACATTCAAATGTCAAACTTAATCATGATATTTACTAGTGTGTTTTAGAAGATTATGTATCTTATAATTTTATCTTTTAAAGATCAAAACTCCCACTTGCTTTTAGTAATTTAAAGACTATCTTTAAATACTTATCAAATAAAGAAACAATACAATGTTCTCTTTCGGGATATTACAAATACTTATTGATAGTTCCTGACTTAACTTTGTTAATAACTTCTTCATAAGCAGTTAAACAAATTTAGAACTTCAATTTAAGACTTAATGTAATTTATCACATTCATCACATTCCATCATATGATAATGTCTTATTAATCTTCTATGTTGGAGTTTTATTAAATATGTCCAAGTCATACTCAACATTCTAACCTTGATAACTTTTGGAAGAAAAGAAGTCATAGTTATCTTTAATCAAACAATATAACAAGAGTTTGATTTTCCTAACTGAACATACCATAAACATTTGATATTTCATTAGTATTAATATTGTAAGACAATCTAACAATATTTAAGATAACCATATTCCTTTTGACTTCTTTATTTACCAACTAAGTCATTTTAATGGTATAATAATATTCAAGCCAATTACATGCTTTATAACACAAGTACTTTTTACAAAGTCTCTTCATGTCCATGTCTTTACAAGAAAACATAAACTGTTATAATCCCACTATACGTTATAAGTCATTTAACAATTTAATAACTTCATGTATATGTCTTAATTAAAAACACAACAAGATAACGTCTTACTTTATTATAAGTCTTGTAACAATTAAAAGACTTTATGTTTATATCTTTACAATGAAACATAAACATGTTTAACTAATGTAATTATGAACACCATCTTTTGGTTTCAATAGTAATTTCAAGTTAATTTATTACTTCACAATAATGTAAATAACATTATTTCTTCATTTATTTATGTCATTCCAAGAACACATAAATATTCAGATTGAAGTAGCATTAGATTACTTAATTAATTTATGTCATTCCATGAATTCATAAATCTATAAATTAAAGTAGTCTTGATATCATATTGACATATGTTCTAATAGGTATCTAATTTAGAAACTGCAAATTCTCATAGTTCAATTACATCAGTTGATCTGCTAGTAATAAAAATATGAAATTCACCTTGTTGTTGCAATCTAGTTAAGCTCTCACATAACATAAATTGTAACACCAAGTGTTTCTTGAATTAGCCTAGTATAATTAATATCAGAACATTATTCTAATTTAGAAACTGCAAATTCTCATAGTTCAATTACATCAGTTGATCTGCTAGTAATGAAATATGAAATTCACCTTGTTGTTGCAATCTAGCTAAGCTCTCACATAACATAAATTGTAACACCAAGTGTTTCTAGAATTAATATTAGAACATTATTCTCTTACCTTGTAGTCAAGAGAATCCATTAAATCATATCTTTATGAGTTGTTTCTTGCACACATTAAAGATAACATTTCTCCCACTTGTGCATGGAACAACCTCATATAGTTGATAAACAACATGCCATGCATTTGTTTATGTGTTCAATATGATTGTGTCATAGATTTTAGCATAACAAATATATGTAAAACAACAATGTCTAGTAAGGAAACGTACAAGACTATCCTTAAAAGTATGAGTGTCTACACTTGGAAAGTAATTATCTTTAGCTACCAAGATATCAAAGCTTGTAACTCCCACTGAATTAAAGATTATTACAATAACTCCTTATTTAGTGATAAGTACACAATGCTCCCACTGACTTTGACACCATTGTAAATGTTTCATATCCAGTGAAAACAAATATTGTGTCTTTAACTTTCCTACACCTTTAAATGTCCATGCGTAACAATTACTTATGCACTAAAGAGTGTATTCTACTACGTAAATGATGGACTATCCACCAAATGCTTTTAACTTGAAAAATTGGGCATGCAATTTCTTCCTTAACAGGTCTACCATCCTACAATGTATGTAGCACCTTTAAAATAGTCAAAACAACTAGTTTGTCTTTAAACATTTTGCAGTAATTAGTCTAGCTTCTAATTATAATAACTCATAAAATGTCATACATAATTTTCTGTTAACCAAATATCATATTTGCTACTAAGAATTTAATTACCGAATGAGGATGATAAAATCCCTATGAAAAATATTCGCAATTTTCTTAACTATTAAAAAATTTGCTATGATTTATATTAGAATTTAGACGTATCTAATATTCCTATTATCCTTTCTCATTCATGAAAAGGAACAGGATTGTGTCTCACTCTTCCTTTATAGAAAGGAGACTTCTTTTGTCTTTTAAGTAAATATTTCTTAATCAAACATTTGTTTGAAAACAGAACTAGATTAATTTACCAAGGCCCAAATACGTTTACGGTTTGAACGTTGCATTAATACATTAAAACGAATTACAAAATTCAATTTCAGTATTTTCGATAATTAGATCTTTAAGAAAATAAAATACCCATTGGCAAATATTCATATAAAACATAGTATTTTCTTAAAGCTAGGATCCTAAATTGACATAGTACCATTACATCAGTTGATCTGCTAGTAATGATAGTATTCAACAAGGTAATTGTCGAACAATAATTGCCAATATCATATTGCAATTCTTAGATTTATGGGATTTACAATCACAAAACATTTGTAATGTAAGCATGTTTGATCCCCATCTTAATGCCTTGAGTCCAAGATCTCACTTCCTACTCAATTTAAGTCGTCTAACTTAAAAATTGTAAACTCACAAATCCATCACATCAGTTGATCTGCTAGCAATGAATTTATGAAATTTACCTCTCCATTGCAATCTCGCCAAGTTCTCACATGACGTAAATTACAACTTCAAGTGTTCTTAATTAGATGGCATTCAACTTAATTTTATAAGGGTATTAATATTTTGATGTGATCAAAATAATGTATGAAGAAGCATGCATACAACTTCATAACATTGGTTTTACAAAACATTTTTATTACAAATTAACTAAGAGTAAAATAACAAAGTTTTGATTGAGGTATCGGGTTCACCAATTAAAGAATAACCATCAATTATCGTCCACTATATCGTACTTTTGCATAAGCCCGAAAGCTTAGTGTTTCGGATAATCATTGTGGAATTGTGGATTATTCACCCTTAAGATGACAATGTACATGTAATGGTTGTTCGGTAAGTCTAATTTACACACAAACGAGCGTTAAGACAGAATGTTGTCTCTCTAAGGCCACAATTTAATGCGTTGCCATCCTTATACCCATCTTATAGTGTGTAAACTTCGGTCGAGCCTATTTAACCATTACGTACAAAAACATCAATCAACCAATTCTTTGAGATTTAAACTCTTAAAAACCAAAACAATTTCGCCATTATTTAGTCCGTATTATTTTTCTATTCAAAAATTACCCTTTTCGTTTATAAACATGTCTAACACAATAAACAAACAAAAACAAGTAATATACAATAAAAAATAAAACAACTAAATAAACAAATATACATAATCATAACAATTAAATATGTATAAAACATGTAGCCACATGCAAATTTTATTCAATAGTCCTATTAATAATCAATCTAGGTGTATTACGTATTAATTCAATTAGGGCTTTCTTCTTCTAGGAAAAAGAGCCACATACATCGATAAATCGATTGCGTAAGCCAAAATTAAATAAATACCACATAGCACATAATTGATTACTTAATATTGGAGTCTTCCCCAATTCGTCATCTATTAATAAATTTACATGTTTCGATATAACTTAACCATTAATTCATATAAACAATTTAAATTATAATACAATATAAAAATCCATGCAAATATGCACTTTTTCATGGATTTAGCTTAACAATTAACATATTGCACCAAGATCGTTTACTAAAACGCATAACAAATTACATGACATCCTAGGGTTTCTAATCATATTAAAAAATCAAAAACCATAAACCCTAAAACCCTTTAAGGTCAAATCGACCCATAAAAAAAATTAGGGTTAGGAATCTAAAAAACCCTAAAAACATGTAACTAAACGAATCAAGATCCAATTTTTATGCGTTTTGATAATTAATTACACATTATAACGGCTCTAGATGCCACTGTTGGAATTATTATATCATGACCTTCATATAAATAAACCAAGTACATCAAAGTGAGCATAGCGGAAGCAATTATAATAAGATCAAATAACATGTAATTAATTAATCAATAATTAAATAGTAAACGTACCGTTATGATTCTAGCCTGAACAAGAATCAATGCAATCTTCCGGAACCAAGAACCCTAATTAGGGTTTATAAGGATTATAAGAATTACCCCTTACCTTTTTTTGTAATTCAATCAAAGAATCAAACAATAGTGTGTTTGATTCACGTTCTTGTACACACGTACTAATTCAAGAAAAAGTTTATGCAAGTAATAAACACAAAACCTTGTTTTGATTCAAGAAAATCGAAACCCTAAAGGGTTGTTTTGTTGGATCGACTAAAGAAAAGAAAAGGGAGAGAAAACACCAAGATGTGTGTGTACAAGTTATATGAAAACAATACATCTTGGGTTTGCTTATATACTACACAAAACTTGGAGCTCAAGGCACATAAGGAGGTGGAAACCTCCCTATGTCGATTGGTTAAGGATCCCCCTAGGGGATTCTGGAACCTTCTCTTGTTTCCATGTTTTGTCTAGTATTACTTTCCTAATCTTCGTTTAATAAATAATTAGTCATTAATCATTAAATACTAATTACTATTATTTATTTTATGTTTAATAATTAATTATAACATTTATAAATAATTATTACTTTTACTCTTCATACGTATTGTGTGCAATCCCGTGATCTCGAGTTCGATCCTAACATACGTCTACTAAAATAATGTCCATATTCTAACACATCGCACAGGTCTGAAAGCCCCGTATACTAAAAGATTCGGTCCTCTTATTTAATGTTAATTCTTAAAGGTTCAATACCTCTATAAAAATTGATTACGCAAATGTATATAAATGTCATCATGCACACGTTTATTTGCACCAAGTGAACGTAACCATCAAGATAAATATTAAGTGTTGCTGCAGTTCAAGTATACAAACAGTTTCCAGAAGACAAACCATCTCAAACTTCCCAGTTCATGCACTTATAAAACAAAAGCATCTCACACCTATAAATAGCATATGCATTTCTTTAGCTTCCCAAACCTCCCAATTGATATTAAAGGCCTGCATCACTGAACCTTTAGCTGCTACTATGGGTGTTGGTACTTTGGATCTTTGCACTGATAATGAAAAACCTTTGCTGAAAAGATTTTCAAGAGGCCCATCAATCTCTACTCCAGAGAAAGTTCTAAGGAGAAGAAATAGAACATGTTACATAAAAATTTAATCAATCACGTCCAATTATTACGTACTTCTGGAACCAGTCACATGTCTATTATGGCTAAATCATTTTAGATACATTGTTGAACATTCTGATTCAGAGGCGGTTGGAGTCGAGGAAGCACAAGTGGACAAGCTAGCTGGAACTTCTGGACAAAAGAAAAGGTGAGACCACAATATAATATAAACTTCAGAGTTGCAATAAAAGATTACAAATAATAATAGGTTTTTTTTTTTTCCTCCCCAAATAAATTTAGACACATTGTGGAAGATTTGGACTCAAAAGAGGCACAAGGAGTTCAGAAAGTTCCGGGGGCAAACCATGCTAAAGAACTTGATGAGTAGAGAAATTGACAAATAATTACTTACGGGAAAAAAATAAGTTGCATCTTAAATGCTGTTAAAATTTTGTGGTAGATATGAATAAGACATGTTGCATCCCGAATATGGTTAGCGTTTTGTGATTTAAAGCCTCACTCATAACATAAGTCTCGATTGGTTATGCATTTTTATTTATTGAATATGCCTTTAAACCGACATATCTCTTGAGCCTTAACAACCTTATTGTAGAGAATAGTCATACAAAACAGAAATTATCGTAAGTAAAAGTTATTGCCAACTTCTGCCTAGTAGAGTTGGTTAGGAGGTGTTACCACATGCGAGAGTTCTCAGGTTCGAGTCTCTTCGTGAAGGGTTTTCCTCCTGGGTGGGATTTGTGGTGATTCTGCCCCATAGATGATTCGATTCGAGGCTGGTAGAAAAAAAAAATCAAATCACTAACTATAGTATTGTACTAACTATAGAGACTACCTTTTTGGTAAGTACTGTGGAATCGAATCACTAACTATAGTATTGTACTAACTCGCCGATAAAAAAAGAAGAAGAAAAAAAAACATATTGTTGATTCTTTACATACTTGACTTTTTGCTAAAATTTCAAGTAATTCGGAGGTGAAGAAAATAGCGCACTGAGGAGCATTCCGCTTTTCCCACACAACTAAGATAAAAAAATCAAATCTTATACAACTACCGGAAATTTTGTCTAAAATTAGAACACCCTCATGAAACAAATAAAAAATTCCGGTGCATGTTTCGAACAATGTCAAAAAGAAATAAGCACATGATTGGAATACTGGCACGACGAAATAAAAACTCCACCCGAAACATGTTTTATACCCCACCCATTTCGAAGCAACTCACCCAAACCCAAACACAGTACGACCCTCAACCCAAAACTCACCCATTTTGCCACATCAAGAAGAAAAAATTTTGAAATTCAGGATTGATATTAAATTTAACAGGTCAGTCGGTGAAGATGCCAGCGGCCTAAGATCTCACCATTAAAAAGGTAAGAAGGTAATTGGTTTTCCTACTAATTAATGACTGTTTAACATTATATCCTACACTTCATTTTATCCCAATATACCTGATCTTACATACGGCATACCTGATTGCATAAGATTTCAGGGATGAATCATCCGTGGGACAAAAACAAAACCATCAGCTTCCATTCATTTAACAATGTTACCAAATATACGAACCGTACCTGTAACTAAAAAGACAAAAAACCAGTTAAGAAGCAGATTATGAAGATATATCCATACAAACCTCTTCTTCTCTTAAACTTGAGTTGAAACCTTTTGATGCGGGATCTTGACTTCTGGGTCACAAATGCCTTCAATAAAAAAATCAGCAACAACTTTAGCATAGATGCTCATGTAAATTATAAAACAACAATATTAGCCACATCCAAACGGGTCATAAAAATGTAAAGTTAATTAGTTATAAGGTATCCAGAAAACACACTGAAAAATTAGAATTGTGTTTGAAACAACGGAAAAAAACGTGAGAAATGCAAAAAACCACCACCATTAATTGAAGAAACTGATATCATCGAAGTTTAAACATATTTTTTCAGTATCCTCTAAAACTCATCAACATAGAGCATTGTAATATAATGTACGTAGTCGATAGTAATAAAAAGTAACCATCTGCATAAGGCTACAAAATGCAGGTTTGGGCTTGGAGACTTAAATAAGTGACGACTTAACTAAACTAGACCGTTAATTTATTTATTTATTTTACTTTGAGAGGCTGAAATCTAATTGATTAGGCAATGATTAATGTTCGGGATATTAGACGATTCACTGTATAAACAAGATTTCAAAGAAAGCCCCAAAAATAGTGCAGAAGTTTGTCAAATTCGGAAGGTTTTTACTTCAACAATTTACGTTGAACATTACCTAATGAACAATTTTATACAAATTATGTGCATATCGCATGGGTCTGAATGGCTCGTTATCAGAAATATTTAACAAATGAAGACATCAATTTGAATTTGTAACATCATTCGTTTAATGCACGATTTTGTAATATCACTAATTTGATTGTTCGAACGTATAGTTTGGTTCTCGTACGCCAATTTAATCATGATCTCACTAATAAAAACACATAGATATTCACACCAAAAAATATTCAACGGCACTCTTTGTTATCTTATTGTATCGATCTTATCTTAGTTTTAATCTATACTATACATAATGGAGAAACTTTTGAAAGTGAAAAAGAAAACATATATGAAAAGAGAGGTGATTTGTACACCACTAAAATTGGTGTATACACCACTAAGTATGAAGTATATAACACAATTTAGTAGTGTGCACACCAATTTTAGTGGTATAAAAATCACCTCCCATATGAAAACCATAAATTATTATTATTATTTTCGTTTATTACTCATAACTCATATTATTTCCATTCAATTTAAATCATGTTTAATTCAAAAATTCTTAAACTTTTATTATTTTTCATTTATAACCCATAAACTTCTTTTTTATCACTACAACTATTTCTCATTATAAAATCTCGTTGTTATGCACGGGTACCTGTCTAGTCTTTTATAATGCATTAATAAATAGTCTTAAAATGTCTAAGAGGAACAAATATTATTGCTCATTGTACAAAAATTTCGACCCACGATCAATTAATGTTTAAGTAGAAGTAGTGATGCTTATCTATACTTCTTATAAAGCATATTGTACCTTTTCTCATATTTAATTTTTAAGATTTTCATATTTAGAATTTAAGTAAAATATAAGTGATAAAAAATAAAGCACAAGTATGTAAAGCTCAATATTTTAAGGTCAACATATCTCTTACATAAGTACAATTAATACACCCCATCACCAATTAGTACAAGTTAAAAAGCATAATTTACAAGTACTTAAAGCAAAAAATAAAACTTAAAAACACTATTCTAACATGTATAATTAATACACAATTTAATTCACCCTTCACCAGAATATACAACTATTAAACCACAATATACGATCTAATCAAGCTATTTGGTACAACTATATTATTATTTACTTGAGACTTAAAATAATTGAATCGACCTGGACTAAATTAATACTATAGAAAACAAGAATACATCAGCAAAAAATATCAGTTTGAAGTTTTATACTGTATCATATTAAAATGATATCGAGATCATATGTACTTTTTTTTATCTTGAATAATAACAAACAAACAAGACAAAAAGATACTAAAGTAAATATCTATGAATACATGAGAGGATTGAATTTTACACAAAAATATTTAATCATCAACAAAATACTTTCATGCACTAAAAAAAACTTTAAAGCTCTCGGTACCCCACGCCAAGAGTGGCGTTTTCCCCACAAAAGCAACGCGACGGCACGAGCTCCACACCGTGGCTCGCATTTTCGAGTCATGCGCTGTCGTGACCATCCGTAATGGTCCCGAAAAACGCAACCATACGGCGCAACGTGCACACCAAGGCTCGCGTTTTCCCGTCAAATGGTCTGTTTTTCACTTTTTTTCTTCATTTTGTCGAAGTTTTATGCGTGGCTGTATGTTTTCAGTGAAGTGACAAGAAAAAGGAGTGACTTCGCGTGAGGAAAAAGAATTGATTGTGTGACTATATTTTTTCATTTTTTAAGATTGAAATGGAAGAAGTGGATATGATTATTTGATGGGTGTTGCGTTTTTTTGAGATAAAAGATAGCAAGGAGGCGTATTTTTTGTGATAAATATTAGGGTTAACAATTACTAGTAATGGGCTCATGTATTGTATTATGGTTAAGTGGACTGGGCTTAGCCGAAAAATTGATGAATTATAATGGGTTGTTTGTGAGGTTGAAAATTTGATTTGAGTTAATGAAATTTTAATGAAATCTTTTTTAATTTAATGTATTTTTTATTATTAATAAAATTTTTAATTTTAGTTAAACATGTTTTATTTAAATAAATGAAAAAAAAAATCTATTACTTATGTATATGTAGGGTCCAGGGGTGCACGACGGCACCAGAATCTAGTATTGTAAGAGGGAGGGTGTTTTTGATGTTGTGGTGGATTATGTTGTTATGGGAAAAGGTGTTGATGTGGCAGCACTTTTCCCATAACACAAACAGGACGACACGAAGGGTACCCAATGCTCTTAAAAAAGATAATATTAACTATTATAATTTATGCTTGAAAGCATAAAAACAATGACAAGAAATACTTGAATCTAAAGAAGAGGAAAAAAATATGATTGAGAGAATGGATGAAGTATCGTATGAGCATGGTTTAAAAAAAAAGAGGCTGTGTAAATGACCAAACAAAAACCCTAATATTTAAGTATAAATGAGTTTATTTTCAAAGCCCAATAAGTGTATGTATTTTTATTTTTATTTTAGTTATTTTTTTTAACAAGCCCGTTAGTGAAAAATCAAATATGTGTTAATAGTCGTGCATTAAAATCAAACCGATACACTATACGGTAACTGATAAGATACTCATACTAAATATCTAAATGCAAATGCAAACAATTATACAATTATTAATACGAAATTATCCACAAAAGAATTTGAAAAGTAAATAAAATTTATATACTAGAAGTCTAGAACTATTTTTTACTTTAAAGTTGTAACTTTTACATATATAGCTTATATAGAAACCTTCTTTTAAATCTTGGAGGTAACATGTTAAATGGAGGAAACTGCAAAATACATCCATGTGGTTTACACATTTTGGCATCTTACATCTCTGTCATAAACTTTTTGCAATATACAACCCCCGTTAGGCAAACGTTCGCCACAATACATCCCTCGTTAACAATGAGGACTAAAGGTGCAAATTTTTTCTCCGTTATCTCTTAACGAGACTGAAAATATTACACCGTTAGCCTTCGTTACCCAAACATTTGCACCGTTAGTCCTCTTTTTGAATTTTTTTCCGTTTTTTGTACGTTTTATCCGTTTTTTGTCAGTTTTTCCCGTCTTTTGTACGTTTTATAAGTTTTTAACGTTTTTATCCGTTTTTTGTACGTTTTATGTATTTTTTGTTAGTTATTTTTCGTCTTTTGCACGTTTTATCAGTTTTTTTAACGTTTTTATCCACTTTTTGTACGGATGAAACGTACAAAAAATGGATAAAAACGTAAAAAAACTGATAAAACGTACAAAAAAGGGAAAACAACTGACAAAAAATGGATAAAACGTACAAAAAACGGATTAAAACTAAAAAAACCGATAAAATGTTCAAAAAAAAAAAAAAAAAAAAAACTTATAAAATACAGATGAAACGTACAAAAAACGGATAAAAACGTAAAAAAAAACTGATAAAACGTACAAAAAATGGATTAAAACGTTAAAAGACTGATAAAACGTACAAAAAGCAAAAAAACTGACAAAAAACGGATAAAACGTAAAAAATGGAAAAAAAAAACTAAAAAAGAGGACTAACGGTGCAAATGTGTGGCTAACGAAGGCTAACGGTGTAATAATTTCAGTCTCGTTAAGAGATAACAGAGAAAAAGTTTGCACCGTTAGTCCTCATTGTTAACGAGGGATGTATTGTGGCAAACGTTTGCCTAACGGGGATGTATATTGCCAAAAGTTTCTAACAGGGATGTAAGATGCCAGAATGTGTAAACCACTGGGATGTATTTTGTAGTTTCCTCTGTTAAATGCATCAAAAAGTTTTAATATTATAAATGATAGGGTAAGGATCCGGTGAGAAGAAAGTTTAAAATAAGAAGAATGAGAAATTACTATAAACGCATATTTGAGATGCATCTCTATTCATTTAGATGCATCCCACTTTGTTTCGAAAGTGATTTTGAAGTGAAAACGATGCATAGTAGTACTAACAACAAATTTGACCCGCAGAAGACGAAAAATACATAGGATTCATCTAACTTGATGAAATGCGTCTAATATATGTATATGCATCTAATTTTTAGCTAGAAAAAATATTATGGTGTATCTAAAAGATTAAGGATGCATCTAATTCAAGTCGACACATATCTAATGTGTATTTATAGGTATTTCTCATCCTTCTTATTTTAAGGTTTCTTCTCATTTGATCCTAAGTCATAAATGATATGCATAAGTATGTGATCACACAACCATTTAGTTATTTGCAACTACCCGTTAATGTCGACCACTATGACCTCCTACATCGTCAAGCAACCAATATCCGCCTATTTATCACCGCAACAATGCGTTGACAATCACATAACTTTTTGACTACTTGCAATTATAATACTGTCTTAATTAAAATTATTGTTATCCGTAAAGTAATTATTAAAAATATCATGGCCGAATAATATCACATTGCCCGTAGATATAGTTACAGGGTACCCGCCGCCGCATCACGCGGATACCCTGCTAGTTGTACAATAATATGAAACCATGATTAAGTAATACTCATAGGTTACACTTAAATGTCTACACTTAATTTAGTAATACTCATAGTTTTACAATTGAAATGTCTACTATAAGTCTCTATAAACACGTATCTTAAAATATTGTTGACCGAAAACTGTAGTTATGTGATACCCGTCGCGCAACACGCAAAGATATGTTAGTTTTACTATATGGATTTCTTAGATTCTAGTTGGTACTTAATGTGTGTGACACGGCCCAAGATGATATTTTTGATATACGTCGGTACTTAATGTGTGTGACACGGCACAAGATGGTATTTTTGATATACGTCGAGTCGTGGACATAAGTCTATCACTCAAACAATTGAATCACGTTAAACAATTGAACCACATTAAATTACTTTTTTTTAGAATGGCGAATTTTTACAACATACACTACCTATTTCACAGATTCCCACATGTCTCCAACGAGACTTGAACCCACAAAATATAGATTGATAGGTACCGCTAGTCAAAGAAACTTCTGGTAAATTACATGTTCTTGATTGGGTGGCTGTTTGATTTCTCTTTCTTTATCACAGCATATATCGGCTAGATTTTTCTATATTAAACACATTATGAGATATGAAAGCGACACTGAATTGAAGTCGATCAACATAAAGTTTGAGAGGTACAAATCTGGCCGTCTTTTCTAGATTTCCTGTTTATACGAGTTTTATTTTTGAACGTCAACTCATTAATTCAATGAAATGATATTTTTATATTTTTATTTCATAACCAAATAAAATTGAGTTTAACAAATAATTAGGAATTCATGTTAATAATCGTTCCAAATGAGTATTAATAAATTTTGTTACAAGAATTGTAGAGAAAGAAACTAAAATGTTTAACATCCAAAATTAAACGGAAAATAAACCAATTTAAGTGCTATTTATTCTAAATGGGATTTTGCTGAATTTGGCCGAAATTTTGGGTTATTTGACATGTGCATCTAGCATGTCAGCTCAAGAAATGATTCGTAACGGTGAAAAGTAATCTAGCAAGGAGCTAGTGAAGTTTTATAATTTTCAAAAAAGAAGTTATAGGATCACGGATCCATTCGATCCACATATAGGAGTCGAAACTCTACTTCTATTGCAATTTGCAAATCAACAGTTGTGAATACTAAATTTCATAGTTTTATTACCCGATCGATACATGACACACTTAGATGACGAGATATGCATCTAATACACGTTGTTGGCCATTGTAGAAAATAGTGAAAAAGTTGGTTACAACTAAAGTAAGTTTAAAAAACTCTTAATTGTCTTAATACAAAAAAAATAAAATAAAATAAAATATTTATTTTATTAAAAGTATGTTTGAATTTAACTTAGTTGTCTTAATACAAAAAAATCTTATTGTAATAAGTTATATGAAAAGTTAACTTAACTGAAAATATTAATTAATAAGACGGGGATCTCCACATTAAGTCATTTTTTATTTAAACATGATTTCGGTAAAATATTTAACACAAGCCCTCATCTTAATGGGTACAGAAACCAAACATTTCTCAAGATCATCATAGCGTACTTCCACATATCCATTCAGAGGAAGGTCTTTTCGTAATGGATCAACCTCGAAACCATAAACTGTTGATATATGGCGTAGATTTGGATGATTGATGGAAGAAACACAAAACATATACCAAACGTCTCGCTTTCACTGAACAACTGATGGAAATGGACAGGCTACTGGGGATATTCATGTTACTTCGTCTGCACTAGTTTGTACACGAATGCGTGAGGTATACCGAGTATCCAATAAATTATAGACCACTTCAAAGCTTTGTTTACGAAAGGGATGATCATCTCCGCAAATATCGATCAAAACTTGAACCCTTCATTCCGCTGGCATCTCGCATTCACGCCCCCGTTTGATTGCCGCTCGAGGATGTAGTTGTAGATACGCTAGTATTAGTGGGTCCTTGGCTCCACTTGTTATCTCCTTCTAGGATATGTTGGTGTCATCGCCATATTTCATATGTCACTTAGTCATCTCTCCCTCGCTGCGGGTCAGCACCTTAGAAAGAAACGGATGACTTCATTCAGCGAGCCCGCAATCGCCCTCTGAGATGGGGGTGGGGGGCGTTTTGTTTCGTTTTAAAGATGTATTGTAATCTAATTACATTATATAGTCTGTTTGGTTTGCAAATTTGAGAGAATTGTAATTTATATTACATTACATATGTTGTTTGGTTTCCATTGTAATTGTAATTCAGCCACTTCAATTACATCAAGTAAGGGAATACAGATTACATAGAAAGCTTTATTGAAAGTTTTGAATTACGTTGTAATTCAGATATTTTCCTTTAAGGCCTCAATTATTATTATTATTATTATTATTATTATTATTATTATTATTATTATTATTATTATTATTATTATTATTATTATTATTATTATTATCATCACTTTATTAGAAACTCATAGGATTTTACAAGAAGTTAGTAGGAAGCCGAGAAACTAACTGGGCTCCCACTCCTCTAGCTATAGAAAAGCTAATCCTACTAAAAATATGAGCAGCAGCACGTGCGCCAACGTCTTGGGTCATCGAGAACTTTCGGATTCGCTTCAGTAAGGTCACTGCATCCTTCTCAAGTTCCCCAAAAGAAGAGAAAGAGAAGGGGAGGAACCCATATCCAATATTCGCGCACTTAGCCTCATACTTGATGCGTTTACGTTGTGCAGCCTCAATCACCACACGACCCGGCACAAAATCAACCATACCTGTTTGCGTCAAGGGCGATGACCTAGTCAAATCAACACATACGTCAAGCCCTCCATCCCACGAGTAGAGCAACATATCAGCAGGATGTAAGGGTTTGTCCCTTTCCCCACAAAGCAACATATCAACACGTGTGAAATATATATCTGTCAGTTTCTTCATGAGTTTGGGGGCAGCGATCTCACATGGATTACTCAAAAGGTCAATATCCATTTTCACATGATTATTATTATTATTATTATTATTATTATTATTATTATTATTATTATTATTATTATTATTATTATTATTATTATTATTATTATCCATTTCATTAGAAACAAACTCAAAGGATTACAAGAAATTAGTGGGGAGCCTCGACACTATCTGGGCTCCCACACCTTTAGCAATGACAAAACTAATCCTACTGAAGATATGAGGTGCAGCACGCGTCCCAATGTCTTGAGTCACAGAGAACTTCCGGATCCGCTTAAATAGGGTCACTGCATCTGTCTCAAGTTCCCCCAAAGAGGAAAATGAGAAGGGGATAAACCCATACCCCATGTTCGCACATTTATCTCCGTACTTAACACGCTTGCGTTTAGCGGCATCAACCATCACACGACCTGGCACAAAGTCCAGTAAACCGGTCTGCGTGTGGGGGGACGACCCAGTTAAATCAACAGACACATCCTTTCCCCCATCCCAGGAGTAGAGCAAAATGTCTGCTGGTCTTAAGGCCTGCTCCGCATCTCCACTCAACCCGATATCGACCTCTTTACGAGCCGAGACCCTAGATCGACAGCAAATGTCAAGCAAAGTGTCACGTACCAAGTTGTGTCGGTGTTTAACACCAATTGTACCCGCACACGATATAGCATGGTCCCCATAGATATCCCCAGCAGAAACCCTGGAGCAAGCTGAGCATGGCACTTGAACAGAGAAGAGGGGAACGCCTAACCGATAACATAATACGCACCTGTACGTTCTGGCATTCATAGTCTGTCCAAGCCCAGATATCGGAACCACCTTAAGCCAATCTGAAGTGTAGTCCTCCTTCTGCGACCCCCAAAGTGCCATTTTTCGGGGAGATAAGCAAAACGTAGATTCAGCCATTTGGGTAACACGTTTGAAATATATGTCTGTCAGTTTCTTCAAGAGTTTGGGGGCAGCGATCTCATCCGGGTTACTCAGAAGGTCATTCCCCGTTTTTGCCTTAAAAGCACACAAGGCCTCATCGAATGAGGGGCCAGGGGTTGCAACACCAGAATGTCTGAGGAGCTTAGTTTGTAGTTTGGCAGATTGGAGTCTAGACGCAAGGAAAGCATATTTCAAGGCATCCCCTGCTGAATATACCCCAAGCCCCCCAAATGCAAAAGGCAGGGTAGCCAACCTCCATTGCCAGTCACTAAATCCAGGCCCAGAGGCAGTAACAATACGTTCTAGGGAAGAACGCAGTGCCGCATCAAAAGCAACGTGAGCCCGTTCGAAGACCCTAGGGGAGCATGTGCGCATAGAGAAATATAACTTTGAAATACCAGCACAAGCACAAAGAAGCAGCAGCTCACATTGAGGGTCCTTAAGCTTAGCAATGGCCGCCATGAGCTCAATTGTTTTATCAACCCGTTTCATAGCAAGCGCACTACTAAACTCAAAGTCCACAGTAACCGGCCCACCCAGTAATTTAACACCATGTAATGGGCGGGCAATATTAGGCGGGAAAACACCTGCAAGCCTACTTCGGGGGTCTTCCTTTGGCCAAAAAATCTCAGTCTTATCCACATTGAGGTGCAGGCCCTGCAGTGGCCCATCTGCCATAATAAGTTCTAAGGCCTTCCCCACCACCAAGGTGGCTCCGATAATAGTCCCATCGTCCAGGTACCAATCTTGAAAGGGAAAATTGAAAGAATCTCTAATATTACACACCAAGGGGTGTAACACTAAGGCAAAGAGAAGAGGTCCAAGAGGATCACCTTGTTGCACCCCTTGATGCGACCAAAGCGTGTGTCCCCCATAATATAATCTAGCAGGCCTGGAGTAACAAAACTCCACCCATCGTGAAATAGCGGGACACTGCAAGTGAACCTCCTGTAGCATAACCTCTTGGTCCACCAAATTTAAGGCATTTTGGAAATCCACCAATAGCATCGACAGACCTCCTCGCCGCCTCGATCTTCAATGGACCTGTTCACTGCGTGAAGAATAGCCTCCCATCCTCCAGGTACCCCCAACACCAAACTGCAGATCATTAAAATAACCGTCCAAGGAGTGATCGATCATAAAAGATCCTACCTTGGACACTAAACGCCTCCAGATCGTTCCAACAGCAATAGGGCAGATGCCACCCCCGGGCTTGACCAGCGGTATGAGAAGGGCACTCGCAATATACTCACCCAACTCCCCTGGGTATTTGCCATCGAGAAAAAGATTTATCACATGGGTGATAAAAGCGATTAACTCATCGGAAATAGCCACAGCAGCACCACTGAGGCAGTCTAAAAGGTGTTGTGCACGGTGCCCATCTCGACCACAAGATGTACCGCGGGGGAAACTCTTAATCATATCGAGAACCACACCAGGAGATGCATGGAGGTTATGATGGTCAATAGGCGTATCCGGTAGAGAGGGGGCAGACTTGAAAGGGTGCTTAACCTTAAGGTCCTCAAGAGTAGTGTCATTGTAAGGGGCAACACTAGCGGAAGAAAGGACTCTGACCGCCGCGGTGTAATGACCATCACAAATCTTCCTCTTACATTGCTTGACATTGCACTCACCCAAGTCCAAATTCCCCTCATCAGTATTAGACCATGCAGGGGGGGTTCAACTAAAACCTCCTTGACAAGTTGCAACCTCCCATTAGACGTGCTCCAAGATCGAATGGCATTAACGATATACTCTTCTTGGCGGTGGCGCTTGATGGCAGACCTGCATTCCATGTTACTCCTCGATGCAAAGGCTTTAAGGAGACAAAGAGGCGAGACGAACAGGCTAATCCAGCAAGAAATGTCTCCAGGTGCGCAGATCACCTTATCCAGCGCCTCTTTCAAGATGCGAGAGAATCCCAACCGGCACTTCGGAGGGATGGATTTAACAGTATGCACCCTTTTAGAAAGCAATGTGTCAAGTAAAGGGAGGTCAAACCCACAGTGCTCTTCCCAAACCGGGTCGTTAACGCGAGCTAGGTCAGAGGAGGGAACTGGTGGTTTGACGAGGTCAAATAACACAAACCTGACAACACCGTCGCCACAATCAGGGGGAGACACAACATCAGACCCATGCCGACACTTAGAGCGGAGGGTGTGCGTCTTGAAACAACCCCCGCACAACAAAAGGTTCATATGTTTCAATGTGACCTCAGCTGTCTCAAAAACCGCACGATTAGTCGCCAAGCAAAGTTTAGTGATGGCAAGCGCATCCCCACTAAAATGACGATCACGTAGATGAGAGATCAGTGTGGTCTTGACAAGCCCATTACCATTACCATCTTGACAACAACTTAAGCTCGCGAAAGGACAATGAAACTGTATTAATGCCATTTGTTAAATAGTACCGCGAGATAAAACCACCAAACAACAAACCCAACTCGAAGCACAAATGCAACAAATCACCACGTGACCCAAATAAAACAACCCGCCCCACAAGGCCCACCAGGTCCAAAACCGCAAGCCCACCAAAATATTACAAACCAAACAAAAACAACAAGCAAAGCGTGATGACAACCAACCAACACTGGCACCCCACTATAATATATTTTTGTTAAAATAAACAAATTACAACCCCTCAAAAGAGAAGGGGGGCCCACAGGAAGCAAAACTTGAACATCAACTCGCTACCAGGCTAAGGAAGTCACTACAGCAACTCGCTACCACAACCCCTTACCCCAACACAACTCACTATCAAGCACCTCGCTATCACAAATCGCTGTCAGTTGTCGCTTCCACGCAAGCAAACCGCTGTCAGTTGTCGAGGTCAAACCGCTATCAGTAGCTATTATTATTATTATTATTATTATTATTATTATTATTATTATTATTATTATTATTATTATTATTATTATTATTATTACTAAATATTTTAATATTTTTATTATTATAAATTATTATTATTATTATTATTATTATTATTATTATTATTAAATAATTTATTGTAATAATTATTAAATATTTTATTATTTTTATATTAATAATTATTTAAATTTGATCAAATTTAACTTTTTATTATTTTTTTTATTACTAGATATTTTATTTTATTATTATTATTATTATTATTATTATTATTATTACAACTAATTATTAACATTACAATTACGATTTCTTTAAAAAATTATAATTCATTCACATTACAATTCATTCAAATTACATTACAAATCTTCTGACAAATTACAATTCTCTAAAAAGCATTATGTGAACCAAACACTCCCTTAAGTGTTTGTACATAGTTTACGCGTAATTGTAATTCGTAATTGTACATAGTTTTAGGTCTAGATAGAAAATAGTTTACGCTTGTACTCGTATATAATACAAGGTCTATATTTTCACAATTTGCTTCATGATGAATAGATAGATGTACGCTTGTATTATGACATTTCACTCGAATATAGACCTAAAACTTTTCACCAAAATAGAGTATTCGTTTATGGCTTGAACATCCACACCGTTCCTTACTATTTGCGGAAAGAACAGCCAAAAACCAGTCACCAGCACAAATGAGAGCGTAATTGGCCCCGACACCACCCAGGGAAGCTGGAACCTTCCATTAACCGCCTTCTTAACTGCCAACTCAACAGCCGAACACACTCCATGTAGTACAAAAAACCATGTCACCTCCCACGTAGGCCAAACACATGTAACATATAGATACATTAACTCATGAATCAATCCTGATACCACAAATGTCACGACGATCCCCAACATTTGACCCCATAACTTGCCAAGAATTGGTGTCCAAAATACGCGAACTGGATCATAAAAGAATGGTCTGAGGATTCTTGATGCCATACGATTCCACCTACGTCCCCAAAAATCCTGAAGCGATGAAGCTAGGTAAGGTTCATTGAACTGTGGCTCAATCTCAAAATTGTATCCAATTAATAACCAAACAAAAGGATTAGCAGCTGCGAAAACTAGCTCAATTTCTAGGTAAAAATGGGTAAAGTAGAGAAATAGGATAAAATTGTGGTTGAAGTTATCTTTGTATTGATAAGCATTTAGAATTATAGCGAGAAGCAAAGCTTTACCCACAAACAAAATTTGTTTAAGAAATGAAGGGAGAACATATAAATCTGGATCTTTTTTGTAGGCAAGAAAATTCACATAAACTTCTTTGACAAGGTTTAAACTCGTAACTTTTGGGTGAGAAGACACATTTGGTACTGACTTGACTATGTCCACTTTGTCGGAATTTGGAATTTGGATTTTTGTAATGGTTTGTTTCGGATTGATAGGAAGCACAGCGATTGCTATAAATTTGATAAAATCCAACGGCGGTGTAGATGCTAAAGGGCCACGGTTGAAGGCTAAAAGTAAGAGTTTGAAGTTAGCAAGCCAGCCAAGATGGAAGAAGGTAGCGAGTGTGAGGTGGACGGAAGAGAGTGGCACCGGGAGGAGGAAGAAGGTGGTGATGACGGGCAGGAAAGTTAGTAACCTCCCCTTGACGCTGGAGATTCGATTAGAGATGAAGAAGCATAAAGAAAGACATAAAATGGCAAAAGACCATAATTTGATAAAAGTTTTGAGTTCTTTAAAATCGTCCATTTCTCGTATGTATCTTGGAGGGAAGTTGACAACGGATATAGCTAGATGGTTTAAATATACTTTTTAGAATGCAATTCCCTAATAAATTTAGCTTGAAAAAGCAGGTTAATGTCTCTTTCCTATTGTAAAAGATAGTTATGTAATTACTAGCTTGTGGCTGCAGCTTAAGATGTCGAGCACTAGACATATATAGTTAAACAAGTTCTTCAATCGAGGGCTTACAAAAGTTTATAACACCAATATGAACACAATTACTTAATTTTTTTGTTTATAAGTGATTTATTTTCTCACCTTTTTATACTCAGACTCTGCCTAAAAATATGTAAAGCTAATTTGACATTTCTCCCAAATTTTCAGGCTAAACAGTTTTAAAATATGAAATGTTGAACTAAAACACTAGCTAGGTTGTATACGTTTGGAACGTCTGAATAATGATTAAACGCAGCGAATCAACACCCAAGCACTCTCTTGATTATTTTTTCATTCATTTCCTGCAGCTTAACAAGCTTTTGATTAGTGCAAGACCCTAACTCGAACCATCCGAGACAGTCCCTTAACATACAAATGAAATATATTTAGTCATAAACATCTATAATTTTGTTGCATGAAAGGAGATTTGCAGGTTTCATATTAACATGTTTTTGACCAATTTGCCTAGCTAGGGTCTCAAAAATCTTCTAGGATTTATCAACAACGCAGACCAGGGATCTTAGATAGGGTTTTGGTCGCTATCGAGGGAGAGGGCCTGAAAGATAATTTAATTTCAGGTAGAATGTGCAATGACGCAATGTACATGTTTAATAGGATATTAAAATATGTTGTTATACACTTATACCCCACTTTTTCTTTCCCACCCGGGAATGAAGCTAGAATCGCAATTTCGAGTCAGAAACCAATGTTTACCAAAAAAAAAAAAAAAAAACGTGTCTTCATAAATATTGATTCAGGGAAGGGATC
This sequence comes from Artemisia argyi, assembly GCA_030686995.1. NCBI lineage: Eukaryota > Viridiplantae > Streptophyta > Magnoliopsida > Asterales > Asteraceae > Artemisia > Artemisia argyi. Next base: position 23,200,711 of record CM060701.1, on the reverse strand, counting down.
AAGTAAGAAGAATAATTAAAATAAGAAGGGTAAGAAGTCATTCTAGCCACATATTTCAAATTAGGAAGGAAGATTTGAAGGAAGTTGCATCAACTTTTGTAGGTGCATCTAAAATGTGTGGTTGTGGGTACTTCTTATCATTCTTATTTTAATTATTCTTCCTATTTGATCCTAACTCTCACCACCTTTCTCTACTTTTTTTCAAATAAATGAAATGACAAAAAGAGAGTGAAAAGCGTATCCCATATCTGCATTCTTTAAGGAAACTTTTTTCTTTTTTGAACAACATTTTTTAAGGAAACTAACACGGGAATTAGCTCTCTTTCACATTTATTTTTTAAGGAAACTAACACGGGAATTAGCTCTCTTTCACATTTACTTTTTGCTTTTCCAGTTACTTTACCAAATATCTTCATGAATCATCTTTTAGTAATGATATAAATTGGCATTAATGTCAGTTTGTAAGTTTTAATTATAAACAATTTTAGTATATTATACTAGACGAATACTCGCGCAAAACGACAGTTTATAACGGCAAATAATAATACTTACGAAATCGTGATTCTGACTCGACCTTTAATATAAAGTTTTATTTTTTATTATTTTATTTTATTTTTTTCGTGCAAAGAATCTTATATTAAACAACCAAACATTTACAAACTTAAGTCTAAACAGACCATGATTTGAACATGTCCCAAATCATATACAAGCTAATAGCATACAGTCGATATCTGATGAAACTATACAATATATCATATACAATTGATATCTGACAAACAAAAATACAACAGTACTAAACTTTCACAGCTACATTCTTACATCAGATCCTTACATTCACCTTCTTTGCATCTTTACCGTCTAACTACATTTCCACTACACCTTCCCATCTAGACCATTCAACCTACATCCACAATGGCCAAGTTAGGAGAGGAGAGTGGCATCATTAGGAACCTTGACCCTTCTAATCAAGGGCTATACCAAGCAACTTATATTTCCATCTCTAGAATGGCTTCAGTTACTTGGAACACCCACCTTGAGGGAAGACCATCCATTACCTCCTTTAGTAGTGTATAGCTTGGACTAACTAGGTTCATCTTTCACTCTTCACTATTCCAATCTTCATACACTACGCACAATGTTCACTTACCCTTCTTAACTGGATACCTACTTAATGGTTCATTTAGAGCACATTTGATAAGTAAAACCCAAAACAGTTCACAATGTCTAACAAAGGCCAACTGAGAAGAATGATTTTAGGCAGACTTAATAAATGGCTGAAATAATCTAAGGTGCAAGGCCATCAGTTGAAGTGAGCAAGCTGAGAAATATTGGCTAAACCAATTTTTAGAAGCATGGAATACATGAAAATCAACCCCTGTAAATTCCTTTTGAGATCTGTATCAGAAGGATCTCTAATACCAAACACTTTTTAGGGCCTAACCAGCAGCATAGAAACACTTGTTGACTATAATATCATGCTGCAAATCAAAGAAGGAAACTTCTTTATGTGATTTACTAACCTTCACAAAGAATCACTTCATCCAATGAAATTGCAGCCCCATCCTCACAATACATTGGTAGAAGGATTATTTGGAAAAGTGTTCAAACACAAGATACAAACCATCTGCTATACTTCCAACCATAAAGTCACAATTAAGCAGGCTTCACCTTTTTCTTGAAAACAATGGACATAATCTTTCGACATTCCTAACTACAGGGCTATCTTTAACCTTTAAACTCATCAGCTTCATTTTAACAATTTCTAAAATTCTGTTAGCCACTTCCTCTTGACTTTTACTTTCATCTTTAAAGATTCTGCAGTTCCTTTCATTCCAGATACAGTAGACACTAGCAGCAAGAATTAGTCTTTTCACCACACTTCCAATATTGTTTCCATTATGACCATTAGTAAGCCAAGTATGATGTCATGCCAATTAACCATGTTTCTTTGAATGTTAGCCATACTTTTTGTCTTACTCCAAACACCCCCAGAGAACTCACATTTAAAGAACAGGTGCTCCAAATCTTCAATTTCCTTCTTGCACAAGTAATATTTGTTGCCTGCATAATTCCCCCACATCTGTATTCTATCTTAGGTGGACAATCTATTATTTATAGCAAGCCATAAAATGAATGCATTTTTGGAAATGCAATGAGAGTACCTCACCAATTTCCACCATGTTACACTTGGATCATTACTTCTTAAGTCCCTACATACATTTTTTACAGAAAAATCCATTTCAACACCATTACAGCTAGTCCAAACAACCCCATCACTCTTATCAGGATTTAAGTTTGGCACACTAATGTTAGTCACAATTGAGCCAGTTCCAACTTCCATTTCTAATCATATGACTAACCCTCAAATCAACATCCAACCTAGCATCATATAGATCTTTGTGAGTGATGTATTGGTTTAAAGGGATTATTTGACTCTAATTCTCATACCACAAGGATACAGTTCTTCCATTACCAACCTTGTCAACAATTTTATCCCTTATTTTATCTCTGAATTTCAAAATATTTTCCAACCCCAGCTATCATTATTATCAGCATCCACTTCCCAAAAATTCTTTCCTCTTAGCTTCATTGTATGAATCCATTTCATCCATAGAGAATCCTTCTTAGTAGCAAGGTTCCACACATGTTTAGAAAGGAGAGCTTCATTCTAGCTATACAGGTCCTTTAGCCCTAAACCCCCTTGGTCTTTTGGTCTGCACACAAATTTCTAAGAGATTTTGCATTTCCCTTTAGATGAATTTCCTTGATTCCAAAGAAAATCCTTGAAGAGTCAATATCCTTAATAACAGTTATTAAGAGAAGAAAGACAAATGCCCAATAAACATGAATTGACTCTAAAACAACTACTATGAGTTGGAGTCTTCCAGCATAGGGGAGACTCTTATTCTTGCAATCACTGGCCCTCTTATTTATTTTGTCTGTCAAACTACTGCAATCCTTCACACCTAATCTTTTTGCCAAAAGAGGGACACCAAGATATTTTACAGGAAGTTTACCAGTCACAAAAGGTAGGATCTTAAGGATAGCTTGCTTGTCTTCATCCTGCATACTCTCAAAGAAAAGAGTGCTCTTGGATAAATTTGCAAGTAGACCAGAATAGAACTAAACACCTCAATAGCACCTTTAATGACACCAACTGAAGCAGTGTCACCATGGCACATGACAAGTAAGTCATCTACAAAACAAACATGAGTTAGCTTCATTTCTTTACATCCAAAATGACAATCAAATTCTCTACTTCTGTTGATCTTCCTTCTCAACACCAAATTGAAAATCTCCATTATTAGATTGAATAAGTATGGAGACATTGGGTCACCTTGTCTCAGACCTCTGGTACCCTTAAAATACCCAATTCTCTCATAATTAACATTGATAGTAAAGTCAGTAGTAGACACACACTGCATTATCCAATCAACCATCTTAATATGAAATCCAAACTCAATCAAAATTCTCTTTAAAAAGCCTCAATTAACTGTGTCATATGCCTTTTGAATGTAGCAACCCTTTTTGGACCATTCTTCCTATTATAACCCTTCATAATTTCTTGAGTGAGCAATATATTATCTTGAATCTGCCTACCAGGGATGAAAGCATTTTGACTATTGCTCACCAATTTGCCCAATACTGGTTTAATTCTGTTTATTATAACTTTGTTGATGCATTTGTACAAAACATTGCAGCATGCAATGGGTCTGAAATCAGTAACTTTGCTAGGGGTTTAAATCTTTGGGATTAGAGAGATTAGGGTTGCATTTATCTCCCTAAAAAGCTTTCTAGTTTCAAAAAAAACTCCTTAACAGCACAGTAAATATCATGACCAATGATCCCCCAAGCTTTCTTGAAAAAGGATTAAGTAAAGGCATCAGGCCTTCGAGCTTTTCCTTCATCAATATCAAAAATAGCTCTTTTAATCTCATTCTAAGTAACATTGCTTGTCATATTCATAGCTTCTTCAGTACTCAGCTTATTACTAAAAAGGTCCATAACATCCATGTCTTCCACAAGGTGATCTTGTCGCAAAAAAACTTGAAAATGCTTCACAAACTGAATGGCTAATTGATCACCCTCATGTAGAACACCATCATTATCACAAATAGTATGAATTTTACTCTTGTTGGCTCTACCTTTAAGAACTTTATGAAGAAAAAAAATGTGTTTCTATCCCCTTCACATAACCACTGAATTTTTGCTTGTTGATGCAAAAAATTTTCTTCATCAACCTCTACTTCCAGGAATTCTTCTAACAGCTCTACTTCTTTAATCCTTAAAAGCTTGTCATGTAGCTCCTTATCAATTTTAATCTGCATTTCCTTTAATTGATCTCTGAGCTTTGCTACCCTTTCATACACACTACCTTTCTCTCATCCTAAACTGTTAATAGGATGTTTTAGATTTTTCAATTTCTTCACCACTTGGAATATATGAACACCATCAACACTACTGTCCCAAATTCATTTGACTGTATTAAGAAACTATCTCTTGTCAACAATGAAATTAGCAAATCTGAATGCCTTCACTCTTTTCCTAGCATTTGAAGGAATGTGTTAGTGCAAATATTACGATATTTAAAATAAATGGGTTCTTCGGTTTTAATGATGACAAACATGTAACTTGTAATGCATAAGGTAAAATGCGCAAGTTACTTGTATACACAAATCATCAATGCATACTTACATCAACATCTCTCGACGTCTCAAGTATGCTTCAACAAAGTCGTAGATTTCCATCCCGACCTAAATCACTCAAGGTATGAACAAACAAATCTACAACTTGACTAATGATCAAAGGATTATATTTTTCACTAAACATTTTTTTCAAAAATACATTTTACAAATTATTTTTGAATTCAAAAGAAATGTTTTAATTTAAAAAATAAGTTTAAAATTACCAACAACTATCCCCCCTCCCCCCCCCCCCCCCCCCCCCCCCCAAAAAAAAAGCTCCAAACTTCCACAAATAAACCTTCCCCACTAAAGACAAACAAAGGAGCGTTTTTATGACACACGGTACCACTAAAGACCTATAGCACCACTAAATTTAATGGTGCCATCCAAACTTTAACAGTGTCGTCTATCTGTAACGGTCAAATTTTTCTTCCTCTATAAATAGTGGACCATTTTACACATTTTGGCAAGGTTTTACATACAGAACTTTCAATTCTTTATCTACTCACTCCAATCCACTTTCTTTGATCTTGTAGTTAGTTTATCTTTGTTTTAAAGTGATCCAATCATCCATTCAAGTGATCACCTTAATTCCTCTTCTAGTCCAAGAGAAGAACACAAAGTATCAAGAAGATACAAAGTGTTGGAGCCATTGAGTAATGCACTTACATTACTTGTTGTAAGCTTGTTGTATCTTGATATACATCAAGTAGTCATCATCTCATGTTTAGTCTTGTGAGTGTGAATCATTGTGATCTTGTTAAGATCTTGGAGATCTCTTGTTGCTAGTGAGCTTATGTGTTGATCAAGTGGATCAAGGGAAGGTCGGGTAGATCGTGTACGGTGTGTTGATTGTGTGATTAGTATGGATCGGGTAGATTGGGTAGATCGAGTGTAGATCATGTGGATCTTGTAGCTTGTGTGATTTTTGATGATCGGGTGGATCGTGGTAGATTGGTACTAACTAGGATTAGTACTCGACAGTTAGCTTAGTGTCGGAAAATAATGTAAGCGGCGTTGTATGGTTTTCTCCGCCGAGAATAGAGCTTGTTGATTAGTGAAGTAACTCTCGATTTGGGTACTCGGGGAGTGGAGTAGGGCGAAGAGGAGCTTCGTGATTGAACCACTATAAATCGTCGTATTCGAGTTCGCATTTTCTTTACCTATCTCTTTATGTTTATCTTTACATTTACCGCTTTACATTTATACTTGCATTGCATTTATGCTTGTGTGGTTTGTTACTTATATGGTGTTGATTGTGTTTATGTCATGGCTTGATATTGTTTGTGTTGCAGTTTACTTCGTACTACCTCCAGTTGTTGTATGACCATTGTTGACACTTTTCATATTGTGTCACACTTTATCGGTTATTTGATACAAAAGTTTTAAGTTTTAAATGGAAACATATTCACCCCTCCTCTACGGTTTCCAAAGAATCATAAGATTGCAGGGTTGTGATCAGAAATGATGTATGGTAGAAAGACTGCATGACATTGGGGATACTTGGAAATAAACTCATTATTTGACATGATTTTGTCCAGTTTCTTCAACACACCAGTTTGCTTGCCATCCTAAACTTTATGCAAGTTTTTTGTCCATGCAAAATGAAGACCTGAACCACAGATGTCTCTAACTTCAATATGGTTCAAACAATCTTGGAAATCTTGCATATCAATTGTCATATTGGAGCCTCTACGAGAGTGTTCAGAAGGGCTAATAGTCACATTAATGTCCCCTGCAATTCCCTATGGTGATCCATTCACAATACTATTATCTCTAATCAAGGTATTCCACAACTCCTTTCTTTCAGAACCTGAATTTGCTGCATATACAAAAGTGAAAAAACATTTGAAATTATATTAAGGAGCCTGAATGACACAAAAGATAGTTTGACTTGTCCTATGGATGATCTGAACTTGAAACTCATCTTCATTCTACCCTAGCACAATTTTGCACCCTCTAGAATAGTACTGCATATTAGAATCCTATTCCCATTTGCTAAAGATTTTATCACATGCTTTCTGTAACGTAGTACTCTTAAGTCTTGTTTCTAAAATAGCATAAATCTTCAAATTCTCATTATACATTAGATTCAGTACCTCCTTTTGTTTTTTAGAAGTACCCATACCTCCTATATTCCAAATGCCAATTTTAAGATCTATATCAATTATCCGAGAACACCTTCTTCCCCATTCCATTCACTTCAACATCATTCATGATTTTTTGAAAAACCATTGCAATTCTCCTCAACATCTTCTACTATAACAGTATCCTCATTCTCTTGTTTTTCCTTCTTTTTATCTTCCACCTCTTGATCCTTAAAATACCTAACCATATCTTCTGACCAATTTCTTAATTCTGTAGCAGTTGGTTGTAGTATTTTGTTCAGAAACTGGTCCATAATCATTCTATCTTTTAGCATGTTTAACTCCTGAGGATCATCCTCTTGCAAATAGCTCAACACTGAATATTGATTAATAGATCTCTTCAAATTTTCCACTTCCCTTGCATTTACTCCCCTTTGTTTTCTTGTATCATTAACACCATTCTTCTCTCTGTCATTCCCCACATATCCAATTTGTTTTTTCCTATATTCTTGCCTTATATTACCCATATTTCCCATTTTCTGATTCCTCATTCCCTCCATACTTTGTTCTTGAGTCAATTTATTATCCATGTGAACTGCACCATTCTTATAGTAACTATTTTGATTGTACTTATTCTTATAATATCCTCTCCTACCCTGAGTTCCCATCTCATTGTTATCCTCCCTACCATGTTTATTCTGGTTATCAGTTCCTACTTTAGCTTTTACTTTTGATTCATTCTCTAGTTCCTCTGCGCTTTTAGGCCTTTTGCTACATTTCAAAAAATCATGACTAAACACTTTGCAATGTTTTAAAAATTGTGGTGTCCAATCATAAACAACTTGCACTTTTTTGTTCCTTTAACACACTTATCTTTATCTCAATACTTAATCTCAATACACTTTTTTAAGCCCTTCTCAGCCTTTATCTCCACAAGAACTCTAGCATATCCTAGGTTGCCCATCCCTTTATGACACATAGCAGCAGTCATATTGTCCATAAGGATAGGTATACCTAAACTGCTAGCTAAGGCAGTAATTCCTTCCACACTCCAAGCTTCTAAAGGTATATCAACCATTTTTACCCATACTGGTAGCTTACTTGGTTCAATCTTCTGCATATGCATATCAGGACTCCATTTTTGGACAGAAATAGGTTTGTTGTTCACCATCCAAGGACCACTTTCCAAAACAGCATCCATTCCTTCTTTGGTTCTGAACTTGAACAAAAATTTCCCATTATTGTACACAATATCATTAACTCCAAACTTGTTCCACATCCTCCTAATATTGTATCTTAGTTCACTAGGATTCATACTATGACCAACAAATTACCCACGCATAGTAAAGTTCCATCTCTCACTTCCTTTTTGAATAAGCACTTCATTAAAAACCACAACTTCATTTCCTAGTTCTGTAATTAGAGTAGGCAGAAAGCTGAGTTTGTTAGGGATTTCTCCTTTCTCACAACATTAGCATATGAATTAGCACTTGGATTCCTTTTAGCACTAGTAGAACCTTTCTCCTTCATATTATCATCCATCATACTGTTATTTCCATATCTTACTCTCATTATCATTCTGTACACATGCCACATACTTATCATAAGTTATGTGAATAGTGTTTACCTCATTTTGCACATTTTTACCAGCAGTTGATTAATTCCCAGTCTCAACCTCATTAATCTCATTATCATCCCTCTATAAATCATTAGTTTTATCCAATTCACTAGTTTCCCCAATTCTGTTATTCTCAGTTTCCTTTGAATTAACTTCTGCTACATTCTCTACACGTTTTTGCCCTAAGCTACTTACAATATGATCGTTAAACTTCAATGGAACCCTAGGTGTCCGATTAGAGGTCCTTTCTTTCTTTTTGTTTGACATAAGTCACTTTTTTGTATGAATATTGAATACAAAAACTCCTAAAAATTGGGATCAAACTTAATGAAAACAAATCATAGTGCAATCAATGAATAGTGGACAAAAAAAACTAAAATAGAAATTGAAATTATTATTTTGGCGCCAAAATCAACAAATTGTTGGTTTTCTCAAAACTGAATGAAAATCTAATTCAAGCTAACCGTTGTGTGCGTAATGACAAGATGAATCGATTGATGTGATAATAATTAGATTTGCCAAACAATAAATATATCATTATCTAAGTATTGTGCGTTGTTAAAACAGAAGCAAATTAGTGTATGTTTTTTGAAATACAAAGTGTGTATTGTTAAAATTAATATAGTGTGCCTGAAGTGGCAACAAGTATTAGATAATTTGCTCTGTTTCATGTGGTTTAGATGACAATTTCATAATGAAGGTTTCCAGTGGAGTGGGGATATATGCACAGTGATGACTCATTAGCTTAGATGATTTCCTGATGGAACTTGACCCTATGCTTTGGTGTGTAGATGAAGCGACACTGAATCAAACTGGAAGAGTATCTTGAAGGAAAGGTAATCTATTGTAATTGAGGTAATCTTTGGAGATTAGGTGTTGCATTGCACTTGATGATGCCACTGTTACATTAGTACTTCTATATCTTTGTGGAAAACTAGAAGGGGGGTTGAATAGTTTACCGCTTTTTAACTTGATTAGCTTTTTAAAACTTTACGTTTGTTCAAAGACGCAAGTACAACTTTGCATGTTTAATTCTTTGAAAAGCTTTACATGTGAATAACAATTGTAACTTTACTTTTTTCATTCTTTGAAAAGCTTTACGTGTGATTAACAATCCTAACTTTGCTTGTTTAGTTCTTTGAAAAGCTCTACGTTTGTTTAAAGATATAAACACAACTTTACTCGTTTAATTCTTCGAAAAGCTTTATGTGTGATTAGCAATTCTAACTAAAGACAATATGTAATAAGCAAAGGTAAAGAAAGAAATGATCAAACCACTACACGATTGTTTATCGTGGTTCGGCTACAAGGACTCTTTTTCCTTGCCCTACATCCACGCCCCGAGTTTCCAACTCGAGAGTTATAAGCACTAATCAACAAGCTACTTTTCCGGTAGAGAAACCTTTACAACGTCGCTTATACTTTTACCGACACTAAGCTAGATGTCGAGTTCTTTTACACGGGTACAACCACTCCCATCGTCGCTTACACTTTTACCGACACTAAGCTAGATGTCGAGTTCTTTACCAAAGGTACAACCACTCCCGTTAGTTCTTTTACAAGGGTACAACAACTCCCGACACACTATGTATTTTGAGGCCTAAAATACTAACCGATCACTTCTATACAAGATACACATGAAGTATAAACTACCAAAGTCTGTACATAACAAAGCTAACAAGTCTTGCAACTTAGAGTTGAATCTTGTAACTTCTTAGATAAATATGTGAACTCCTTTGCTACATAAGAGAATCACACAAGTTAGTAGCTACTGAGTATAATGAGAGAATATGTGTAAAATGTGACTCTAAGTGATAACACAAAACTAACAAGTGGTTTGGTATTTATAGCAAACCATTCTGTAGGTCTGGCGGATACGGCGGAACCCTCAGATGGGTTCCGCCCGTGTACCCCCAGGGTTCCGTCAGGGCTGCAGTTGGTTTTGCAATAAATCTTCCAAACCAAACAAGGTCACATCACATAAATACTAGTCAAATACTGTCACAACTCACCATTTCAGGTCATTTCTCGAACTTTGGAAAAACACTATTCATTAGTTTACTATTCATCATTTTTTGTGTCAGTTTGACATTTCGAGAAGCATTCAGAAATTTTACTATTCACTAAACACTATTCATTGCGGGAAAAGTTTTCACTATTCACTTGCATTACTCATTTCATCGTAAATTTAATTTACGGGTATTCAAATTCGCGTAACCGTATTAGTTCAGGTGCGAATTCATGCATTATCAGTAAGGACACTGCATATGGACTAGAGACAGTCTGCATATCATCATAATAGCATATTCATGTTATACCACTCTCAGGATTTTCAAATTTATATATTTGATACAATTAACGTTTTTCTTATAATTATTTATAATAAACGTTAACACCCGGTTTATACACGACGAATATATCTAAATATTCCCACAATGGTCCCGACACATTTTTATATCCATTTTACCATCATAAAAGTTATAACATTCATTTACCCAGTATTTTGGAAATTTATTTTATTTATAACGTGAGCTTATGAATATTACGACGGTTTTCGTGGAAAACTAAACAATAATCACCCGATCACTCAGTAATTGTACCCAACATATTTTTATGACTTTATTAAGTCCCGGTCAACTTCGATAATATTTATTTCTAGCAAACCCGGTACCCGATTATAACTAATACTTACACTAAACTACAATTATTATTACACTACATTTCCTAAGTGATCAAAACCGACTTTGCTACTCTTTTTAACATTGAAAACCGGCCACATGCCCTCCCCTAGACACCATGTGCTTCCATTTAACCTCATGCATTAATGTATACTTATAATACAATAAACCTCAAAACATAAACTTAACTAGTTTTCCAAAAATCATAACATCACTTTTCATAAGATCAAAAAGTTTTCATCTCCTTCCTCCCTACACCAAAACCCACGACCCAATATCAATATACATGATCAAGTGATCATTTTTCAAAGTACAAAGCATCAAAGTTGTTCATTTCATCATCCTAATCAAGAATCATAACACAAAAACACAAGTAATCCAAGGTTTCTCATCATCTAATCACCTATTATTTCAAAGTGAGTATTCAAAATTATTTTCATGTTTTCATCTAATTAACATATGTATCTCATGGTATTCATGCTTAATTTCATGCATAAACTAGTTATACCACTTTATTTTTGTATACTTTTTGAACATACAAACCCTAGATTGTGATTTAGGTGTTCCTTTGTTAAATTAACTTGTTTACTTGTCATTAGGAACCCATGGCACCCTAAGAAGGTGTATGGTAGGATTAGTATAGCTTTGTGGTGTTTGCAAGAGATTTGGTTGAAGTAGAAACTAGTTTTGAACCTTGAAAATGGATTTCTAACAAGTAAATATACCTACTGTCCCATTTTGGTAAATTCTGGAAAATCAGTAAATACAAAGTAAACTTTGGAAAAATTTTTAGAAAATACTTTCAAAAACAAATCCGTAGGCGAAAGAACGGATTAAAAAGAGTTTATAACGAAGAAGTTATGATTTTTGCAAGTTCATTGACGAAAACTATATTTCTGAAAATTGTTGCTGTTGGACGTTTTTTCGTCGGACAAAACGAGACTTTAGACATAACCCGGAGGAGTCTAGCTTTCCAAAATATATTACTACATACTAAGGCGTAACCGTGGATATAAAGAACAAGTAAAACGGACTCATAACGACAAAGATATTCACGTTTGAATATCGGCAAAACTCATTTCATTTTGACAGCTTTTAGAAATATTAACACTAAAACTACGTAGTAACTCTAGATTTCTAAAATAATACCAAGTACCCAATTTTATAACTAATGAAGTATTAGTTATTACAAGTATATTTTTATCACTACAAGGCGTTATTTCAAGGATTTCAACCCGATGATTTCAACACTAACATTGACACATACGATATATATATATATATAAGTATATATATTGCAACTAGCTTTATTTTTCTAATAGCAATATTTTTCCTAAGTCTTGGAATATATATATTTTTGATAACAACAAGTAATTTTCAAAGAGTAGAGTGGTATAGAAAACATGTGCATGGACATTTATAACATCATTTCATGATCTAAAGTAGATCGTTCATCATTCATATTAGGTTGCGGCTAGTGTGCGCGCCTTGTTTTTCAGCTCATTACATGTTCATGGTACCATCATGCCAGGTGAGTCATATCCCCACTTTTACTTGTTTAATTGTTTTATAAACTCTTTGGGGGAGATACATGCTTCAATACTTGTTCTATGCTTTTATACGATTTGAATTACTTCTGGGGGGAGAATACACTGCTTTAATTATTTTTGTACAATGCCAAAGTATTACAAATTCCATACATTGCTTAAGTTTCCTTATTTACCACGTCAGGACAAGTCCCCTTTATTATTTCATGGACCGTTAATTAAGTTCCAAGCGAGAGTGAGTGAATAGATCTATTGAGGGTGACTCCTCCATCTGTGTTTGGGTTGCTCCAACAGAATTACAGATGCATTTCATGTCTTTATTATTAGAGTGTCTGGTAACCACTCATTGGGGCCAAGTATCGTCTAGCTTCGGGGTCATGAGCTTAAGAGACAATGTAGTTTTATGACTGAAAAACTTATTACTTTACTTTATACTTGGGCTATTGTACATACGATTAAAGTTAAATACTGATGGTTTTTATAAACCTTATTACGGATTTCTTATTACTGATTTCTTATTACGGATTTCTTATTACTGATTTCTTATTACGGATTTCTTATTACTGATTTCTTATTACGGATTTCTTATTACTGATTTCTTATTACGGATTTCTTATTACTGATTTCTTATTACGGATTTCTTATTACTTATTTCTTATTACGGATTTCTTATTACTGATTTCTAAATTACTGATTTCTTATTACTGGGTTACGATGCTTTTGCATCAATCTTATTACTTTTGTTTACACAAACCAAACATATTACATTTGGCAGTGGGTTGTAAACACACAGGTTACAAGTCTCTTATGGCGGGACTTGGAACTGAGTGGATTTACGATGCCTTTGCTGGGACAACTTCATCCATATGCATTACATTCTTTTTCACAAGACTCTATGAACTCACCAACCTCGTGTTGACACTTTAGCATGTATTTTCAGGTTTTAAGCAATGGCATGCTACAGGAGGTTTTGGCAGGGCATGGCATGGTCATAGAAGACTCTGATTTAATCATTTGGGGACCGTTTTTAAACTATTTTAAAGGGCCTACTTCCGCATTATTTTTAACGATTTAAATTCAACATTTTTTATTAAACGATTTTATTCTAAATGATTAAAGTGATAACCATTTTCGTACTTGTGTTGTGATACCGATTGAGTTACACCCCAGCTACATGTATGCTTCCGCTGGACCCGATTTTGGGGGTGTGACAGATTGGCATCAGAGCTTTGGCTATAGCGAACTAAGTGTTTTTAAAACCTAGACTATAGCTACTTTCAAGAAAACTTAACCTTATGACCGTCACGTGTCTGCCTGCCAAGCTGAAGCCTCATTTGTGGTTAGTTGCTGACATAGGTGATGAGATTTGTGTCTCATTATCTGGTATACTATATTTATTTATTATAGTTGATTACTATAATTGTCCTTCATATAAGCATGCTCATGTATCATATATGTCACCGCATTATGTTTTTCCTTGCATAGTTTCATCATTTGACCTCGAGTTTGGTCACCTGCCTTAGTATTTCAAAACGTCTTGGTATTTGTGAAGGACATAGTCTTAGTATGACTGAGCTGAGTATTTCAAAATTCATGGAACCTCGGTGGAATATAGACTGGTCATCTATATTCAACCCGGAATAGTGATATATAGGCTGACCACCTATGTCTGACTCATAAATGAATTTTGCAACAATGAGAATGGTTATAATAAAATTCTGTCTGGATTGAATCCTTTACTCATTTTCCAAATGTTTCATGCATGTGTGTATACCCTCGTTGTCAGAACATTCATACTTTTCATCACCTCGTGAACCGCCGTTTGGAAGCATGTCAAGGTCATTTCAGGTCATTTCCCGAACTTTGGAAAAACACTATTCATCAAACACTATTCATCAAAACACTATTCATCGGTTTACTATTCATCGTTTTCGAGGTCAATTTGATATTCTGAGAAACTTTTGGGAAATTTACTATTCACCGAACACTATTCATTTCCGGAAAAGTTTTCATCATTCACGTGCATTACACATTTCATCGTAAATTTAGTTTACGGGTATTCAAATTCGCGTAACCGTATTGGTTCAGGTGCGAATTCATGCATTATCAGTAATAACATTTCATACGGACTGGGGATAGTCTGCATATCATCAGTAGGTCATTTACATGTTATACCACTCTTAGGATTTTCAAATTACTATATTCAGTATATTTAACGTTTTACGTATTATGATTTCTAAATAAACGTTAACACCCGGTTTATACACGACTAATATATCTAAATATTCCCACAATGGTCCCGACATATTTTTATATTCATTTTAACATCATAAAAGTTATAACATTCAGTTACCCAGTATTTTGGAAATTTATTTTATTTATAACGTATGCTTACGAATATTACGACGGTTTTCGTGAAAACTAAACAATAATCACCCGAACACTCAATACTTGTACCCAACATAATTTTAACATTTTTATAACTCTATTTTGACAAGTTTAGTCATTATTTCATATTCCATATTTTTACGATACCCAGAGTTACGTTTCGCGATTTAAAACTTTACGGTTTGCGATTAACGGAACCAAAACCGACTCCGTGAACCATATAACACCAAGCTTACTACATACTCTTCTAATTTTCACACATGTGCAGCCCCCCATCCCAATGTTACTTCAACTTGTCCCTTTATTTACCAAAATGCCATGGAATTTAGATATTTCATACTTAAACACATTTAACACTTTGATACTTATTTTTATAAATCAAAAATGAAGTTTTCTCTTGTTCTTCCTCCTAAGCCACGACCAAACTTCAAATCCATGATTAAGTGATTATTTTCCAAGAGTTAAAGCATAGAACTTGTTCATTTTACAAGCCTAATCAAGAATCAAGCAACAAAAACACAAGAACATCAAGCATAATCATCCTATAATCATCTCATTTTGTCAAGTAAGTTTTCAACTTTATTTTTTCATGGATCATCCTATTTTTACATGTATTTCATAAGTATCATGCTAAAAACCATGTACAAGTAGCTATACCACACTTTATTTTGTCTAAAATGAAACATACAAACCCTAACTTTTTAGTTATGAATCCCCTTGCTCTAATAACTTGGTTAGGAGTCCATGGCACCCTAAGAAGGTGTATGGTAAGATTAGATTAGCCATGTGGTGATTACAAGAGGTTTGGTGATGGTAGAAATTAGTTTTAGACCTTGAAAACTTGATTTGGAACATGTTTAGGACATGCTGTCCCGTTTTGTAAAAATCTGGAAAATCAGTAAACACCAAGGGAACTTTGGCAAAATTTTTAGAAAATACTTTCAAAAACGAATCCGTAGGCGAAAGAACGGATTAAAAAGAGCTTATAACGAAGAAGTTATGATTTTTGCAAGATTGTTGACGAAAAGTATTTTCTGGAAATTTGTTTGCTGCTGGACGTTTTTCATTGGACAAAAAGAGACTTTAGATATAACCCGGAGGGGTCAAGCTTTTCAAAATATATTACTACATGTTTAGACGTAACCGTGGATATAAAGAACAAGTAAAACGGACTTATAACGACCAAGATATACACGTTTCAAAATCGGCGAAACTCTATTTATTTCCATCAGCTTTTTAGCAAATATTTCTAAGTATAGAAAAACAGTTTTTGTAAGACATCATGTTGAGAGCCAATTTACTCATTGATAAACTCATTTCTGGAAAATTTGCATCATTGACAAAAAGTTAGTTCACCCAGCCTAGTTTTCAAAACATCAAGCCGTTTGTCAAAAGGATTTATAACGAGCAACTTATGGACTCCCAAACTTTCCCGAAAAATGCCCAGAATCTGCCAAAACAGCCCAAACACCTCACTTGACGGCTAATTATCTTTATGATCGAGACTTGTATGGACAAACTTCACTTCTGTGACTTTTTAGATATGGTGAAAATCTTCTCAAAACTACTGAGCTTCTTTCCTAACTCCTAATATTCACTATTTCACGACTAGTTTTATGAGACCGTTTTGTCACTAATAGAAGTAATAATACTTCTACGTACTAAATTCTAGATTTTCTAGAAATATTAATCAAGTACCCAATTTCATAACTAATGATGCATTAGTGATTACAAGTATATTTTCATTAGTACAAGGCGTTATTTCAAGGATTTCAAACCGAGGATTTCAACACAAACATTGGTACATACGATATATATATAAGTATATATATTACAACTAGTTTATTTTTCTAATAGCAATATTTTCCTAAGTCTTGGAATATATACTTTTGGTAACAACAAGTGTTTTTCAAAGAGTAGAGTGGTATAGTAAACATGTGCATGGACATTCATAACATCATTTCATGATCTAAAGTAGATCGTACATCATTCATATTAGGTTGCGGCTTGTATGCGCGCCTTGTTTTTCAGCTCAGTACATGTTCATGGTACCATCATATTGGGTTACGACAGCAAATTGTTCATTGGTGTTCATTTCATTTCATCACGGTTTCATCAGTTAAGGTGAGTTTTCATAGCCCCGTTTTCAATTCAACATTTTTGATTGTTTTCAAATCCCACGGGGGGAATACATTGCATCAATTATTTCAGTACGAGCCCAAGTATTCAAACATGTACATAGCTTAAGTTACCTTGCCATGTGATAAGTCCCCTGTAACATCATGAACCGTTAATTTACCGTTAAGCGAGAGTGAGTGGATAGATCTATCGAGGGTGACGCCTCCATCCGTGGTAGTGATTACCAACAGTAAGCGGATGCATGTCATGTCTTTTACATTTGAATGTTTCGGCAGAACATTCGGGAGGGGCATAGAGTTTCATCAGTCATAGCTTCGGTGTCATGAGCTTAAGGCTATTGTACAATTTTCACGAGATTTTTATCTTGCATTTTACTTGTGGTGGCCGTACATCATTACATTTTACAAACCTATGGAATTCACCAACATTCGTGTTGACGTTTTAGCAATGTATTTCAGGTTATTAAGGTAGCTCATGAGGCATGCATTTGGACCTTCATGGAGTCGCGGAGTCGACGCGTCTCATCATTATTTCATGCACTTATGTAAACATTTGATCTAGTACGACTTGTTTTTCATAAACATGCAACACATTTTGGGGACCTCATTTTGTAAACTCTGAATTATTTCAATGATCAAATGCAGTATTTTCCAAACGACACTTTAGGTCGTTCAATGTAACTGTAACTGTGGTGCTATGACAGACACCCCCAGGTATTCCATTCCGCTGCAAGTCAGGTAAATTGGGGGTGTGACAGATTGGCATCAGAGCTAAGGTTATAGCGAACTAGGATGTATCTTGGACCCTAGACTATAACCGCATCATCATAGCATCTCATCATTTCATCATAAGTGCATAATCATGATACATGTTGTTTCATACATACCCTGTGCGAGTTATTTATACTCATATCCGTATATGTATATCATTTTATTGACCTGGTTCACAAATGACATGTCTTCAGATACTCACCCTGACATACGTTTATCGGATTCCGACATTAAAGATGCCTTGTCATCTTCCACTACCATTATACCATCAGTTGCACTTACACCACCATTAGTACTATTGATTTGCCATAGGAACAGAGTCTTCCTATCATTCAGCCCGTACATAGAATGCCTTTTGGTAGTGTATTCAGAATTAATCTTAATGGACTTATTAGGATGCTTATTGCAAGGAAGATGATATGTTTCTTTCCATCACTAGTAGGGCACTTACTACTCAGGTACTATCACCACCATCAGTTACTTATTACACTATTGGCCTTCCCACAGTGTGTACTTTAGTTTTACCTTTTGGATGTCGCGAGGTAGCGCGAAAGAGGGTAGTATTCCATTCACTAGTACCATCATTGTCATTTCCTTTTCCATTCCCATTTGCTCAGACTTCAATCGTTTCGCAACATTTTAGCATTGTCTCATCAGAAATTAGGTTGATTTCGTATTTGACGAATTAGTAGACTATTACCATTCGACAAGATTCACCCACGTATCCAATGCACCATTCAAGCTATTTTACTATTATATGGGGAAACTGTTTTACAGAAAAATTTCCGTAGTAAGCTATTTTATTACCATCCTATAAATTGATTTTTCTGTCATTACACCAAGTATTTACTATTATTACGTGAGGCAATTTTCATGTTACTTGAAAGGAAACATCAGGATACCATTTTAATAACAATGCGTTGAACACCATCTAAAACTTTTGAGGAAAGTTATGATATTTTGACAAAATCCAACATCGCATCATTAGTCCTCAATTATACATAGCCTGATCACCTATGTAAAATTCAGGAAGGATTATGCCATGAAGGAAATAATTACCTTTTCAAAGGATTGTTAATAACAATCTTCATCCAAAAGTTTTGTAAACAAAGGAACTCATTCATAAACATCCATTTTGCCGAACTATCCCTGGATACTTACCCTACCTGTCACTCACTTAGCCATTAAGTTGGATTTTCCCATTGACTTCCCTAGAAGAGAATTTCCATATCAATTACATGCAGGATTCCTTTATACAATAGAAGCAACGAAAGGAGTACAGAACTAGTAACCGGGACTAGAAGTATATAGTGAGAGAATTCATAACTCAACAACAATCCTCAGATACTGCGAGACCATCCTAATCACCATCTCTAACTTAGTTGTCCAATGTCATTATTCAAGGGTACTAGCTATACTGAGCTACAGGATTGAAATCAATAAATGTCCGCAGGACAACACAATAGAAATAAACCAAGCTTCTAATTGAGACTGTAGAGCATTTCATTTAAACATGGCCTCATCCATACATAAACTTTCCTTCAGTAAGTTTTCACAAAGGACAATTGTTTGAATCAAGAATATCGATGTAATTTCCTCTAAGGCCTTATGTCTAGAAATTTCAGATAACCTCACCTTCATACTAAGCAAGGGATCAAACCAGAACATATCTCCTCATCTACATGGGAAAACAGAATAGACATTCATCGACACAACATCAAGTGATACAGTCGTCTTGCCAATTACAACGATAAACTATTTCAGGACTTAAGTTAGTCTAAATACCTATGCTTGTAGTTATGCCAGATAACCACCAATAGACATTATCCAACTTCAGGAACTAAGTGTTAGACATCTATGCATTTAAGCGAACATTTCCTATTCTACCATTTTATCCTTGTTAGTGTTTTCACTTTTAAATAAAGTTGATGCGTTTACATAAATCACATACCTTGTGGAAAAATGATTTCTGAAATTCCTATTTTGAACAAGTACGATCCTTTTTGGTCAATCTTTAGCAACACTATGGTACAATGAGAAAAATACATAAACATCAAACTTTGGTAAGCAGTCGTAATCACAACATGTTTGAAAACAGTTCCTATTTCATAACTACTGGATTTTGGATCATCAGGAAAAATATTACTTAGTAAATCATCTGCTCCATTTTCTAAATTCGTTTATTCAGAAAAAGATCTCAACCAAAACTCACAATCGCAAGACAAATTTCCAGAACCAACTTCCCTACAACATCGTTTATGCATTTAGGATTTGTGACTTGACAATAGAGAATATTTGGAATATGTGATGAAGGAATTAGGAGGAACATCACAAATTGATCACGAACTTCAGTAGTGAAGACCAAACCCAATAGACAAAGAAGAACATATGTCTTATCATCTGTTGGAACAAAACACAAGGAATCAAATTGTTACCTATATTCAATGCCTTTCAGATAACGCCAAGTTCGAAGGACCGAACGTTGTGGAATTAGTCACAAAGGTTTATTGTACCCATTTCAGTTTTTCCTGTTAAGGAAACCGATTCAACTTGGACTTCAGGTAATCATTTCAGGATTTCCTTCAGAAACCCATTTAGATGTGAACATCACCTATCACCCTCAGAACAATGGTCAAAGCGAGAGAACAATTCAAACATAGGAAGGTATGCTCAGAGCATGAGTGATTGACCCTGTAAATGGTTGGACTAATCACTCAACATAAATCAAAGTCATCTACAACAATAGTTATCACACCAACAACGGGAAACTGGCAGAAGTTAGGTTGGTACATAACACACATCATTCGGATTGGATACCCTGAACAACAAACCATCCAGATTCAGGTAGGAGAACAAACTAAGTTAAAAGCATTGCCTTGGATTGGCATGATACAAATTGGATAACAAGAAAGGTTGAACCTTTAGCATATTGGACTATTTAAGATTCATTTTAGAATCGACCAACTAGCATACAAACTTGAGTTCTGGCAGAATTCAGCAGTATATATTATCAGTATCACATTTAAAACATTAAGAAGCGCAGACCATCTATTGATGGGCCAAACTCAGAAAAAGCTCAACTTATTAGTTCAGTAGGCATTCATGAGATAACCAGAAATTTTCTACAAGTCGAGAATCAGTTACAAGTTTAATAAGTCGAAAACCATTAAAACTTCAAGTTCTGCAGAGTTATGCAGAAAGTTCTGCCTAGGAAAGGCATGTTATCATTCAGAAAACTTGGAAAGATACACCAATATACACTGGACCATTTATATTTTGACAGATAAGGCATAGTGGCCGTCAGACTTGAACATTGTCAGAGAACAACAGGATTACACGAACATATTTCACATTTTCAGATCCCCAGAAATGACTTTCAGATGAGTCACTCATGATTCCATTGGAAGGGATCCAACCCAAATGACAATCTCAGACCTGGTAAGAGAACCAACAAAAATCATGGACCATGTGGTCAAACAGTTGAAACAGAGTCGAATTCCTATCGTTAGAGTTCGCTGGAATTCTCGAATATCATCACCTTTTCACCAATACATTCTCAGAGACCAACATAAACTGAACTTCGGGACGAAGTTCCTTTTAGGGGGGAAGACTGTCACAACTCACCATTTCAGGTCATTTCAGGTCATTTCCCGAACTTTGGAAAAACACTATTCATCAAACACTATTCATCAAAACACTATTCATCGTTTTCGAGGTCAATTTGATATTCTGAGAAACTTTTGGGAAATTTACTATTCACCGAACACTATTCATTTCCGGAAAAGTTTTCATCATTCACGTGCATTACACATTTCATCGTAAATTTAGTTTACGGGTATTCAAATTCGCGTAACCGTATTGGTTCAGGTGCGAATTCATGCATTATCAGTAATAACATTTCATACGGACTGGGGATAGTCTGCATATCATCAGTAGGTCATTTACATGTTATACCACTCTTAGGATTTTCAAATTACTATATTCAGTATATTTAACGTTTTACGTATTATGATTTCTAAATAAACGTTAACACCCGGTTTATACACGACTAATATATCTAAATATTCCCACAATGGTCCCGACATATTTTTATATTCATTTTAACATCATAAAAGTTATAACATTCAGTTACCCAGTATTTTGGAAATTTATTTTATTTATAACGTATGCTTACGAATATTACGACGGTTTTCGTGAAAACTAAACAATAATCACCCGAACACTCAATACTTGTACCCAACATAATTTTAACATTTTTATAACTCTATTTTGACAAGTTTAGTCATTATTTCATATTCCATATTTTTACGATACCCAGAGTTACGTTTCGCGATTTAAAACTTTACGGTTTGCGATTAACGGAACCAAAACCGACTCCGTGAACCATATAACACCAAGCTTACTACATACTCTTCTAATTTTCACACATGTGCAGCCCCCCATCCCAATGTTACTTCAACTTGTCCCTTTATTTACCAAAATGCCATGGAATTTAGATATTTCATACTTAAACACATTTAACACTTTGATACTTATTTTTATAAATCAAAAATGAAGTTTTCTCTTGTTCTTCCTCCTAAGCCACGACCAAACTTCAAATCCATGATTAAGTGATTATTTTCCAAGAGTTAAAGCATAGAACTTGTTCATTTTACAAGCCTAATCAAGAATCAAGCAACAAAAACACAAGAACATCAAGCATAATCATCCTATAATCATCTCATTTTGTCAAGTAAGTTTTCAACTTTATTTTTTCATGGATCATCCTATTTTTACATGTATTTCATAAGTATCATGCTAAAAACCATGTACAAGTAGCTATACCACACTTTATTTTGTCTAAAATGAAACATACAAACCCTAACTTTTTAGTTATGAATCCCCTTGCTCTAATAACTTGGTTAGGAGTCCATGGCACCCTAAGAAGGTGTATGGTAAGATTAGATTAGCCATGTGGTGATTACAAGAGGTTTGGTGATGGTAGAAATTAGTTTTAGACCTTGAAAACTTGATTTGGAACATGTTTAGGACATGCTGTCCCGTTTTGTAAAAATCTGGAAAATCAGTAAACACCAAGGGAACTTTGGCAAAATTTTTAGAAAATACTTTCAAAAACGAATCCGTAGGCGAAAGAACGGATTAAAAAGAGCTTATAACGAAGAAGTTATGATTTTTGCAAGATTGTTGACGAAAAGTATTTTCTGGAAATTTGTTTGCTGCTGGACGTTTTTCATTGGACAAAAAGAGACTTTAGATATAACCCGGAGGGGTCAAGCTTTTCAAAATATATTACTACATGTTTAGACGTAACCGTGGATATAAAGAACAAGTAAAACGGACTTATAACGACCAAGATATACACGTTTCAAAATCGGCGAAACTCTATTTATTTCCATCAGCTTTTTAGCAAATATTTCTAAGTATAGAAAAACAGTTTTTGTAAGACATCATGTTGAGAGCCAATTTACTCATTGATAAACTCATTTCTGGAAAATTTGCATCATTGACAAAAAGTTAGTTCACCCAGCCTAGTTTTCAAAACATCAAGCCGTTTGTCAAAAGGATTTATAACGAGCAACTTATGGACTCCCAAACTTTCCCGAAAAATGCCCAGAATCTGCCAAAACAGCCCAAACACCTCACTTGACGGCTAATTATCTTTATGATCGAGACTTGTATGGACAAACTTCACTTCTGTGACTTTTTAGATATGGTGAAAATCTTCTCAAAACTACTGAGCTTCTTTCCTAACTCCTAATATTCACTATTTCACGACTAGTTTTATGAGACCGTTTTGTCACTAATAGAAGTAATAATACTTCTACGTACTAAATTCTAGATTTTCTAGAAATATTAATCAAGTACCCAATTTCATAACTAATGATGCATTAGTGATTACAAGTATATTTTCATTAGTACAAGGCGTTATTTCAAGGATTTCAAACCGAGGATTTCAACACAAACATTGGTACATACGATATATATATAAGTATATATATTACAACTAGTTTATTTTTCTAATAGCAATATTTTCCTAAGTCTTGGAATATATACTTTTGGTAACAACAAGTGTTTTTCAAAGAGTAGAGTGGTATAGTAAACATGTGCATGGACATTCATAACATCATTTCATGATCTAAAGTAGATCGTACATCATTCATATTAGGTTGCGGCTTGTATGCGCGCCTTGTTTTTCAGCTCAGTACATGTTCATGGTACCATCATATTGGGTTACGACAGCAAATTGTTCATTGGTGTTCATTTCATTTCATCACGGTTTCATCAGTTAAGGTGAGTTTTCATAGCCCCGTTTTCAATTCAACATTTTTGATTGTTTTCAAATCCCACGGGGGGAATACATTGCATCAATTATTTCAGTACGAGCCCAAGTATTCAAACATGTACATAGCTTAAGTTACCTTGCCATGTGATAAGTCCCCTGTAACATCATGAACCGTTAATTTACCGTTAAGCGAGAGTGAGTGGATAGATCTATCGAGGGTGACGCCTCCATCCGTGGTAGTGATTACCAACAGTAAGCGGATGCATGTCATGTCTTTTACATTTGAATGTTTCGGCAGAACATTCGGGAGGGGCATAGAGTTTCATCAGTCATAGCTTCGGTGTCATGAGCTTAAGGCTATTGTACAATTTTCACGAGATTTTTATCTTGCATTTTACTTGTGGTGGCCGTACATCATTACATTTTACAAACCTATGGAATTCACCAACATTCGTGTTGACGTTTTAGCAATGTATTTCAGGTTATTAAGGTAGCTCATGAGGCATGCATTTGGACCTTCATGGAGTCACGGAGTCGACGCGTCTCATCATTATTTCATGCACTTATGTAAACATTTGATCTAGTACGACTTGTTTTTCATAAACATGCAACACATTTTGGGGACCTCATTTTGTAAACTCTGAATTATTTCAATGATCAAATGCAGTATTTTCCAAACGACACTTTAGGTCATTCAATGTAACTGTAACTGTGGTGCTATGACAGACACCCCCAGGTATTCCATTCCGCTGCAAGTCAGGTAAATTGGGGGTGTGACACCATCACTATCATTTCCTTTCCCCATCCCCATATATATATAAAATTAGCTGACACTCTATAGTTTCCTATGCCACTCATCCCTCACTACCACCAATATTGTTAAGTGGATATTATCAATGACCTCCCTAGGAAAGACTTTCCATACCACCTATAAGGAGAATCTCTCGGTACATTAAGACCGTTCAAAACTCAACATAAATCTCAGGATATCACAAAACAATTCGAACCCCTATCACTGGCCTGATCGCCAAAATTCCACCATCTAGAAAGTATTGGCTTGACTGAATTACAGGATTATTTTTGATACGAGTGCTCATTAAACAACACCATAGAGATAAATCCAACCTCTTAACCGAGACTATAGATTGAACATGTCCTCACCAATAGACTTTATCCAAACATGTTAGACACCTATGCCTTTGTGCAAACATACATACCTGACTATTTTATCCTCTTAATACTTTCACTTTTAAATGGATTTTTCTCCAAACTACAGTTATACAAAACATATATCTTGTAAGAAATACTTTTCTGAGGCACTTATTTTGATAAGCAAATTCCTTTTGGTTAATCATTTACAAAACTATTGAATTGTTAGGAAATCTTAAACATCGATCTTTGGTAAACCATATTATCCACTTTATATTGAAAACTGTCCTATCTTGCATAACTATTAAATTCTGAAACATCAAGAAAAAAAATGTTACTTGGAAAGCCGTTTACTTAAACTTGTAGATTCATTTATTCGGGGAAGGTTTATGAACAAAACACCCAATCTCAAAACGAACTTTGAAAATCAATCACTATATTACATCACTTATACATTTAGGATTTTGTGATTTGATGACATAGAACTTGGGGAAAATCTTAGTAATGGAGACTAAGCATCGTAGGTGGAGAAAGACTCAATTCATGACATCCTGCAGAGGATCACAACCTTATCCTAATCCTAATCTATTATTTTCAACAACACCCTTTGACGGACTTAACCTTGTAAGTTTTCTACAAGATTCATGATATCCATTTCAATTATTCCTAATAGAGGAATTTAATTCACCTCAAACTCCTAGCGATTTCATTAAGATTCCTTTGGAACCACACCACCTATCATCTACGGACCAATGGTCAGAAATTTGAGATCGATTCAAACATAGAGAGATATGCCCAAATAAGGTGTGATTGATTCTGGAAATGGTTGGGTTGACCATTTGCTATAAATCGGATTCATTGACAACAATAGCTATCACAAGATTCCAAAGACAACACCATTGAGACACAATTCATAAACATGGAGAGATAAACCCGAAATACACTGGACCATGTAATATTTCAGACAGAGTAGGCCTAGTGGCCGTCAGACTTGAGCCTTGTTAGAGAACAACAGGATTACACAACCACGTATTATCATCTTTTCAGATTAGTCACTCATAATTCCATTTGGAAAGGAATCCAACTCAAAGTCAAACATAAATCTTGCAGGAGAACAACTAGAAATCATGGACAGTTAGGTCGAACAATTGAAGCAGAGTCGAATTCCTATCGTTAGAGTTCGCTGGAATTCTCGAATATCATCACCTTTTCACCAATATGTTTTCAGAAACCAACATAAACTGAACTTCGGGACGAAGTTCCTTTTAGAGGGGAAGAATGTCACAACTCACCATTTCAGGTCATTTCAGGTCATTTCCCGAACTTTGGAAAAACACTATTCATCAAACACTATTCATCAAAACACTATTCATCAGTTTACTATTCATCATTTTTTGTGTCAGTTTGACATTCCGAGAAGCATTCAGAAATTTTACTATTCACTAAACACTATTCATTGCGGGAAAAGTTTTCACTATTCACTTGCATTACTCATTTCATCGTAAATTTAATTTACGGGTATTCAAATTCGCGTAACCGTATTGGTTCAGGTGCGAATTCATGCATTATCAGTAAGGACACTGCATATGGACTAGAGACAGTCTGCATATCATCATAACAGCATATTCATGTTATACCACTCTCAGGATTTTCAAATTTATATATTTGATACAATTAACGTTTTTCTTATAATTATTTATAATAAACGTTAACACCCGGTTTATACACGACGAATATATTTAAATATTCCCACAATAGTCCCGACACATTTTTATATCCATTTTACCATCATAAAAGTAATAACATTCATTTACCCAGTATTTTGGAAATTTATTTTATTTATAACGTGAGCTTATGAATATTACAACGGTTTTCGTGGAAAACTAAACAATAATCACCCGATCACTCAGTAATTGTACCCAACATATTTTTATCATTTTTATGACTTTATTAAGTCCCGGTCAACTTCGATAATATTTATTTCTAGCAAACCCGTTACCCGATTATAACTAATACTTACACTAAACTACAATTATTATTACACTACATTTCCTAAGTGATCAAAACCGACTTTGCTACTCTTTTTAACATTGAAAACCGGCCACATGCCCTCCCCTAGACACCATGTGCTTCCATTTAACCTCATGCATTAATGTATACTTATAATACAATAAACCTCAAAACATAAACTTAACTAGTTTTCCAAAAATCATAACATCACTTTTCATAAGATCAAAAAGTTTTCATCTCCTTCCTCCCTACACCAAAACCCACGACCCAATATCAATATACATGATCAAGTGATCATTTTTCAAAGTACAAAGCATCAAAGTTGTTCATTTCATCATCCTAATCAAGAATCATAACACAAAAACACAAGTAATCCAAGGTTTCTCATCATCTAATCACCTATTATTTCAAAGTGAGTATTCAAAATTATTTTCATGTTTTCATCTAATTAACATATGTATCTCATGGTATTCATGCTTAATTTCGTGCACAAACTAGTTATACCACTTTATTTTTGTATACTTTTTGAACATACAAACCCTAGATTGTGATTTAGGTGTTCCTTTGTTAAATTAACTTGTTTACTTGCCATTAGGAACCCATGGCACCCTAAGAAGGTGTATGGTAGGATTAGTATAGCTTTGTGGTGTTTGCAAGAGATTTGGTTGAAGTAGAAACTAGTTTTGAACCTTGAAAATGGATTTCTAACAAGTAAATATACCTACTGTCCCATTTTGGTAAATTCTGGAAAATCAGTAAATACAAAGTAAACTTTGGCAAAAATTTTAGAAAATACTTTCAAAAACGAATCCGTAGGCGAAAGAACGGATTAAAAAGAGTTTATAACGAAGAAGTTATGATTTTTGCAAGTTCATTGACGAAAACTATATTTCTGAAAATTGTTGCTGTTGGACGTTTTTTCGTCGGACAAAACGAGACTTTAGACGTAACCCGGAGGAGTCTAGCTTTCCAAAATATATTACTACATACTAAGGCGTAACCGTGGATATAAAGAACAAGTAAAACGGACTCATAACGA
Organism: Artemisia argyi; assembly: GCA_030686995.1. Taxonomy (NCBI): domain Eukaryota; kingdom Viridiplantae; phylum Streptophyta; class Magnoliopsida; order Asterales; family Asteraceae; genus Artemisia; species Artemisia argyi. Next base: position 23,172,318 of record CM060701.1, on the reverse strand, counting down.
CAAAGATATTCACGTTTGAATATCGGCAAAACTCATTTCATTTTGACAGCTTTTAGAAATATTAACACTAAAACTACGTAGTAACTCTAGATTTCTAAAATAATACCAAGTACCCAATTTTATAACTAATGAAGTATTAGTTATTACAAGTATATTTTTATAACTACAAGGCGTTATTTCAAGGATTTCAACCCGATGATTTCAACACTAACATTGACACATACAATATATATATAAGTATATATATTGCAACTAGCTTTATTTTTCTAATAGCAATATTTTTCCTAAGTCTTGGAATATATATTTTTTATAACAACAAGTAATTTTCAAAGAGTAGAGTGGTATAGAAAACATGTGCATGGACATTCATAACATCATTTCATGATCTAAAGTAGATCGTTCATCATTCATATTAGGTTGCGGCTAGTGTGCGCGCCTTGTTTTTCAGCTCATTACATGTTCATGGTACCATCATGTCAGGTGAGTCATAGCCCCACTTTTACTTGTTTAATTGTTTTATAAACTCTTTGGGGGAGATACATTCTTCAATACTTGTTCTATGCTTTTATACGATTTGAATTACTTCTGGGGGGAGAATACACTGCTTTAATTATTTTTGTACAATGTCAAAGTATTACAAATTCCATACATTGCTTAAGTTTCCTTATTTACCACGTCAGGACAAGTCCCCTTTATTATTTCATGGACCGTTAATTAAGTTCCAAGCGAGAGTGAGTGAATAGATCTATTGAGGGTGACTCCTCCATCTGTGTTTGGGTTGCTCCAACAGAATTACAGATGCATTTCATGTCTTTATTATTAGAGTGTCTGGTAACCACTCATTGGGGCCAAGTATCGTCTAGCTTCGGGGTCATGAGCTTAAGAGACAATGTAGTTTTATAACTGAAAAACTTATTACTTTACTTTATACTTGGGCTATTGTACATACGATTAAAGTTAAATACTGATGGTTTTTATAAACCTTATTACGGATTTCTTATTACTGATTTCTTATTACGGATTTCTTATTACTGATTTCTTATTACGGATTTCTTATTACTGATTTCTTATTACGGATTTCTTATTACTGATTTCTAAATTACTGATTTCTTATTACTGGGTTACGATGCTTTTGCATTAATCTTATTACTTTTGTTTACACAAACCAAACATATTACATTTGGCAGTGGGTTGTAAACACACAGGTTACAAGTCTCTTATGGCGGGACTTGGAACTGAGTGGATTTACGATGCCTTTGCTAGGACAACTTCATCCATATGTATTACATTCTTTTTCACAAGACTCTATGAACTCACCAACCTCGTGTTGACACTTTAGCATGTATTTTCAGGTTTTTAGCAATGGCACGCTACAGGAGGTTTTGGCAGGGCATGGCATGGTCATAGAAGACTCTGATTTAATCATTTGGGGACCGTTTTTAAACTATTTTAAAGGGCCTACTTCCGCATTATTTTTAACGATTTAAATTCAACATTTTTGATTAAACGATTTTATTCTAAATGATTAAAGTGATAACCATTTTCGTACTTGTGTTGTGATACCGATTGAGTTACAGCCCAGCTACATGTATGCTTCCGCTGGACCCGATTTTGGGGGTGTGACAAATACAAACTTGCACAAGAAAACATATGGTTAGTCAAACACACTTTCTTTCCATAAATGTATAATGACAAACTTACCATAAATGTGATGTGATATTTCTATTTAAAGAAATAAATGTGATGTGACAAGACTCTTTCTAATTTAAGAAATAAAAACAATGTTTTGTTTAAAAGGAAATGTAAACCTTAGTTTAACCAAGACTTAAACACTTAAAGTGATGATTTACTCTTAGCTAAAGTTCATACTTTGTCATTAACAAAACTTAGCAAAGATCGTAAAATACAAATAACGTTTTTAGGTGATATTTGTATTAACAATCTCCCCCTTTTTGTTGATGACAAAACACAAACTTTATTTATAAGTAAGTCACTAGTTTTAGTGTTAAGTCTTATAAAGTTAGTATAAAAACTTGTTTTTGCTAAGATGATATGATATGCAAAAAAAAATTTTGAAACAAGTTTATATATAAATTCTCCCCCTTTTTGTCGAAACAAAAAGAAGAGTAGCGAAGCGGAAGTATGCACTTGCTCCCCCTTGGACGATACTCCCCCTAAATGGAGTGCCAAGAGAGGAGACATGGATTTTGACCCTACAAAAGAAAATGTTAGTTGCCACACAAGACAAGTCATGAAAGCATTTCATGTCTAGAACACAACTAAGAGTTGCAACACTCATGCTCCCCCTTGAATATTACTCCCCTAAATGGAGTATCAAGGAAGGAAAACATGGATAATGATCCTACAAAAAGAAAGGTTAGTTTCTAAAACACAAGATACATGTATGCTGCCATATCAAGGTATAGTTCACTCATCATACCTAAATGGTAAACAAACAATGCAAACCTTGTAGTAGAATGAAATTCATTTCATGTAGAATTTTGACTCTTAGAAAGTCAAATACAAGAAATTAGGATGACATCATCCTACTTCTTAAAGAAAAACTAAAAATAAACTAAGAACAAAAAAATCTACAAGGAAATCATCATTTTCCTTAATGAGAAACATTTTCCAAAAACAAGGCTAAGGTTGTTTAAGGATGAAAATGTGTGTTGGAGGTTGTAGCGGCCTTTATTTTGAAGGTTGAAAGGATGACACAGTTTCGGTTTGTTGGTTTAAATGGGAAACATTTTCCAAAAGAAACAGTTTTGTTTCATTTTGGAGACTCTAAGGTTGAGGTGTGTGAGACAAGGATTGTAGACGATCCAAAATGTAGTTTAGTATAAACCTCATTTCTTCGGATAGCTCACGAATTCCCTTCGACACCCTTCACTAATGTGAGCGGTTATTTCGCAATGATTGCAATCATGGCGGGGAAAGTTGAGTGTAGTGTTGTTTGTAAAACCATAATATGGTTGATTTGAGAGTCAACCATACGTTTGAAGGCAAGAAGGTGGTTTAAATGAGTGTCAATCTCATCATTAAGGTTTGGAGGTTTTTCCCATATGGATGCTTCTATTTTCTTATAAGAAGAAAGTAGAGATTCAAATTGTTGGGAATGTTCTTGTGGTGATGGTTTTTGTTGTTGTGGTTGTTGGTTTTGAACAAAATGGCGGAAGCTTGGTTCGCCGGAAGGATTACCATGAAGGTCTTTGTAAATTGGGTGAAACACTGATGCGTGGGAATCGCAACAGGCTTTACCTCTCGAGGGATCTCGAGAAGCTTACAACCCCCACCAGGCAGTGTACCTGATCGTTGTAGTATAGTATAGTGACAAGTACCGGGGGATTGATCGTTCAGCTTAGGAATAGTGTCGCTAGGATTAGAAAGTCTAAATACTAGTTCTAAAGGTGAGGGATGATTATTTTTGTGTTTTTATATTTTTTAGAAAGCAAGTAAAATCTCGGGTTTTGAAGGATTAGGGCGGAATTAGTTGCTATTCAACTAACCCAATACTAAGATGCAATCAAAATAAAATACTAAAAATGAAAATAAACTAATTATACTAAGGTTGTGAGCAGTAATTGGAGAAAATGTGTTTACTTAGATTTCACTACTCCCTAGATATCTTTTACACGTTAATTACTTGTTATAATTGCATGGATGACGGATTGTATTCCTTAATACCATTCATGGGGTGGCATACATAACTCCCCAATTCTATGAGCTCTTATCTCCTCCTACACCATGCCCAGCACAACTATAGGGATTGTAAACAGTGGCTCATGCATTAAATACAACCAATAAAGACCTAGTACGCCTCGGTTCATGTTTCTTAAGACGTTCAAGCATGTTACCATTTGGAGATCTGCCAGTTTTCTTAAGCCTAACTGTGGAGTTTGTTAGACTCCTTGGATCGTTTTGAGCACTAGGGTTAAACAATAACAATGATTAATAACATGATATGCAGCGGAATAAACAAACATCATTATTATTGAAACAAGGTTTCTTCGTCATCATCTTCCCTACAACTAATCTAGGCGTCTACAATAAGACTACGCCTAGACACACACACCTTTGCTAGTCGACTACATTATGGAAGACTTAATCATAAAACCCTAACCCTTGATCTCTTTATATAATAGAGCTTTAGGGTTTACAAATTACTACGAGGGACTAATAAATAAATCTTCTTTAACAAGCAAGTCCCTTGTGTTTTATTCTTCTTTATTTGAAGAATTCTTCCATGTCACTTTAAGTCCTTCATGTTTCATTCTTTCTTGTTTTGTATCATCAAATCTAATAGACCCAACAATCTTCCCCTATTTGATGATGACAAAACAACCACGAATCTTGTACGAACTTCCCTAGACGAAGTAGAAAAGTTGAGATAATTAAATCTCGCCATGAATGAAACAATCTTGTCTTCCCCTTAATCCATGCCATGCCACTCCAAAATCTCTTCCCCTTTTTGTTATCAACAAATAGGGAATGTAAGCAATATAAACTTCCCCTCGAGTGGTGCATGTAGATGGTAAAACATTTAATCAATAAGCTTCCCCTGAAACCAATATGTTTACCATTTCTTGAATCTTCAATTCAGTAGGCTCTTTGTAATGATTACATGTGAAGAAAACCAAATATAACGAACTTGATGAAGAAGTAGAATAACCCAAACTTGTGTCTTATATCTTGTACTATCCACGTGACTTTGAACTTATACCCAAAACCGAATATATAAGTAGACCGCAATCTCTTGACAAAATCCTCATCTTCAATGAGACACTGAGCACAATAACGTAACTCCTTCAAGTGATAGTTAACTAGGTCTTCGTCCATCCTCCCCTTGACCTATGAAAACTAGATTTGACAAGTCTTTGTCACCACTGTATAAAACAAACAAGTTATCTTCAAAGTGTAACACCCCCACTTTGAGATATGATAAGAACACAAACTTGTGAAACTCAACTACAACATCAAATAAATGATAATCAATCTTCTTCGTAATCAATTAATCTAATAAGAATGATATACCGAGCCTTTTTAAATCTTTAAGAACAAAATAACCAATCTCCTTGTGTGTATGAACCAATATCTCATGTGTGTGTAAAACATCTCTCAATAACTAACAGCAGTAATTTTCGACCATGAGCAGCACTTTAAAAATATACGCAGCAGTAGTATTAATGTGCAGCAGCAGAGAATTACGGGAGCAGTAGTTTCCAATAACGCTAGCAGCAGAATGATAGCAGCAGTATAATACTCAAACGTAGTAGCAGCAGAAAAATTTATTCAACGTAAAACTCAGCAACATTAATCTCAAGTAGCAACCTTAACCACTACGAATCTTGAATGTATAAACTACCCATGATATAATTCAACACTTTACCACTGACGTCATTATCATAGCATCGATCAATAGAGAAACAAAATAGTACGAGGTTAAAACTAGCCCCACAAATCAATTTGCAAAAGATAAGAATACACTTTGTAGCCACCGACCCATGTGATGAACAATTAATGCATCATGCTACAAACCCTTTCTTAATTTCCATAATATAAATTGCAAATTAGTATGAGATTTAGCCATCAGATATATACTTGCACCAATCCACCAATTAATGAAGTACGTTAGACCTATAATCTCAAATTGAGATCAGCCAATATAATCTTGTACGAGGATAACCAATCACACTAACAATTAATTCTTAACCCTCGATCTGAATATGTACGATGATGACCCAATTTGCAAAAGATTTTCAATCAATATCATAGAACAGTAGACGACAAACCCATGATTAAAAATATGTCCAATCAGTCCACGCTCAAGACAAACCTCCATAAATACCAATTGATAAAAAAAACAACTCTGACTCATGGTTTAAAAGCAGTACGAGGTTTTGAATGAATTAATCCATTGATCCATATGACTTCATGTATGAGCCGACAAAAGAAGAACAAGATTTATTAATAATCGACTTAGGGATTTTCTCTTTTCCAAAATCCAAATTCAACATAAAAACAGATCGTACAGTATAATCCATAAAGTTCGATTATACAAAAATAATTATACCTTTTTCGAATCTGCTTCTCATCGACAGTAAACCTTGTAAATCCCTAGGTAACGAGCTAACCTGTCTCTGGTGCCAATTGTGGAGTTTGTTAGACTCCTTGGATCGTTTTGAGCACTAGGGTTAAACAATAACAATGATTAATAACATGATATGCAGCGGAATAAACAAACATCATTATTATTGAAACAAGGTTTCTTCGTCATCATCTTCCCTACAACTAATCTAGGCGTCTACAATAAGACTACGCCTAGACACACACACCTTTGCTAGTCGACTACATTATGGAAGACTTAATCATAAAACCCTAACCCTTGATCTCTTTATATAATAGAGCTTTAGGGTTTACAAATTACTACGAGGGACTAATAAATAAATCTTCTTTAACAAGCAAGTCCCTTGTGTTTTATTCTTCTTTATTTGAAGAATTCTTCCATGTCACTTTAAGTCCTTCATGTTTCATTCTTTCTTGTTTTGTATCATCAAATCTAATAGACCCAACACTAACATATAAATCATTCATCCAAAACAAGAATAAACAAGTAATCAACACATAATCAATATCTAGGTTTCATTAGATCTAAGCAAACACAAAAGAGATCTAGCCTAGCATGATAAAATTAAGACAAGAAGAAGATATAGACAACCAACACATAGACATATTGATTGAATTGGAAGAACACTTATCTTAATTAATCATGCAAGGTATCAAGGGGTTGGAACCCTTGAAAAACCTGTAAAGTCACACCAAAATCGTCTTTAGGGTTTCTCCCAAAACTTCTCTCTTTTAATGTGAAAAACTAGAAAACTATATATAGGAAAATAGGGATGACGGCGTCAAGAACAAAGGTGTGACGCCGTCATCTCGCCGCCAAATACTTCCTCGGACGGCCTTGATCTACTTCTGATGCCGTCAAGGCCTAGGCCGTCACACAAATTACTCTTGACGCCCTGTGTGTGACGCCGTCATCAACTACGGATTTTAATTCTTGGGGTTTGACGCCGTCATGAGTTTACTCTTGACGCCTTCATGTACTGTTCCCAGCATGGAAAATTGAGACTTTGCCGTTTTCTTCACTTTTATGCTCCAAAAATGTCCAAAATGGCTTCTTTTCCAGAATTCACTCTCCAAGTACCTAAAATCACAAAAGGAACGATTTAGGGCAATATTTGATCAAATAAATTCGGATTCGGGCTTAAATGACCCCCTAAAAACGGATCATTTTTCGCCTCATCAAACACAAATGATTGTGAGTGTGTATGACCTTGATCATTTGGAAAATTTTATGGTCTAGCATAATGGTAAGCCAACCGTTCTACCAATGATGGTTGATGGGGTTCATCATCTAGTTGCTCACTAGGTTGTTGTTGGGTTTCCATTTGAGCAATTGTGTCAAAGAGTGATAAAGATGGTGGACTTGATGATTTGGGTGATAGGTCTTCCAATGTTTCCAAATAGGGTAGTGGTGATGTTGGCGGTGTATGGAAAAGTTCCATTGGTGTAAGTGTTGGTGATTGAGGTGATGGAGTTTTTGATGGTTGAGCTTGTTGAGAAGGTGATGTTGATCACTTGAAGGTCTAGTTGGTGGAGGAATGGTGGCTATGTTTGTGTTGCAATGAGTTGGAGAGGGTGTTGGTGTAGCAAGATTAAGCAAATCTTGAATGGTGATTACATTGGTATTGCAATGTGTTGAGGATGGTATTGAGGTAGTGAGGTTAAGGAAATCTTGGATAGGTGAAGAAATGTTAAGTGAAGCATCACTTGAAGATGATGAGCTTGACTTGACGGTTTTGTTGAAGCAACAAGGTTTAACACTAATCCTAGTGGTTTTTGAGAAGGATTTTGATGACTCGGATGATGTGTTGGATTTAGTCATTTCAAAGGTGTGGTTTTGATGTTTTGAGAGAAGAAATTTTGATGGTTATGGTGTGATTTGAATTGTTGCAAAACTTACAAATTTATAAGGTGGAAAAGATGTTGAAATGGGTGTTTGGATTTGATGTTCTACCATTCAAAGATTGAGGTTTCAAATGATTTTTATGACCATGTCACATCATTTGATGTCAATCCAATGGAATAGGGTGGAGTGAAAGACCAACATATGCACTCAATGCTTTGTGATCATGGGATGTGATTTGGTTGAAAATGTTCCAATGATTTGAACGATCCTTTAAAAGGGTTCCTTGGGTTAGTTATGTTTAAATTTAAATGTTTGGAGGGAAGTGACTTCCTAATTGTTTTAGTGAGTGAGAGTTGTTCTAATAAGGTTATTGGAGTTAATGAAAGATGTTTCTCACTTAGGATAATGGTTTGACGCTTTACAAGTTTTGAACTTAAGAAAAATGACAAAAATTTTCTGCAGGTGACTGGCGGAACCCTCGCGATACACAGGCGGAATCCTGTTTTGGCTTCCGTCTGGTCCGTTGGGCCATTTATGGGTTGCCCAGAAATTTCACTGGCGGAACCCAATCTAGGGTGCCGCCAGATCCGTCAGACCTGAAAAAGTACACAGTCCGCGATTTTGACCCGCGAGACGATTTTCAAATTTTTCGAAAACTCCTAAAATCAAAAAGATAATGCATATCTGGTTAGGCAATGCAAAAATTGGACATGTAAACACACATACCATAGGACTTTGACCGGGGGGTCGTGAATATTCACTAAACTTACACACATACCATAGGACTTTGACCGGGGGGTCGTGAATATTCACTAAACTTAGTGAAATTTACCATAAGCATAAAAATTGACAAACACCTCAAATATTGTCATTATGCATAAAAGCTCATACAAGCATAATCCGAAAAACATAATAAAGCATGAACGTGAAAAACAATACAAATCACATAGTTTAACACATACATGTTTCTAAAAACTTTCATAAGCCAAACACTCCTTAATCACGCTTCTCACAACCGGTCTATCTTCTTATTGAGCTTGCTTAGGTACCTTCCAAAGCACTTGAAAATTCCTTTGGTTTGCTTGAACTCTTCGGATGCATTGTCAATGATGGGGAGTTCTTGAAGGTAGTCTAAAGGAGGTAATTTAGAGTTAGGAAGTTTATCATCCTCGCTCATGTCGGATGATGATGATGATGGTGAAGGCGAGCGAGTACGTTTGCCCTTAGCTTTGAAAACTCGTTTATCACTTAGAGGGACGAAGATGTGAGGAACGAGAGAATAGTCAAGGCACATTCCATTATCGTTAGGAGGAATGGGTGAGATTGCTCTAAAGAGGCGAGTAAGAAGCATTCCATAAGGAAGAGCGGTTGTTCCAACTAAGGGTATGTCGGCCATTCTTTTGGCTAGGTAGTAGGCTAAGTTAAAGGGTTGACCGGTGGAAATGCTATAGAGCATGTAGCAAAGGCATGTGTTGACATGATCTCTATTTCCTATGGTACTTATGACGTTAGCTCTAAGAATTTCTTCCCACTTCTTAAATTGTGGTTTAAGCTCATTGAGCTCCATACCAAAAGGATCCTCATCCACAATATTTCCCGAACGATTCTTCCTAGTGGTAGAGGTTCTAACGAAGAGATGTTCCTTAATTGTTTCCTTACTAGCTAGAGGGTTGTTGTATGGATGAAAACGCTCAATCGAATCAAGGCTTGAAATGGGCCACTTATCCGTGTAGAGACAAGTACCCGCATTTGGGAGACCAAGAATGATAGCTAAGTCTTTTAAATCTATGAAATTTGGTATTTGATTGGTTGTGAAGTTTAATGATATCTTACCAAAATCATTTGTGGAAAGGTTTACGGTTGCATAGAATTCTAAGATGAACCTAGGACAAATTGGCTCATCGATATCAAGGAGACAATCAAAGTTGATTGCGGCAAAGCTTTGGCGAATAGATGTTCCTTCTAGAAAGGATGGATCAATGGTTCTACCTTCGTGAACATAGCGTTTTTCTAATGCCTTAAAGGTTTCTACTTGAACTTTATTGAGACCTTTGGTCCTATGGTGTTTGAGCAAGTACTTAAGGGTTTCCTTGTGATCAGAGTAATTTGCGGGAGGCATGTTGATTCCTAGAAAACACAAAATTATATGTTAACGACTTTTAACAATGTGGATGTTCTAATGTGTTCCTATATGCAAACAATGTGGAGACTTGGTTTTCTTGACTCATTTTGATGCCCAAATTGTTTTGCAAGTTTTGTTATAAAAACAAAAGATAACCAAAACTCTCCTAATTGAATGTGTCTTCGATTGAATGTACCCGAAAATACATATTAGTTGTGTATCCCCTTTAGCATTCAAGAGACAATATGCAAGTGATGTTTCAATGATGTTTTTCATTTGTTTTAACAATGTGGTGAAAAGTTATGTTTTAGTCGTGGATTGCAATTTTTGAAAGACAATGCACTTGGTGTGTTTGGCAAATCAAATTAACAACAAAAAGGGTACGATTCTTAACTAATGGAAAACATGATTGGTTAACAACCAAGTTTTTCATGAATCAAAAAGTTCTATGCATAAACCCTAAGATTCTAGTTAATAAATGAAAATGTTATACATGAATTAAAAATGCAATTATGATTAGAACACTTACAAAGTGATTAGATTTGAAGAGGTTAGATTGGAAGCCCTAAATTTCGTATGGTTATGTGTTTTTTGAGAGGGTGATGACTGTTTGAAAAGTGAATGATTAAGTTAAGAGGGTGTTTGGTTTTGAAATTAAAAATAAAACATCCTGCAGCTTTGGCGGACCAAGCGGAACCAAAGGGAGGGTTCCGCCCGTATGGTCTGAGGGTTCCGTAGGAACTGCAGGGAAAAATTCAAAAGGGATTGTCTTAATTATTGTGGTTTTATCCTAATGTTCAAAACTAAGGTTTTAGGTCTTATGAGTCTTTGACTAAGCCTAGGGATGATGAATGCTTCTCATTCAAGAGGTTTTGTGAAAACGTTGATAGAATGGTTAACGTAGAAGACTTTCTTAGTTAAGACGTTCCTCAATGAACATTCTTGCCAAGGCGATGATGATGGATCACAATATGTCGATTAAGAACATAATGGATTGAATTGTCGCCGAAGTCGATGATTCCTTTGTTGAAGGGATAACAATGTTGATAAAAGAATTCCGTTGTTGACACGAATTTGCTTGTTCAAGCGGAGCTTGTTGATGTGCTTCTCCATCCGAAACTAATTTGAGAACCTTACGCGTTTTGGAGAATCATTGGGTAAGTAAGTAAAAGTGCAAGTACGACTTGGGCTTTTCTTATCAACTTATTGCCGACATAATTCCATTTGGCATACACTATGGTTTCTATTCCCGTTCTTTTGGGATACCATAATCCTAGTTGTGTGGTACCTTATGATGAATCCAAACAAGCTCTTTCGAAATAGTTGTTTTAAGATCTTCTCTAAAAACGAGCACATAGACAAACACTAAACACAATGTTGGATCTAATTGTTATGAGAACAAGTAGTCTTCCGAACATTTCTCTACGTTTAGTTTTGCCTACGGATTTGCTAATCTCATTCTTGATAAGTCATCAATAACTTAACCATTGAGAACAAGAGAGTAACTAGGAATGTCTTTAAGTTAAAATCCTTTGCTTTTGGGGCTTGCTTTTATTATCAAAAAGTCTTTCAAATATTGACACTCTAATTACTTGATTACTTTGAAAAATCTATTTTGTTTCACTAGTTGTTTTACTCTAAATTCCAAAAACTGACCTATAAATCAAGTTTTATAACTTATGTCAATTTTGCTTGATTCAATGTTTGACTCAAGGTGAGAAGATGTTATTTTGTACTTTTATCCTTAATGTTTTACACAACATACTTGTCTTGCCATCATTGGACTTTCGACTAAGTCATCATCTACCAAAGATGATATCTTAGAAGGAGATGATCTCTCGTTAAATGTTATATTCAACGACTCCTCGACTCTTTGGGTTTCCTTACTTGAGACACTATGAACTTTATTCGTTTTGAAAAAGTCCAAGAGGTACAACATCATAAGACTAAGTGTCACATTTGATGTGTAAATCCTAGATGTTGAAAAATCATTTTCTTCCACACATCCTAATGTATGCTAATGTGTTTTATTTCACCTTGTGTGTTTTATGTGAAATTATTATAAAGGGGTGGTTGAAGTAAAACACAATTTAAGACCCAAAGTATGATGTTTGAGAATGTTGTTTTACAATGGTTTGTTTTGCAAGCATCACAAAAGTGTTAGACATTTTATCACTTAGGAAATTCTTAGCTCACTTGTAAGCAAGAGTTGAGTGAGACTCACTCAAGAGTTTCTCGTGTTTATCTCTTGACGGTTAAAGAACCGAAACACCTTATATCTCCTACTAGTACTAATGACGAAATTCCTTGTCTTAGAGAATCTAATCATTGTTATTACTAATAGAAGGTAAACACTTTAGAATACTACTAATAATACATACTACAACACATAATGCTAGAAACAAGAGACATTCAAAGTCAAGTTGAAGTAATGCGTACCTTTTAAATTGCATAGAGATGCTATCAAGAGAATAATCACAAAGCGTAAAATCTTGGTTTGACGACACGCTTGGAAACTCAATTACTCATGTATCTAAGAAGGTTAGATAACCATATAAAAGCATAAAGCATGATAATCTTAATCCTTTTATCATGAGTTTCTGTTAGAGATTGAATTATCTCTAAATCTCTCTTCTAGGTTTAACAAGTTTTACTTGCTTTGTTTTACTAATTGATGGTGCTTTTGAGTTAAATCCTAATCCGGTTTTATCTTCAAACAACCTTTGACTCCTCAACAATCTTTCAAGAGATTTTGAGCTTTCATCAAATTTAGCTAGCATTGTTCCTTTCTTATTTTGTTTTTTAATCTCATGTTTGTACTCTAGACATAATTTACATTCTATATCAATTTCATCATTACTCTCAAGTCTAGACATTTTATCTTCTAACAAGATTTCCTTTTCAAAGTTATTCACAAAAGATTTTGAAGACTCATTATTAAAGATAGTTTTAGGTTCATGTTACCTACAAGTTTAGACTTCTTTTCTAATTTAGAAAATTCTAAGATGAATGTGTCAAAGCAAAAACATTTGGTTTCAACATGTACCTTGCTTGTTGTTTCAATAAAATGACAATTAACCACCGGATCATTGTCTTCGTCAACATCCGTTTCATTCCATGATTCGCAAGCAAGTTCATCAAGACACACGTACTCATCTTTACTTGTACCTTTATTTAAAACATTTAAACTAGTAGCACATGTATTAACTTCTACTAAGTGTCTATCTATTAGTTTTTCTAAAACTTCTAATTCATATGTAAGATCAAATTGATCATCTTTGGCTTGACATATTCCTTGATGAAAGTTGATTATATTTTTCCAAATATCATTAGCCGTTTGACAAAAATACATTCTTTCATATTTGGTACTTGATAAAGCTTTATAAATCATTTTCTTAGCTTTAGTATTTTTATCAAGTTTAGGATAGTTATCTTGGTTTTCAAAACTTGTTTTCTTTGGTTTGAGATCACCAATAGAAATAATATGCCAAAGATCTTGATCAATTTATTTTACATAGTTTTCAAATAAACTTTTCCATTCAAGGAAGTTTTTTTTTTTCAAATAGCGGTTGGTTTTGAATAGGTTGCCCTTCTTTGAGATTTTCAAAATCCATGGATCGATCCAAGTTTTAAAATACACTATATTTTAAAGATCTTGAGTAACGTAGCTCTGATACCAATTGTGGAAAACTAGAAGGGGGTTGAATAGTTTACCGCTTTTTAACTTGATTATCTTTTTAATACTTTACGTTTGTTCAAAGATGCAAGTACAACTTTGCATGTTTAATTCTTTAAAAAGCTTTACATGTGAATAACAATTGTAACTTTACTTGTTTCATTCTTTGAAAAGCCTTACGTGTGATTAACAATCCTAACTTTGCTTGTTTAGTTCTTTGAAAAGCTTTACGTTTGTTTAAAGATATAAACACAACTTTACTTGTTTAATTCTTCGAAAAGCTTTATGTGTGATTAGCAATTATAACTAAAGACAATATGTAATAAGCAAAGGTAAAGAAAGAAACGATCAAACCACTACACGATTGTTTATCGTGGTTCGGCTACAAGGACTCTTTTTCCTTTCCCTACATCCACACCCCTAGTTTCCAACTCGAGAGTTATAAGCACTAATCAACAAGCTCCTTTCCCGGTGGAGAAACCTTTACAACGTCGCTTATACTTTTACCGACACTAAGCTAGATGTCGATTTCTTTTACACGGGTACAACCACTCCCATCGTCGCTTACACTTTTACCGACACTAAGCTAGATGTCGAGTTCTTTACCAAGGGTACAACCACTCACGTTAGTTCTTTTACAAGGGTACAATAACTCCCGACACACTATGTATTTTGAGGCCTAAAATACTAGCCGATCACTTCTATACAAGATACACATGAAGTATAAACTACCAAAGTCTATACATAACAAAGCTAACAAGTCTTGCAACTTAGAGTTGAATCTTGTAACTTCTTAGATGAATATGTGAACTCCTTTGCTACATAAGAGAATCACACAAGTTAGTAGCTACTGAGTATAATGAGAGAATATGTATAAAATGTGACTCTAAGTGATAACACAAAACTAACAAGTTGTTTGGTATTTATAGCAAACCATTCTGCAGGTCTGGCGGATACGGCGGAACCCTCAGATGGGTTCCGCCCGTGTACCCCCAGGGTTCCGTCAGGGCTGCAGTTGGTTTTACAATAAATCTTCCAAACCAAACAAGGTCACATCACATAAATACTAGTCAAACACAAACTTGCACAAGAAAACGTATAGTTAGTCAAACACACTTTCTTTCCATAAATGTATAATGACAAACTTACCATAAATGTGATGTGATATTTCTATTTAAAGAAATAAATGTGATGTGACAAGACTCTTTTTAATTTAAGAAATAAAAACAATGTTTTGTTTAAAAGGAAATGTAAACCTTAGTTTAAACAAGACTTAAACACTTAAAGTAATGATTTATTCTTAGCTAAAGTTCATACTTTGTCATTAAACAAACTTAACAAAGATCGTAAAATATAAATAACGTTTTTAGGCGATATTTGTATTAACAATCTTGATTCTTAAAAGGTATAGAGGTGCACATGTAAACTGTGGAAATGTAGTCAGGTGTAAATGGAGTATCTTGGAGGATGGATGGATATGAATGGAGGGATTGAGGCCTTTCACTGATGATTATTTCCAGTCACTATTATGAGGATGTAGCTATAACAAGAATTGGGGTGATCATAGTGAATGGAAAGGAAATGTAAATCCTAGTGAATTGGTGAAGTATATGAGATGTGTTGTATTGGATACTACATTAATATTGACGTTTGTGTAGTTGCTTGTATTCATTTCTTTAACATCATGGTAGCCTTAGTTTGTTATGGCATAAGTTGTTTAAAGGTGTGTTGTAATTTGTTTGGACTTTTAATATATACTTCACCTTTGAAAAAATAATAATAATATAGTGTGTTTTTTAAAAGTTGTCAAGTGTAGAATTTGATTAAGAAAAGGCACAAATTAAGTTATTAAGTTTTTGAAAAGTTGTCAAGTTTAAAAGTTAATTTAAAGTAATTTAACCAAACTACATCAATTTAAGTTTCAAATTTCAATATTTAAGAAAATACATGCATTCTTTATAAGTAGTAGAAATGAGGTTAGAACTCAATTTATAAATTATTAGGGTTTGTTAATATAACCCTAATAAACCTTATATATATATATATATATATATATATATATATATATATATATATATATATATATATATATATATATATATATATTTTTTTTTAAGACATTTTCAAGAACTTGATATTAATACATAGCCTATTAAAATCATGTATATGTGTTAAAATCATGTATTCATGAAAATGATAATTTTAAAATTATTGTCAATTAAAGAATGTTCAAACCTCATAAAGTTTTTGTTAGCAAATCCCATTTGTTATTCTTTAAATTAATTTTTGTTATCACATTCCAATTTGACTATTATTAGTATCCATGTATGAATCATTTGTAAATTTGACTCAACTAACCTCGATGTCTTAATTCTTGCACTATCTAACCAGTCATATTCATTCCTAATTACTACAAAGTAGTCAGGAATAATAGTGACATGCATGACTATTCATATTCATTATTTCCATATACTCATGAATATGATATCGAGGGAAAAAAAATCTTTTAACGAATGCAACCCCAACCATGATTTTATAGTTCTGAACGCTAAAACATATTTACAAAAGTTAATTTTTGATACTGTGATTATGGTGGATGTGTTTTATTAATTAATTAACAATTTTGAGGTTGATATTTAATTGTCTTTTAAGTCAAGCTCAGTTTTAGATCATGAAACCTTGTCATCGAGACGTGCTTGAGACCAACCTTGATGACCTATCAAGTCGAGCTGATTCAGCCTAAATCATTGAGTGTAGCTTGAGCAGAGCACCGATTCAAAAACAACAAACATACAACCAAAATTTTGCTCGAATCAATCAAGCTTTTTTTTTATATTATTCAATAAAACCACTATTCTAACACCTGTTAAACATTTTCGTAACAGCACAGTTTGATTAAAATAGTAAAAGAACCAAATAAGGATAAAACTATACCTAGAGATGAAATTAGGAATGGTTGTTGGGTTATATAATCAGTCAAACCAATCAATATTGACAATTTTTGGATCATGGTAACATATAAGTTTTAACGTTTCAGAAGATCATATTGTCTTGCGGCCATCTCTTGGGGTTGAACGAAGCGTGTTTCTAAAGTTCCAAAGATGGAAAATGTGTAAAGTTTGATCATCAGCAATTAGGAACGTTACACATTTTGTTCCAAAAAATTCATAGACTGAAAATGAAACTAGATGTGTAACGTTCAAGTTTGTTGATGTACATTTACAGGGAGAGATATCCTTTCATCCTTCGTGAAATAGAATACAAAATAGATACACATGCCATGGGTAATCTGTAATTGTGTAACTATTAAACTTTTTCTTTTAGGCTACCCAGACCAATTTAGGATAATTTTTTCTCAGAAAATCTTCGAAACAACGAGAATATAGCTAAATATACTAATATATTAAAATAACAAAAATAACTACTAAAATGTAAAATATAAGTTTCAACCAATATTTAACTCTAACTTTATTTAGCACAAAAGCATTTTATGACAATTTAACTCATGTTTTACGTTTAAATGTTTAAATATATTATTGATATGTGTAAGTTAGTTTTATTCATAAAATTGTATAAATTTCTGGCAAGAAGTTGAACAGGATTGATATAAAACAAAAACAAACAGATATTGGTTGGCCTATAAGTTAGTTCAATCAGCTGAGGGGCGTTTAAATTCATATATTAAATTGATAAGAAACATGCATAAATTGTTAGCTAGGTAAGATAAAAGTCAAGCACACAAAACTTGATCAGCAGTTCACATGTTTATGCATTCTCTTAATTGCTACAATGAGGGCGGCATAATAAGGACCACCTAGCAAGGAATGAATCCCATGGCCAGATTAGCGGAACTCATGTCATTGTGGGTCAGCTGTGGACGATAACCCCACCTTGGCATAGACGACTATCACATCTTGCCAATCAAGTTGCTATGATAACCGGCGTTTGTGACATATAATTCAATCAGTTTAGTTCTTAAAGATTTTATTGTTATGGCTTGAAGGTTTAGATCAACTTATATGTAGTTTTTCTCACGATGAAGAGCTAAAAGAAACTAATGTTCTAACATCAAACTCGTATGCATAGTATCTCGGCTATGTATTCAAACTCGATCGAATTCATATTTGCTTTGCTAATAAAACATATCCAATAAGCGATATATACGTTCAATCAATAATCTATTAACATCGTACTTGCAGAAATAAATGTTGTGCCCCATGAAACATATATGGGCCTAGCTAGGAGTCAACAATCAGCTCCTGTCTCTGAAGTCAGTTACCTAGCTATCAGGAATTGAACAAATTGTCAAACAACAATAATTTCCAGTTTTCTTATACGAGTTCACATATGTTGAAAAAGAGATATAGTAACCACCACAATTTTATTTGGATTTTAGGGCAGAAGTCTCAAATACAAAACCCTTTTACATAATAGTAAATTGAATTCATGTACATGATATAATCAGATTTGAGTATTCTAATTGTTCAATGAAAATTGGTTTTTTCCAATTGCTGATACAACATGGTTTGTTATATACTACTGTAATATAAACATGTAACGGATGTGATTTTCGTTGTCCAAGTTTAATTACCGGGGAGGGAGAATCCCCGACCTCAGATGCATGCTGTCTAACTAGGGTATCCTTGTTACCGTTTTCAACTATTTCCCTGGCTACCTCCATATTAAATGTCTACCTAGTAAGGTTTAACCTTAGACCTCTTGTGAAGACATCGGTTGCCTTACCATTAGATTTGGAGATTTGTTTTTGAATGAGTAATTTGTTAGTCGCGAGTTTATTGCAGATTGTTATATTTTGTTTTACATATTGCTGCTACGTCCCGTGATATTTTTATATTAAAATATATCTTTTTTATACGTTCCACTTAATATCTAATAGGAGTAGTATACAAAAATAATATAATACTCAATTCTGCCGGTTATTCACACTTCAGTGTGGATCATATGGGGACATAAGAAAATAACTTTCTTTGATTTAAAACCTCTTCGTAAAGATACTCAAAGGAATCCAAATTCTTTCACATTTGTGGATCCTTAAAACCTCTTCGTAAAGATGCTCATAAGAAAATAACTTTCTTTGATTTAAAACCTCTTCGTAAAGATACTCAATTCTGCCGGTTATTCACACTTCAGTGTGGATCATATCGGAACTTCAATCTGAATTGTTAAATTCATGTACTATTTTATAAAGGACAAATGTTTTATAAATGTATTGTACTTGCCACAATTTCTTTTTCTGGGTATCGAACAAAATTTTTTCCTTATAATGGCACTAATCTTTCAAATTCGGTCTTACTAAGGTACTTTGTGACATTTTTTCCCTTCAAATTATTAAAACTCCTATTAGCTGAGAGCGGCAAAAATGTCACAAAATATCAAAAAAAAAAAAAAAAAAAAAAAAAATTAATTTGAAAGATTAGTACCCCCTATAAAGAAATTTTTTGTTCGATACCTAGAAAAAGAAATTGTTACAAATATGATACATTTATAAAACATTTGCCCTTTATAAAACGAATAAGAGTATACTCAATAAAAAGAGTTGTTAAAACAAAAACGGTAATTATTTTTTCAAGATACTTTTTTTTTTTATGTAAATGCCTGGTAAAGGGTTTGATTTTTGGCTTTATATAGAATAAATCTTACCAAGGAGAACTTATATTAGTTGATTCTTGTATGTCGAAGACCAAATATGTTTAGAAAACGATGAATACATATGTACCAACATTTATGTTAACTTTTAGTTTTTGTTGAATGGGTTAGATTTGATTAAGAAGGAAAACTAGCAAAACCTAGCATAAAAACATACACTGATACACAACAGATTACAAAGATATACTACGAGATTTTTAAGTATCCATGATCCATTCTAACCATACTGGCCGAAGATTATAGACCGATTGTAAGTTAACTTTTAATACATTATATATAGAGGAAATTGCAAAAATCATCCTTGTGGTTTGGCCAAACTACAGGTTTCGTTTTTAACCTTTCAAGATACTTTTTTTTTATGTAAATGCCTGGTAAAGGGTTTGATTTTTGGCTTTATATAGAATAAATCTTACCAAGGAGAGCTTATATTAGTCGATTCTTGTATGTCGAAGACGAAATATGATTAGAAAATGATGAATACATATGTACTAACATTTTATGTTAACTTTTAGTTTTTGTTGAACGGCTTAGATTTGATTAAGCAAGAAAACTAGCAAAACCTAGCATAAAAACATAGATACACAATAGATTACAAAGATATACTACAAGATTTTAAAGTATCCATGATCCATACTAACCATGCCAAAAGTTCATCTCACTTTTACCATAGAACCCATCAAGCAATCTTAGCTACTCATTTTTCTTATCAAAATAAAAAAATAAACTTCCACCCTTTTTTTAAAACTTAAATATTTCGTAAACCGTAAATCGTCAACGTACAAAAAAAATACCATCGCGACGAGAATTAAATTATCTTTCTATAGATATGCATTGTTATATACTTTCGACAAACTTTTTTTTCGCCCAAAAAAATCATATATGATTTTTTACGAATCATATATGATTTTTACGAATCATATATGATTCTTTCTGGGCGAAAAAAAATTCGTCGAAAGTATATAATAATGCATATCTATAGAAAGATTATTTAATTCTCGTCGCGATAGTATTTTTTTGTAGCTTGAAGATTTACCGTTTGCAAGATATGTTATTTTGAAAAAAAATGTGAAAAATATAAATGAGTGGCTATGATTGGTTGATAGGTTCTATGGCATGTATGGATTCTTCATTGATCTCAAATCTTCTAACCATACTGGCCGGGGATTATAGACCGATTTTATGTTAACTTTTAATAAATTATATATAGAGTAAATTGCAAAAGTCATCCTTGTGAATTGGCCAAATTACAGGTTTCGTTTCTAACCTTTCGAAAATGTAGGCACCGTCCCTATGGGGAACATTAATCGGGTTGCAATTCACGTACCGAAAGTTTCCCACAAGTACGGTGTCTGCACTGTCGAAAGATGAGAGACGAAACCTGCAATTTGGCAAAATCACGTGGACGATTTTTGCAATTTACTCTTGCATATACATGTACTGTGATGTACATGCATGCGTGTCTACATATGTATGAGAGAAATGAGAGTGGAAATAGAATCCAATCTAGATAGATACTTTCATGAACTTCAAGTTTTGTAAAATATGAAGTTACCTGAAACTAGTATATACTAATTCTACGTACACATTTTTTTTATTTTATTTTTTTATTTTTTTGGAACAGCAATATTCTACATACGTGCACATGTGATTGTAATTTTTACATAATTTTGCCAGAATATAGAAAAAGTTGAATTCGTATCGTAATTTCCAAATGTATCTCAATCAGTAGCGTTACCTCTACCTCCATTAATGGGTGCTTGACTTGCGACTTGCGACATATTGACAACTGATTTATTATTTGCCGGTTAGTTTAAAGCATCCATGATTTATAACCATACTACGAGATTTTAAAGTATCCATGATCCTTTCTAACCATACTGGCCGAAGGATTATAGACCGATTGTAAGTTAACTTTTAATACATTATATATAGAGGAAATTGCAAAAATCATCCTTGTGGTTTGGCCAAACTACAGGTTTCGTTTTTAACCTTTCGAAAGTGCAAGCACCGTCCCTGTGGGGAACATTAATTGGGTTGCAGTTTTCATCCCTGTCCAAAGTAAGAAAGCTTCCCACAAGGACGGTGTCTGCACTTTCGAAAGATTAGGGACGAAACCTGCAATTTGGCAAAACCACAAGGATGATTTTTGCAATTTACTCTTGAATATACATGTACATGCATGCGTGTCTGCAAATGTATGAGAGAAATGAGAGTGGAAATAGAATCGAATCTACATAGATAGTTTCATGAACTACAAGTATTGTAAAATCTGCAGTTACCTGAAACTAGTATATATTGATTCTACATACACTTTTTTTTTTTTTTTTTTTTTTTTAACGGCAATATTCTACATGCACATTTGATTGTAGTTTTTACATAATTTTGCCAGAATATAGAATAAGTTGAATTTGTATCGTAATTTCCAAATGTATCTCAATCAGTAGCGTTACCTCTACCTCCATTAATGGGTGCTTGACTTGATTAATTATTTGCCGGTTAGTTTTTCATATATACACTTTTGACTTGCGACTTGGAATGTTCGGACTTCGGAGTACAAACTTGTTTGCTTCAAGTTGAATCAGTATCGTAAGTTCCAAATATATCTCAATCAGTAGCGTTATATATCTCTACCTCCATTGATGGGTGCTTGAGTTGCGACTTGGAATGTTCTGAGTATAAACTTGTTTGCTTCAAGTTGAATTAGTATCTTAATTTCCAAATACGTTACATATCTCAATCAGTAGCGTTAATTATCTCTACCTCCATTGATGGGTGCTTGACTTGCGACTTGGAAGATATTGACAAATGATTAATTATTTGCCGGTTAGTTTTTCATACAAGTTTTGCTAGTTGGTGGTGAATGTTTTGAGTATAAACTTGGGAAAATTGTCTGGAAATACATCAAACTTGCCACCTTTTGCTTTTGTATACCATGAACTTTTTTTTTTCCTATTGTAACTATAAACTTTCTTAATATTGCTTTTGTATCCTGAAATGCCCAATTAGCTTACGTGGCATGGATTAGTCATCCTAATTACACTCACTTATTCAAGTTTCACGCTTTTTATAATTTGGGTGTGTTTTGAACAAAAACCAAACTTTGGGGGGATAATTTTTTACTTATAAACGTTTAACCCCCACCCAATTTTCCCCCAAATCCACAATCGCGTAATAATTCACACATAAACCCTAAATTTTCATAATCAAATATTTAATCAGATTGTACAATTGATGTGTGTTGTCATATTTCAGGTATGTATTAGTGACAATATTTTGTGTTATTATTAATTTCTTCACAAACTCTAAATCGTTATTGTTGTCTTTTTACCCTAACACGTTTTTGTTGTCATTTTTGAAACAGGATGATACCTGGTACGAATTTGCATCAATTTGATGTGTGGAATGATGGATACTTTGCTCATCTACCTTTAAGGTACAAAGATGGTGTTATTCTTAATGTGGCTGCTGTGAGAATGCCTTATGAAAGGTTTGCAGAAATTTTGGAAAAACAAGCTAGTAATTACTTTCAAGGTTTGCATTACAGAGTTCCTAATGTTGAATTGGAGAAAGGTTTAGTTAGAGTAAGTAATGATAAGGAAATAGCTTACATGTTTGATGTTGCTGAGTTGTATGGTAGGCTAGAACTTTATCTTGATCACTATGACATGAATCTCTCAGAGTATTTAGAAAAAGCAGAAACCTCTGTGATGGATGAATCTGTTTACAAAGCAAAACTCCCCACCAAACATAGGTATTGCAATGAGTTCTCAGAACAGGAGTTGGTTGATTGGGCTGAGCTGGAGGTTGAGTTTGAGGGTTCATCTTGTCACCAACCTAGAAACATAGATGCTGATGTGGGTGGGAGTAGTGCAGCTGGTGATGTGGGTAGGAGTAGTGTACCAGATGGTCAGAATGGTATTAGTAGTGTTGATGGGGAGCATATTGGGGACAACAATGAAGAGGAGACTGATTATGATTCTGAGGTGGATAGTGAATATGATTCTGATAAATCAATTGACTATCTCAGCCCTGGTGAAGAGGAGTTGATAGAACTTAGGAAGAGGATTAAAGCTAGAAGAGAGAAGGAACATGAGTCTTTGCCAGATATGGTGGATAGTGAAAATGATAATGTACCCACTGAAAACATTGGGAATCATAGAAGTGAGACTTTCAGAGAGCATGATGTGTACATGACTAATTTGATGAAAACTCTTCAATCATCAGATGAGAATGGAAATCATGATGATCCATTTGTATGTGTCGAAAAACAAGCTGATAGGTATCCAGTGTATGATGAAAGTACTCATTGGAGATTGAGGCATCCAAAGGTATGTTTCCATTTATTTGTTATTCTTGTAATGTATACAAACGTTTCTTTCAATAGATTGAGATTGTATTATCACATCATCAACTTTGTTACATTCTTTATCTGCAGTATCAGAGATAATGTCACAGTCTTGTATTTGATGAACCAATAATTTTGGGAAGGTACACATAACATACTTTTTTGATTTTATTTAATTTTCTTGTATTTGATTTTTATCTTATTTGATATCATGTTCAGAAAAGTTAAATGAATAACACACATTGCCACAAACTCATCAAAATAATTTTTTGATTCTTTCAGTTTTTCCAATGAAACCATTGGTAAGTTATATTTAGGGTTTTTTTGTGCGTTTAAGAATTTTCGTGGGTTTATTTTGTGGATTCCAATTAAACCCATCTGCTGATTCTGGGTTTATTATTATGCGAATAAATTTGTGAGTAGCCGTTTTTTTCGATGTTTATTTTGTGGATCTGCTGAATCTGGGTTTATTATTAGTCTTATTGTTTAGGTTGCTTATGATAATGAAATCATATAAGAATGACAAGAACTCGAAAACTTGTCCAAGAAATGGTGCATAAGGATGACTGTTGTACAGCAACCAATGCAGTTGTGATGTCGAGGTGTAAGATATAAACTTTCTTGCTAACCCTTTTTAAAATGCCATTAAAATCTCTCTGAGATTTTCCAAACCCGTGTCAGTGTGCAAAGAATTTCCAAACCCGTGATGTGCAAGATAACGACTTACCGCTAACCCATATCAGAATGCCAATAATTCACAAACATGTACAATAAACAGTGCATTAGAATGCTTGTACCACATGACTAAAAACAATATAGTGAAGTTAAGCTTCAAGACTGAAGTTTGCTAACATTCTAGTATATTAGGCATTGCTAATTGTCAAAATCTATGATTGTTGCAACCTCTTTAAATGCACTTAAGTTGTTTTGAACAATCAGTGTCGGCTTGCATATGGCAATAAGAAGATAAACACTTCAATCCAAACACTCTATATCCTATTTTCTATTCAAAACCATTTTCTGCCAAAACTATCGTCCTAACGAGTATACGAGGTCTTGAAACAACAAAGTAACTACTACCTTTATACATTTGTTGTTCAACAATTTGCTTCACAAAAAAATAACCTTTTAGTCAAAACAAAATGGTGCATTTATATAAAAACAGACTCCTCCTGAACCCAAGAATGTTGGTGGCAATAAGAAGAAGACTCCTGATGTGGCTAGTTCGAGTGGTACAACGATCTCTACATCTAACCAGTTTGATGCTCTTAATATGGATGATACGGATACGTTTGGTATTCCTACTGATGACACCAACATGGATGTGGATGCTGGCTGTACAATGGAAGTTAATGAGAATGAGTTGGTTAAGACTGGTACTACATCACAAGAACCCCTTGTGAGTGATTTAATGGGAACTAAGGAAGGTGGTTCTACTCCTATAGTTGAGAAAATTAGTAAGCTTGAAAAGCTACTTATCGATGGGAAAGCTACCCTTTTGGATGATAAAGGTGTTCCTATTCCGTCTGCATCTGCCAATAAGAGGGCTAACCCATTCTCTAAGGTGGGTGATATTGTGGTTACTGATAGTGATGAGGAGGAGGTTCTTAACACGTTCGACGAATCTGCAAATCTCTTTGGTGGAGGTCATGAGCGTGAAGATGAGTTGGATGACTATGATGATTACTCGAAGCAAATTTGTGATCTTCCTGGGGAACTGGATGCTCTTAACGCCATTTATGGCTTTAATCTCCAAGGTCGTAGGAAGTAGGTTATATTTTTGTCCGAGTCTTTAAATGGTTTGTTTTCTTGTCTAGAAAATTGGAAGTATCTTGTTATGTAAGCCTTTCGCCTATGTAACGGGCTGAGATATGAGAATCACTCATATCCGTTGTACTTAAATGTTTTTGGAGTAATATATTTACCGGGTCGTTGACCTTTTACCCAAAAAAAATACTCTATATGGCATTTGGATATTTTAATACTAATTTTGAACATGAAACCTAACAAATAATAATAATAATAATAATAATAATAATAATAATAATAATAATAATAATAATAATAATAATAATAATAATAATAATAATAATAATAATAATAATAATAAACTTACATCAACACGGTAAAAACTGAGAGCCATTGGACGTAACCCCAAATCAGATCTACTTATTGTCGGAGAAAGATGAGTATAATAGGTGTGCGTTAACCGCGGGATAATAGAGGTTCGTTGATCGGAGAAGATGATGTGATAGGAAGAAAGGAGGGTGATCGGAGAAGATGAAGTGATCGGAAGAAAGGAGGGTGATCGGAGAGGATGAAGTGATCAAAAAGATTAATGGAAGTGATCGGTGTTTATTTTTTTGGATATGATACGTATCTGCTTAAACTCAAAAAGATTAATGGATCAAAAAGATTAATGGCGGATGTGTAAATGATAAAAAGTATTATCAAAAGTATTATAAAAAGTATTATAAAAAAATAGGTACAAATGAGAAGACTAAACATATGTACCTTTTGCTCATTCCCAATGTACTTTTTAGTACACTTTTGCACGTGGATCAATAGCCGCCGGTTGAGTAGCACAAAGTTTGAGTATTTTTGTTAGTTATAGTAGTTGGTGTGGGCCCCAGAAAATGTACACGTGTCATGTTCTGAGATAGGTTGCGGAGTTGCGCAGATGCGCATGACCATTTGTGGAATTTAATCAAAAAGTGACCATGATGAGGACCAAAAAAAAGATTTTGTACTAGATTAGTACTTAGCTCAAATGTTTATTTATAACTTAACTGAAAAGGATGGCTGAAAATATAAAAAGATAAGACGAAGAGTTTATACATTAAGTTATCTTTTATTTAAATATGACTTAAGTAAAATATTTAATTAAAGCCCTTATCTCCATGGGTTCATAAACCACACTTTTCTCTTAATCATCGTAGCGTACTTCCACATATCTACTCAGAGGAAGGTCTTTTTGCAATGGATGACCCTCGAAACCATAATCTGTTGATATACACCGTAGATCTGGATGATTGATGGAAGAAACACCAAACATATCTCAAACTTCTCGCTCCCACCAGCCGGCTGATGGAAACGGACTAACTACCTAGGATATTCATGTTACTTCATCTGCATTGGTTTGTACACGAATGTGTGAGTTATACCGAGTATTCGGTAAATTATATACCACTTCAAATCTTCGTTTTCGAGAGTTATGATCAACTCCACAAATATCAAGCAAAACTTGAACCCTTTATTCCATTGGCATCTCGCATTCACGCCCCTATTTAACTTTCGCCCGAGGATGTAGTTGTAGATACGTTAGTCTTAGTGAGTCATTGGCTCCACTTGTTATGTCCTTCTACGACATGTTGTTGTCATCTCTGCCTCGCTGCGGGTCAGCAACTCTGAAAGAAATGGAGGACTTCATTTAGTGACCCCGTGATCGCCCTCTGAACGGGGTGCATTTGGTTCATTGTAATCTGACGTAATTTGATGTAATTATAGTCTAATTACATTACATAGCCTGTTTGATTTACAGATTGGAGGGAGTTATAATTCGGATTACATTACGTTTGTTGTTTGGTTTCCATTGTAATTGTAATTCAACCACTTCAACTAAATCAAGTAAGAGAATACATATTACATAGGAAGTTGAATGAAAAATTTTGAATTACGTTGTAATTCAGATATTTTATTCTAAGGCTTAAGTTATTATTATTATTATTATTATTATTATTATTATTATTATTATTAAATATTTATTATTATTATTATTATTATTATTATTATTACTACTACTACGACGGCATATTAAATTCAACTAATTAACATTACAATTACAATTTCTTTGACAAAATTACAATTTATTTATATTACATTACAATTTTCTAGACAAATTACAATTCCCTAAAAAAATAGTATGTGAACCAAATGCTCGATTAAGTATTTGTAGTTTTTACATAGTTTATGCGTAATTATAATTCGTAATGCATATATATATATATATATATATATATATATATATATATATATATATATATATATATATATATATATATATATATATATATATATATATTTCACAATTTGCTTGATGATGAATAGATAGATGTACACACTTGTATTATGACATTTCACTCGAATATAGACCTAAAACTTTTCACCAAAATAGAGTATTCGTTTATGGCTTGAACATCCACACCGTTCCTTACTATTTGCGGAAAGAACAACCAAAAACCAGTCACCAACACGAATGACAGCGTAATAGGCCCCGACACCACCCAGGGAAGCTGCAACCTTCCATTAACCGCCTTCTTAACTGCCAACTCAACAGCCGAACACACTCCATGTAGTACAAAAAACCATGTCACCTCCCACGTAGGCCAAACACATGTAACGTATAGATACATTAACTCATGAATCAACCCTGATACTACAAATGTCACGATGATCCCCAACATTTGACCCCATAACTTGCCAAGAATTGGTGTCCAAAATACGCGAACTGGATCATAAAAGAATGGTCGGAGGATTCTTGATGCCATACGATTCCACCTACGTCCCCAAAAATCCTGAAGCGATGAAGCTAGGTAAGGTTCATTGAACTGTGGCTCGATCTCAAAATCGTATCCAATTAATAACCAAACAAAAGGATTAGCAGCTGCGAAGACTAGCTCAATTTCTAGGTAAAAATGGGTAAAGTAGAGAAATAGGATAAAATTGTGGTTGAAGTTATCTTTGTATTGATAAGCATTTAGAATTATAGCGAGAAGCAAAGCTTTACCCACGAACAAAATTTGTTTAAGAAATGAAGGGAGAACATATAAATCTGGATCTTTTTTGTAGGCAAGAAAATTCACATAAGCTTCTTTGACAAGGTTTAAACTCGTAACTTTTGGGTGAGAAGACACATATGGTACTGACTTGATTATGTCCACTTTGTCGGGATTTGGAATTTGGATTTTCGTAATGGTTTGTTTCGGATTGATAGGAAGCACAGCGATTGCTATAAATTTGATAAAATCCAACGGCGGTGTAGAAGCTAAAGGGCCACGGTTGAAGGCTAAAAGTAAGAGTTTGAAGCTAGCAAGCCAGCCAAGATGGAAGAAGGTAGCGAGTGTGAGGTGGACGGAAGAGAGTGGCACCGGGAGGAGGAAGAAGGTGGTGATGACGGGGAGGAAAAATAGTAACCTCCACTTGACGCTGGAGATTCGATTAGAGATGAAGAAGCATAAAGAAAGACATAAAGTGGCAAAAGACCATAATCTGATAAAAGTTTTGAGTTCTTTAAAATCTTCCATTTCTCTTATGTATCTTGGAGGGAAGTTGACAACGGATATAGATGGTTTAAATATACTTTTTAGAATGGAATTTTCTAATAAATTAGCTTGAAAAAGCAGGTTAATGTCTCTTTCCAATTTTGTAATTACTAGCTTGTGTAAAGCCTTAACATGTCCTGGCACTACTAGACGTACTTAAAGAAGCTCTTCCAACGGAGGCTTACAAAAGTTTATAGTATGAACGCAATTACTTTTTTTTTTGTTTATAAGTGATTTATTTTCTCACTTTTTTATAAAAAAATCCGACTCTGCCCAAAAATATGTAAAGCTAATTTGACATTTCTCCCAAATTTTCTTTAAAATATGAAATGTTGAACTAAAACCCTAGCTAGGACGAATACGTTTGGTATGACTGAATGATGATTATGTTAAACTACATAATTCCCAGTATATTATTACTAGATAGATAGTTTTTAGCTCAGAAACTAAGCACACGGATGATCTATAGAGAAGGGAACACATGCGTGACAGAGTTTTCGAGTTACAAAATATCCATGTGCATAATTAAGGATCATTCGTGTGCAAATATGCATTTAGGAGCTATTCACGCAACTATTCGTTAAAAGGAATACGTATAGCTTACTCTTAATAACACCAATTAAAATCGTTAAACTATCAATGTCATACACCATAATAGAAACAATTGTTCTAGATGATAACCAATTATAAATATGAAAATACTTTCCAATAATTTACACAACCTAAAATTTTCAACCGTTAAGTTATTTTAGATAAAAAATAGTTATAATGTCCGCGCACGCACGAGTTTTTTTTAAAAAAATTTTGAATCATATATTTTTTTTTTTTTGGTAAAAGGTCAACGACCCGGTAAATATATTACTCCAAAAAACGTTTAAGTACAACGGATATGGGTGAATCCCATATCTCAGCCCGTTACAGAGGCGAAAAGCTTACATAACAAGATACTTCCTATTTTCTAAACAAGAAAACAAGCCATTACTCACATGATAGTAGAGAATCAGACAAAAGATAAACTACTTCCTACGACTTTGGAGATTAACACCATACATGGCATTAAGAGCATCCAATTCCCCTGGAAGATCATAAGTGTGCTTCGAATAATCATCATAGTCATACAAATCATCACGCTCATGACCACCACCAAAAAGATTTGCTGATTCATCGAACGGGTTAAGAACCTCATCCTCATCAGTATCAGAAACCTCAACATCACCCACCTTCGAAAATGGGTTAGTCCTCTTAGTGGCAGATGTAGACGGAATAGGATGACCAGCATCATCCACAAGAATAGCTTTCCTATCGATCAATAGCTCTTCAAGCTTACTAATCTTCTCAGCAACAGGAGTAGAACCAACTTCCATAGTTCCCATAGAATCACTCAAAATTGGTTCTTGCATAGCACTCACAAGAGGTACTTGTGATGTAGTACCAGTCTTAACCGACTCATCCTGATTAACTTCCATTGGACTGCCAGCATCCACATCCTGTTGAGCTTCCTCAATACTTCCAGACGTCACATCCAAAGTTACAACCTTAGTAGGAATATCAAAACCATCAGTATCATCCATATCAAGAGCATCAAACTGATTAGATGTAACAATCTTTGTTCCACTAGTACTCGGTATATCAACAGTCTTCTTCTTGTTAGCATCCACTTTCTTGGGTTCCGGAGGAGGTACTTTGGGACGATATTGCATTTTCTTACCCACACTAGGTTTAGTAAAACCTCCTTTCATAGGACCAGATTGACCACCACTATTACTCTTCTTCTTATTATTGACAGTTTGGAAACCATCATTGACACTCGGCTTAGGTTGAGTAGTAGGGGGAACAAACTTAGGACAATCAGTAAAATTATGACCAAATACCTTGCACTTATCATAACGAGGCGGTTTCCACTCATATTCAACCCTAATCTTCTCAATTGTCGAACCCGTCCCATCAAGCAAAGGAATTTCAACAGTGATACAATCTCTAAGCACCTCCTCTGACTTAACTTCAATCATGCATCTAGCAAAGCTACTACGGCCCCATGATTCCTTACACATTTGGTTGGTGAAAGCATCTAATCTTTTAGGCGTACCAATCAATGTAGCAAGAAGACTAAGACCATCATCAGAGAACATAGCAAGTGGGACATCATGAAATTTAACCCACACCGGAATGTTGATCAAATCCTCTTTAAGTAAGTTGGTGTTCAATGTCCATGGTTTAAGAATAATAGGCACATTTCTGATCAACCAAGGACCATTCTCAAGCACATCATCAACACCTTTACTAGAATTGAACTTAAAGAAGAAGAAACCTTTAGCATTCATCATTACCTTTTGAATACCAAACTTAGCCCACGCATTGCGTACATAGTAGTCAACAACAGGAAAAGCAAGGCGTTGACCAAGGAAATACCCATAAAGAGTATTCTCAAACCGAGTGTTCACCTCTTCAACCACTTTCAACGGAATAGAAAGATCAACATCATCCCTCTTGTAGCTACTTTCCAACCTACGAAAATTAGATTCATGTTTCTTTGGCTCATTGGAAGTAGCACCCGCATAAGTGATCGATTTAACTCCAGTACTACTAGTATTCTCATGTATAGGAGGTGATGTACCAACATTGGAAGTAAGGCTAGGAAACTGATTAGTATTGTCAATCGTTGCAGATAACTTCAATTTTCCAGCCCTTTGAGCAACATGAACACCATCACCCTCAGGAAGGTTACCATCCAACTTAGATATAAGAATGTCACTAGTACCATGTTCAAAACCACCACTAGATGTTTTCACACTTTCAACACCCGTATCATCCATATACTCAGAATTACCAAATGGAATCGGCTCCACTTGATCATAAATCAGATTACTATTAACCTTACCAAGAGGAAGCTTGGAAGCATCAGTAGTAGCCCTAGAATTCAAGAAACCTTTGTTAATCATCACCCTCAACACCCACGACCCGTACAGCAATTCAACCAGCACGAAAGCAAACAATGAGAAAAATTAAAAACCCTAATCGCTTAGGGTTTAGAAGAAATCGCCAAATCACTAACCTATATCCATAATACACATACGAATGATAAAGAACAATGGATATAATACCAACAAAACCGACTTAAGATTAAAGATAGGAAGTAGCGATCACAAAACCTAACAGTCGGCAGAAAACGATTATAATGAAACCCTAAGAATCGATTTTCAAAAAACCACAAGATCTTAATGAATCAATGCACAAATCCGATCAGAAACAACTAACAAAGAATGTTAGATCATAACTAAACCAGATTGGAACAAAGAATCAAAAGGAAGAGGCAGAATTGAGAAAAAACGATAAAGAGAGTGGGGGTTACAAAAAATCGCCAAAGAGGGGTTCGTTTAGGGTTTTTTATTTTCTTCCACTGAGTATACTTTTTGAATCATATATTTTTATTTATTAAAAAACAAATACTATAATTTTTGTTTTGTTTGATTTATAATGTTTAATTATAGTTTTTTTATTATTAAAGATAATTATTTAAAAATTTTAATCCTATTATTAATTGCATCTTATCTATATTTTTTGTATTTATCTTCAACTTGTGTTATGGATAAATATAAAATATTCCTTAATAAGAAAATAATTTTTTTTAAAAATAAAATTATTGCTAAATAAGGTATGAATGCATTTTTTTTAAATGGAAAATTCCCAATAGGAGTTTTGTTGTATTATATAAAAGATTATTATTCATGCACATTATATAGAGATTACTATAGTAAACCTTAATGGACCCTAAGCTCACAGACCAGGTTTGGGCCTTATTTATCATCGTCGCAGTCCGAGTAGCGAAATCGCGAAAGATCATACTGGAGTATAAACAACTACTATAATTTTTTTTTCACCTAACCAAGAATAAAAAGTCAACTAACTTGCAATTGATATTTAGATACGACACCTACTCTTCCAATCAAAACAATGTGTCCAAGAAGCATTTATTTTCTTGGCCGTGGATAACTCAAACTAAATAGCATTTTTTTTTTCTTTTTCTTTTCTTCTTGTTCTTCTACAGTTGATTGATCTGCACTCTATGGGTGGATTACGGAACTTTATGGTTCGAGGCTAGTTAGGTTTTTTTTTTTTTTTTTTTTTTTTTTTTTTTTTTGTTTTTTTGTTTTTGTTTGTGATTTGAGGGGGTGGCCTTGGGGAGGCGGCTCAACATAGCCACCTAGGTCTGAGGATGAGACCCACTCCGATATCATGTTAGACTACATAATTCTCCGTATGTTATTATTATCATTCATGCACATTATATAGTAACCCTAATGGACGCTAAGCCCACAGACCGGGTTTGAGCCTTATTTATCATCTAATAGATTAAAAAATGCGAGTTAATACACAAGTACTCTTGATTCCTTTTTCAATTATTTCCTGCAGCTTCACAAGTGTAGCTACATCCGTGTGAACATCAATGGACGATACTGTTTCTTATCTGATAACCTTCTGATTTGTGCAAGAACCTAACTCAAACCATCCGAGACAAGCCTTAACATTCAAATGAAAAATATGTAGTCATAAACAACTATAATTTTGTTGATTGAAAGGAGTTTATTGCAAGTTTCATATAAACAAGTTTTTGACCAATTTGGCCTAGCTAGGTGATATTATCTTTTAGTGGTATATAATTATTTTACCGAAGAAACACTCGTGAAAGTATGTTCCCCGGGTCGTTATGTCCCAACGAAGGTAAGACGGCGATTGATGCCGGCTTGAGTCGCGTGATTGTGAAGTGATTGGGAAAATATAATTGAGAATTTTAAAAGTTTTTATTCTAAAAGAAATGAAATAGCAATTAAAAAAACAATAAAACAATAAGAGTTTTAAAATAAGAAAGAAAAATAAGACGGGAAAAGATTTTAAAAACAATTTGTTTGCTAAGCGACGTGAATAAGTTTATCAAGTATGGACTAAGGTTTGACGACGAATTATTTTCCTTAAACAAGACTATTTTCTCACAACGTTGGTTTATTTTGAAAATAATCCTTTAAAAAGAAAATAATTACTAGATTTGTAATTTGATTATTCTCCGGCTTTTGCCCTTCAAATAATAAAATCACAAGTCTAAATACCACTACAAGAAAAAGTGCCTATAGTGACGACATGAATATGGTCACTAATATTAGATATTTGGTCACTAAACTGATTTAGTGACCATATCAAAGTGGTCACTCGTGGTCACTAAAAGTCAGTCACAAAAGGTAATAGTGATGACATATGAATATGGTCACTAAATAGTGACCACTTAAAAGTGGTCATTAAAATTTGTGACCACCTATTTGGTCACTTATTATGGTCATTAAAGTGATTAGTGGTCACTATTTGACCAAATTAGTGACCAAAATAGTGACCACTAAAGCAAAATTAATCACCAAAAATATAGTGGTCACTAATTTGTAAAATATGGCAAAAAAAAAAAAAAAAAAAAAAAAAAAAAAAAAAAAAAAAAAAAATCTGCTTGTAATCACAATACGATTATTACAATTCGAAATGAAAAAGAACTTATTCAAAACAGAAATCCAAAATTCATTACATCCACAAAATCTATATTTCTTTATTCAAAACTAAATACAAGAATCGCAATTACTGCATAATTTGTCTATAAGGAACCTTACAAGGCTTTCCACCAGAAAGTGTGTTGCTCCTTGTAGGTTCTACACCAATGACCTGAAATCAACCAATATAAACCAAGAGTAATTATCTACACATTACTTACTAGACAAGTTATTAATCCATCTGAAAAAGCGTTCTTGAAATTTAAATCTTAGCCCACATATGCTGCATTGATGTGGAAGGTCATCAATGAGGTCACTGATCACAGAAGGATGTAACTCCCTAATGACATTGGCCTTAAATTGTCGATGGACAACCGAGGGTCTCTCTTTGAGCTAGTAGATGAGGTAGGATTCACCGAAACTGAAGTCACATCATCCCACATGTACTCCTCTTCTTCTGAGTTCTTCCAGCTCCTACTTAATACGTCAGGACCAAAATCAAAACTGTTGTATGATCCACCACTGTTCTCATGGGTCAGGTCACTCTACTTTGTGCCTGCTCAGTATTTTGCAAAGTAATGTTGTTGACCAGTATCGTCAAGCTATATAATTAAGAATAACACAAAACTTTAGTATCATACATGCAACTTTAGGCAGAGATCAGCCCGTTCCCCCAGAGGATTGATAATAGCAGCTGTTCCGGGTGATACCAGAATGTAGTGCAGGATCAACTTGCCAGTTGGAGCGAGAAAATCATTGACCACCTGCAATAGTAGCAAAGAATACCTAAGTCCAAATAAGTACGCCTCGCAAGTCACAAACGACAAACAGTATGAGACAAAAAATCAAACTATATTATTGGCAGTAGAAGTATAAGTAAATACGAAGTGTACTTTGTTTTCTATTTATTTGCAAGCAGTCATATCAGTGGTGTTACTAACCTCATTGTAGATCTCAAGATATGACACATGCAACAAGAACTCCCTTCATGGAGTCTGCAATGTGAATACAAGAAGTTTATTAATCACAAACAGTACTCCTGAAGTCAATAATAAACCAGTTGTTACACAACTACATACGGAAGTATGCAATCACTATGCATTGCTTATATTAAGTATAAGGATCTAAGATTAAAGAAAACACTTACATCTTGATTAATGCTAAAAAAAAATCCTTTATAGCCAACGGTATAATTCCAGGAGAAAGGTGATCACCCTGAACACATAACTGAAAAGAGAGTTTTGAACAAAATACGTGCACATAATGAGACACATAAAGAGAAAACACGCTTAACTAAAGAATTGACTAAAGGCATGAATCATAAGTAATATGGCCAGAATAATCGCAACATACTCTCACCATCCCAATTCCCAAACGATATCAGTCTTTCTCTTGGTTAATTTGTGATAAAGCAACTAATCTATAGTCCAACGAAACCGCCCAATATGTAAATAGACTACTCTACTATTAAGTCGGCTCATATTGTTCAAAATGTAGCTAATGCCTTTCTAAAAGGTCTTCCTACGCACCATCCCACTAGTCTCATAGTCTTCAAGATCAGACAAAGTACCATCTGCAGGTTCAGCTTAACTGATAGTGCACCTTTCAACCTTGTTAAACCAAAGAAATGAGAACAGAATCGACATTGGTGTGTGTGCCCTTACAATAAAAGAACATTCAGGCACATCTGAAAGAAAAAGATAGGTCATAGGTCTATTATACGCAAATGATGAAATGGTATCTACAATATATACAGCTCAAAATAACAGTAAGGGGAAAAAATCATACTGCTAGCGAGGAGCTTTTGAGGATCCATTGGATTAAATCTTGTCAAGCCATCAGCCTCGTAAAAAACCTAAACCTGCAGAAATTTTGTACACATAGCAAGGTTAATCTACATTTATGTACTCATAACATACACAAAATAATTAATGGTTATATGCTCTAACTAATTTGAAGTGGGTAATAAGTTAGCAAAATTCACATGAAGTGGAGGTGGAATTGGATGAATAAGTTTAGGAATGATCTACCAAAACCATAAAAAACAAGACTGAATTTTGTAAAAAAAAACCTCAAATCTTACCACAATAGTTCGTTGTAGAGGAAAGGGTAATTAGTTGCCCCTGAGAAAATCTTTCAAACCCATCCATTACACTCGTGTGCTCGTATAATCAGCTGAAGTTTGTTCTTTTTACAAAATCTGAGACCCTGTCAGGCTGCAAGTAGTTATAAACACATTAGTACAGAGACACAAAATTGGTAATTTCGACCCATTAAGACACAAAATGGGCCAGTTTTTTGAGTGAGGACAGTCGGTATAGGAACTTTGAGAAAGTGATATTACTTGTCAAACTTACAGTTCAACAACTTCTTAGCAGCAACAGAGTCCAACACCCATGTCGGTTTCACCACTGGGAGCCCACGACTGAATGACCTATAACAATGACTACCAAAAATAGCAAAACACACGAACTTTAATATTTGTTTTCAAATACCGAAAAGCCAAAATATATGCTTCAAGGAGAAGGTATGGACCTCAAATTCTTGACTTTGCTATTGGGAAGATTACTACATATTATTGGAGCTCTAAGGTCAGCCAACAAACAACTCAATCACACATTTGGTAAACAGAACAACACAATATGATGGTGATATGCTGAACTCCTAAACAATAAACTTAAGCAGGTAACGAACTGAGCCTTACATGTTTAACTTATGAGATGTTCAATCAGCCGAAACT
Organism: Artemisia argyi; assembly: GCA_030686995.1. Taxonomy (NCBI): domain Eukaryota; kingdom Viridiplantae; phylum Streptophyta; class Magnoliopsida; order Asterales; family Asteraceae; genus Artemisia; species Artemisia argyi. The sequence continues at coordinate 23,134,950 of CM060701.1, read as the reverse complement.
ATTGCTTTGAATTACATGACTGAACTAATCTAACAACAAATAATGGCTGATAATTAAGTATAAGCACATGACTTGCCTAAGATTAAGTTTGTACCATTGATAAGCAAATAGAATGAAACCGCCTAATTCAAAACAATAACTTGAATAATTAAATAGGCTTACCACGATGATTGGTACTTGATTTTTGAGGACTAGGTCTTTTCAAAACTCCTTTTCCAGGTCCTGAGCGGGAATAATCCATTTTGTGATCTCCTACCTGGCAAGTAAGAATAATGCTAATATGAGTGCAACCTTTTAATGTCATTATAATAAAAAAAAAGAAAAAGAAAAGTAGTAATGATAATAGCAAAATATGTCAAAGACATAATGCAGATCGAAAAATAATTATAACTGAAATTCAATGGTTAAAAAAGATTATACCTTTGGTCGAAAAATAGAGAAAAGTGCAGCTAACTATAGAACCAGCAACACACATACAAGCCATTATAGTCTAACTATAGATAAACTTCCAGACCACTTTCAAATTGAGTCAAATGTCTAGAGCAATGGACCTGCATATAGAGTAGTCGAATAGTACAAAGTTATGTCAAAATTTAGCGTAACAGTCACTTAAAGCCTGAAATATGTTCCAAGAATATTCAAGGATGTACTATAAGTATCATTAACAATCATAACGAAACCGGTTAAAAACCTAAAACTCTATAAGTCTCACTACAAATAAACAGTTGAGTCCTTCATTTTGTTAATTTCAGTAGCACAACAACAACACCTACTCACAGCCTTGGTCAAATTACGAGTGTACGCTATTTCAGCATGAAATCTTATAGTCTACAATTTAAAATTTCATCTGACTATTTACAATCATTAACATGTCAGCTATTAAGCAGTGATATTGCTACTGATTTGAAAGCTTTGATTATAGGCTTATAGCTCTAATATTTGCAAAATGTACCATCCGTATCTCGATTTATATGACTATATACCTAAATGTCTTCACAAAAACAATAACGTAGTGTTTGGTATGTTGTAATCGAAGCCGAAATGGAAAAGATTATTACGATGTAGTGAAAAATTGTTGATTGTTTACATTTAAAGAATGTAATGATTCATTACAAGGAATGACTCATTACACCAAAACCATTCCTTCGGGGTCCCCTACTTTTTTTTCATTACATCTTGTAATGGAATTAAAATTACATAAAACTCCCTCACTAACTAACCACATTAAATTAACTTCCTATCATAAATGGGTATTTAAGTCTTTTTATTATTGATTCCATTACGTCTTTCATACAAACCAAACATGATTAATAACAACAATGAATCATTACATTACACTATTCATTCCATTACATTGTTCATTTCATTCATTTGACATTTTATTCCGTCCTACCAAACGAACCCATCATTCATTAATAATTACGCAACGAATTTGAAAACTCACTAAAAATAAACATTTCGCCTAACAAACTGCTTCGTCTTATTAATTTCGGTAATACAAGAACTAGTCGAAAAATTAACCGAAGTGATAACACAACAACAAGTACTCATAGAATCCGTATAGCAATTTGAATAACTAGTAAAACCTAAAACAAAAATATTCAATAGCTTCATTTTGGTAGCATTACTGGTACAAAATAGATAACGTGATACATATATATAAGTAACTACCTAAAACCAACTGAAACTACACGCAAACTGGGAATATTCAACATCAACTGCTTAGATTTAAGCTTAATTAACAATTAACACATAACCTATTAGGCTAGCCACTAGCAAATTCATTTTTTCACATGAGCATTTCATCGAGCACCTTGTATTCACTTGCGCAAAACAATAACTTGAATAATTAAATAATAATCACAAAGAGAATAAGTTTGTACCGATCAAATACAATGAAACCACCTGAAACCACCTAATTCGGAACCCTAACAACCGCAAACCGTATTACCAATCAAACCGATCGGATTTTATTAGGGAGCCTCAGCCGATCGGATGAAATTGAGAAGAGTGTGTGAAATTGTTTGTTGAAACTGAGTAGAGTGTTTAGAAATCGAGTAGTGTGTTTTTAAGTTTAGCTCAGGAATTAATCGGGTCGGGTTGAAAGATCCGCGTGTATTATACGCAACAAATATATATATATATATATATATATATATATATATATATATATATATATATATACTTTTAGCTGAGGAAGTAACCTGTATTATATACAAGTATAATAAGTACTATCTTTGAAGGCATTAATTAAAGTAAAAAGTAAATATTTATTTAAGTTTAAAATAAATATTTGTTCGACCTCTATTAATAAATATATATTACTTAATATTTATATCTATGTTAGTTGTTTATATGTCTATATCAATATAAAAAATTGTATCATACAGACATTATAGGGGAGAGCATTGAGACTGGATCAGACCGGACTGGCCAAGACCAAGACCGAAATAGCTCAAAAACCTAGATCGAGGACTGGACCGAATGTTCGGTTCGGTCCGGCCCAACAAGGCATAATAGTCGTGTTTTACGTAAGACCGGTCTGGATCGGACCGGACCGAGACCGAAATAACGAAAAAATACGGACCGAGACCCGACCGCTTGAGCAGTAATGTCGTCGCTTTTTATACCGAAAAATATCACACATGTACTTAGTGACAAAATTAGTGACCACTTTTGAACTTGGTAACTAATTTTTTATGGATGACCAAATATTAGTGTCCATATACTATATGGTCACTATTTTGCCAAAATAGTGACCAAAAAAAAAGTCGGCACTAAATTTTTGTCACTAAATCCACTTTTTCTTGTAGTGTACTCATAACAATTATTAATCACGACCCCTTTTAAGTAATCCACACTTAACTCACAAACTCGTGCCACTAAGCAAACACTAATAAATTACTCGAAACTCATATTAATAAAATAAAGTTACTTGATAAAATAAAAAGACTCGATAAAAGAAACAAACTAGATAAGCCAAACTAAAATTCGGCAGAGTTTCGCCTTAGCATAAAGTATAAGAGAACCTCACTCGATAAACGATGAGGCAATGATTATCGAACTCGATAATCTTGGCTAACTCGCCAAAAGAAATGAAACTTGGTAAAATGTTACTCGATAAAAAAGAATAAAAAAACTAACTCGACAAAATTGCAACTTAGTCCCTAAATGAAAAAAACCAAACTCGATATTAAAAATATGAAAATCTAAAGCTCAGTAATAACTTTTTGCATATAAGTCCCTAAGTGAATTTTTTGCATGTAACTCGATATATATATTTTTTGCATGAAACTCGATAATAGAATTTTTTGCATGTAACTCGAAAGAATATTTTAAACTAAACTCGGTAACTTTTATTTTGAAAAACGTAACTCGAAATCAAATTTGCAATTTAGTCCTTTACTAAAACTATGTAACTCGATAACTAAAATGTAACTCTAACTCGATAATTAATTTTTGGTCCCTAACTGCAAATCTCAAACTCGAAACTTTTTAACTTTAAAACTCAAACTCGATACAATTTTTTTTATTTTTTATTTTTTTTTGTAACTCGATAAAAACGTAACAAAACACCATTTTGATCCAAAATAAAGCCTAAAAACTAATGTTTTTCACCAAATTTATTACTAAACAACCTAGTTTAACCATAAACTTTAAATCCCACCAATAAAAACAAGATTTTAACAACTAAAAATTAAAGATTTATAGAGAGATAAAGCTAGAGAGAGAAAGTAAAATAAAAAAAATGACTTCATAAAAATAAAACTACACTACTCCTACTACTATGAGGACCAACCCTCAACAACCAACCTCTCAAAGTTGGTGTTTAAGGGGTATTTATAGGCTAGGGGCTAGGGCTTCTCTAATTTTTAACATAGTTGCAAGATTATCCCCTAGACCTTTACAAAATATGAAAAAACTACTTAAAACATATTAAAACGCTACAAATGCAACTAAATACTACACGTAACGATCTTATAACTTGGAGGAATTGAGTTGACTTTTCTTCCAAAGTTCTTCAAAGGACCAAAGTTGACAACTTGCTGAAACTTGGAGGGCCATTATTTTAAAGGTCTTCATATTTCAACTAAGAGTCTCTTTTGTTATTCTCTGAATCTCTAAGGATTACTTTTGTCATTTTGGGCTTTTCTTGTATAAATTTCTTCCTCGGCTTCGGCTTTTTACCTTTTTCCAATCTCGTGCTCGTTTTTGTCTGTTTTTGCTTATTTTTTGCCTTTTTATTTTATATCCGTACCTGCACGTTCACAAACATAAAAATACACATTTCTTTGGCAATTGTTAGCATATTTAGTCTATTTGGGTCGGTATTTGGCCATGAAAAGGTGTGTAAATTAGTACACACCACTAGGCTCTCAAAAATCTTCTAGGATTTAACAACAATGCAGACCAGGGATCTTAGATAGGGTTTTGTCGCTATTGAGGGAGAGGGCCTCAAAGATAAATCCACAAAAGTAGTGCTAGACACATAGAAAAACTTCCACAAAATGAATTGGATGTGTTTTATTGGTGCATTTATTTAGGTATAGGTCATCTCTCATCTTTTTTATTAAGTCAATCAAATACATTCAACTCATTTTGTGAATTTATTTTTCTGAAAGTCTTTTGCGAGTGTGGCACTACTCTTTAATTTCAGGTAGAATGTGCAATGCACATGTTTAATGGGATGTTAGACCCCACTTTTTGTTCCCACCCGGGAATGAAGCTTTCTCTGCTTTTTTTTAAAGAAATAAAATGAGAGAAAGAGAATGAAAAATATATCGTAAAATTGCATTCCTTAAGCGCAACAAATATGGGAATTAGCTCTCTTTCAAATTTACTTTTTATTTAATGCCTGTTGGTAAGTTTTGATCATAAACATTTTCATTATCCTAGACGAGTATCCGTGCATAACGATGGGAATTTATATCGGTAAATAATTATAGTTATGATATTTTTGTTAAGTGTTTCGGGTAACGTTTATGCATGCAACGTAAACTAATCAAAATGTAATGAAATTTTTTAACATACAATAATTTTCAACTGAAAATGAACATGACAATAATTAATTGAAGCATTTATATATTGTCTACTACAAAAAAATCAAAATATAAAGATTTTTAGCTTTTTTTTAAATGATATGTTATATATATTGTAACACCCTCAAAATTTGATACAGCGGAAGACTCAACAAGCTTTCGGGGTGCTACGGGGATTGGTATCCAACACAAGACAATATAGAACGAGATAAAGTAAACATAGTAAAAACACAACCAAAACGGGGTTTTAAGGTTTACATTTATCCCAACATCATTCAGAGTCAGGCCCAAAATAAAATAACAATAGGTCCAAATTTAATTATCAGAGTTTAGAAAAATAGATCCATAAACCGTGAGCCTTGGCCGAGCCTTCCAATCCAAGCATGCACCTCAACACTTAATTACCTGAGAAAACGTGCTAAAAGTCAGCTTTCGCTGGTGAGATCATAGGTTTAAATTCAACTAATAATATAGTGGACATATACGCAAAACGCTTGCTAGCTAGACTAAGGATTCGCTAAAAGCCTGCGGATACCCTCCGTTATCAACATAATACACGGAAACCCTTCCGTACTAACATAGATATTCGGGTAACCCCCGCAATACCAATAAATACTCGGATAACCTCCGAAGTATTAATAACCTATAGGTGCACACTATAGTATCTAAATAAGTCAACCTTGAATAGTACACACAAAACTATGTGACTAAAGCTGACAATCCAATAAGCCAACCTTGAATAGCACACACAACAAATATGTGACTAAAGCTGACAATCCACCAATATCCAAATAAGCCAACCTTGAATAGTACACACGACATGTGTGACTAAAGCTGACAAAAGATCCTAGTCCATACGCATAGCAAGTTTAGAAAGAATATAAAAGCGATCATAGTCCACGTAAAATAATTTGCACGTTTCTCACCCCAATCGTTGAAAACATAGTTCAAGAGTAAAAAGTGGGGCTATGACTCACCTCAAGTCCAGAAATAGCAAGACGAGGTAGGTAGAAATAAGATGTATAATAACTCACGAAACAGCAACTACGGACTTGGCACGACCTAACAATATTAACTCTTTCAGAAATCATTTCCTCAAATATATAACATTCCCAAACCCGGACGAGAATCCGTTTTATTTCCGAAAATCCATTTCGTATTAGTTTGGTGTATTTGCGTTTGGTATCCATACGGGTGGTGGGTCGACTCAAAACAAACCACAAAGATCACATAAAGAATAATGAAATAAACTATAGATCTAATATTAGCCCAATATATTATTTAAATAAATCGCCGAAGTTTACCAAGTCCGTCGATTTGATAATCCTCATATTTATTTACGTAACATACCGTTCCAAGATTACACCCAACCTAAAGCACATAGCACATAATTACTATATAGTATATATCATAGTTTAATAAATTCCTTATATATATCGTCAAATTGGCCAGATTTCCCGATATATACACTCGCAATCTATTACACTTTACATATACTACGACTTATGGGCGTCGTAGGATACGATGCCCACTAATATATTCATTTCATATAGCCAAATAACCCGGCTCAACCTTACGGTTAAGTGGTTATTTAATTATAGAAAACGTCTATATTAGTCGTCATATATCCGTGACAACACGAACGTCACAGATAATAACTTACCTGGACCCGAGTGACAACAATTTCGCCTAACTCAATAAGTTTATCCGTTATATATCCGAAATGACATTTTATTAAACGTTTCATAATTGTCGGGAGTTTCCCGTTTTATAACACAATTTTTATAATAGTAATACGTTTAATAATATTACGCCACTTTCGTAGCCTAATATATATCTAATCGTATTATTTATAATACGACTCGTGATTATTATTATTATTATTATTATTATTATTATTAATATACGCGTTTATATAGTTATATATACGTTATTCACGTATATACTTTCATATAAACGTTCATATTATCAATAATTATTATTACGAGTTTTATTATTCTCGTTTCAATTTTAATAGTTATTGAGTTATACGAAATGGTCATATGTCCGAGTCATGACTCTCGGCTCATTGTCCAAGTCCAATAATAAGCAAAAGTCATAAAATAACCAATCTCCGTCCAATCACAATCTCAAACCACGGGCTACAACAATAGGGTCCGACTACGGCACCCGACTAACCTATCTCCGTCAATCTAACGACCGTCTCACAATCGGTCCCCAATCACTATCGTCACCAACTCCTCAATTACCAATAATCATATCCAATGTCGAGACCAAACGAGGTCTCGACCCAACCAAAAGTATTCGGCCGATATGAAATACCCCAACAATGAAACAATTAAATTCACAATTATTTCAAGAATTAACATTAACAAAGTTAATGCGTGGGTCGGTTTACCAAGCCGACCCGAGCCCTTGACTCACTTGAGTCTCGGCTCCAAACCGCGAGTCACTTGGACTCGAGCCAACACATAAGCATCATATAGCTCACAAGAGCAAAATGAGATAACCAAATAAACCCATTCGACCCAATGGTCAAATCGGCAACAACAAAAATAACACGGCTAAAGGCCGCGACCCACAAGGGTCGAACCACAATAATTCTACGAGCCCGAGGCTCGAACCACGACTAATCGAGAACCCCCATAAGGGTCTCGGCATGGTCATACGAGCAACAAATGAAACCCCGAGACCACAAGGGTCTCGGTTAGCTCGGATCGAAGAGTACACCCTCGACAAGCAACCAAACAACTATCACCAAAGAGACCAAAGCCACACCGGGCTCGAACCAAAATAAGCCGAGAGCCTAGCTCTCGGTTCCGAGTCAACCATAACCAAACCCAAGAAAACCCGGATAGCAAACTTATTTTTATCTTTAAAACATCATTTCCATTCAAGATCAATTCGATTCTCAACATAATAATCCGTGTAGCCACGGATTAATGCCAATTCGTGGCACCCAAAACCCAAAAATAACTCCTTCTCACCTTCTTGGACCTCCAAATGCACGGAACTAGAAAAGGTATAAAAATTCGAATGGATTATTAGAAATTTGGTGGTGTTAACGGAGGTTCTAGGGCAAGTATCATATATCAAATGAAAGAGGGTGAAGAGAGGAATAAAATGGTGGTGTTTGTTTTGTTGGGGGGTCGGAGACGCGACGGTGGTGGCCGGAAATAAGGTTCGGCGGCTAGGGTTTAGAAAATGGGGAAGATAGTGTGTTTTTGAGAGAGAGAGAATGAGAGTGGTGAGTGTGTGTGTGTTGTGTGAAAACCGGACCAACCACACCCCTATATCTTTTTATTATTTTTTTTTAAAAGTTAATAATAATAATAATAATAATAATAATAATAATAATAATAATAATAATAATAATAATAATAATAATAATAATAATAATAATAATAATAATAATAATAATAATAATAATAGTAATAATAATAATATTATTACGGTGGAGCGGGTAACGCGGGTAATTGTAAAAACATGTGGCCCGAACCCGAACTCATTTCAAAATTTCAATATCACTCGAGAACATCTCGTAACTAATTAAAAATATAGCCGGACTCGTAAGACGAATCACAAAACTGACGTTAGGTAATCCTAGTGCCAAAGTCAACGTAGTACCAAGTGAGAATTCAAATATACATCACCGATCATATAATCAAAAATGAATTATGAACATAATTCACGAATTCCATAACGTCATTAATTAAAATATCCATAAAATAGGTCTTACAAGTTCGTTGTGAAATGAAAATTTCAAATAAAAATTATAAACGAACTTAAATTGTAATGCGGGTTTTTAAAATAGCTCCCTAAACTGCCGGTTGTCACATCCTCCCCGTCTCAGAAGGAAACCCGTCCCGGGTTTCACTCGGAAAAATTCATCTACGAAGTGAAAAGCTTCGGATATCTCTTCCTGAACTCGTCCTCACGTTCCCACGTAAACTCTGGTCCATGTCGGGAATTCCAACGAACCTTGACGAGCGGAATGCGACTTCTCTTGAGTCGTTTAACTTCACGATCTAAAATCTCAATCGGTTCCTCCACGAAATTCAGTTTCTCATCGACACGAATGTCCCTCATTGGAATGACGGGCATTTCATCAGAAAGACATTTCTTCAAATTACTCACGTGAAACACGTCGTGAACTTTACTCAGTTCGGACGGTAATTCCAACCTATAAGCCACGGGCCCAATTCTTTCTAAGATCAAGAATGGTCCAATGTAGCGTGGGTTGAGTTTACCACGTTTCCCGAAACGTATTACACCTTTCCAAGGCGAGACTTTCAGCATTACTTTGTCTCCAACCTGGAACTCTAAAGGTTTACGTCTCTGATCGGCATAGCTCTTCTGCCTATCTCTAGCCGCTTGCAACCGATCACGAATCTGAGTTACTTTCTCTGTAGTTTCCAAAATAAGCTCAGGGCCTGTAAGTTGACTATCTCCAACTTCTGCCCAACCAATAGGCGAACGACACTTTCTGCCATACAAAGCTTCGAAGGGTGCAGCCTTAAGACTTGTGTGGTAGCTGTTATTATAGGAGAATTCCGCAAGGGGTAAATACTTCTCCCAGCCTTTACCAAAGTCTATGATGCATGCACGAAGCATATCCTCTAACGTCTGAATGGTCCTCTCACTTTGACCATCGGTTTGGGGATGATATGCAGTACTCATATCAAGCCTCGTCCCCAAAGCCGTTTGAAGTGATCGCCACAAAGCTGACGTAAAACGACTATCACGATCCGAAATAATAGATATCGGGACTCCATGACGCGAAATAATTTCCTTCACATATAACCTCGCAAGCTTATCCATACTATCATCTTCACTAATAGCTAAGAAATGAGCAGACTTTGTCAGACGATCCACAATTACCCAGATAGCGTCACAACCGCTAGCTGTCCTCGGTAATTTGGTAATGAAGTCCATAGTAATCCGCTCCCATTTCCAGACTGGAAGTTCTGGTTGCGTTAGTAATCCTGACGGCCTCTGGTGTTCAGCTTTAACCTTGGCACATGTCAAGCACTTACTAACGTACGATGCTATACCTGCCTTCATATTTGGCCACCAATAGAACTTCTTAAGATCCTGGTACATTTTATCGGACCCAGGATGAATGGAGTACCTTGACTTATGCGACTCATGCATAATCAATTCCCGAATTTCTCCATATAAAGGTACCCAAATCCGATCTCCAAAACATAATAATCCATCAGAACGCTTAACAAATCCTTTCTCATTATCAGCCATCCCAAATATATTCTCGGCAGACCTATTTTCTGCTTTCAACGCTTCCGTTTGAGCTTCGAGTATTTGAGACGGTAATGGCGATACGACAGTCATTCCTAATGACCTAACTCGTAATGGTGGTACTCTTTCCTTTCGGCTAAGAGCATCAGCAACAACGTTTGCTTTACCAGGGTGGTAGCGAATTTCACAATCATAATCGCTTAGCAACTCAATCCAACGTCGCTGTCTCATGTTGAGCTCTTTTTGATTCAAGATGTGTTGTAGACTTTTGTGGTCAGTAAATACAACACACTTGGTTCCGTACAAGTAATGTCTCCATATTCTTAAAGCAAAAACCACAGCACCGAGCTCCAAATCATGGGTAGTGTAGTTTTTCTCATGCTTTTTGAGCTGTCGGGAAGCATAAGCTATCACTTTCTCTCGTTGCATTAACACAGCTCCCAAACCTTTATGTGAGGCGTCACAATAGACGACGAAATCCTCGTTACCTTCTGGTAACGCTAAGATAGGAGCACTACACAACATTTTCTTAAGCAATTGAAACGCTTCCTCTTCTTTATCTCCCCATTCATACGTAACACTCTTTTGAGTCAATTTGGTCAATGGTTTAGCTATCTTCGAAAATCCCTCGATGAATCTTCGGTAATAACCAGCTAAACCCAAAAATTGACGAACTTCGGTTGGGGTTGTAGGTGCAGTCCAATGTTTTATCGCCTCAATTTTTGCAGGATCCACGGGGACTCCTTGTCTATCAATCACATGACCCAAAAATTGTACCGTCGGAATCCAAAATTCGCATTTCGAAAACTTGGCATAGAGTTTCTCCTTCCTGAGCAATTCCAGAATGAGTCTTAAATGCTCCTCATGCTCTTTCTCACTCTTTGAATAAATCAGAATGTCATCGATGAATACAATTATGAACTTATCCAAGTAAGGCTTACACACACGATGCATGAGATCCATGAATATTGCTGGTGCGTTAGTCAACCCAAACGGCATCACCTGAAACTCGTAATGCCCGTAACGGGTTCTGAAAGCCATTTTCGGAATATCTTCCTCGCGAACTCGAAGTTGATGATATCCCGATCTCAAATCGATCTTTGAATACACACTCGATCCTTGAAGTTGATCGAACAAGTCATCGATCCTAGGTAACGGGTATCGATTCTTCACCGTTAACTTATTCAACTCCCTATAATCAATACACATACGAAACGATCCATCCTTCTTCTTCACAAATAAGACCGGGGCTCCCCAAGGTGAAGAACTTGGTCTAATGAATCCTTTTTCGGCTAACTCCGCCAATTGTTTCGACAACTCTTCCAGTTCGGTAGGTGCAAGACGATAAGGTGCTCGTGCTACAGGTGCAGCACCAGGTATCAACTCAATCTGAAACTCCACTTTTCTAGTCGGCAGGATTCCCGGCAAATCATCGGGAAACACATCAGGAAAATCACGAACTATAGGCACATCTCCAATGCACCTTTCCTTTTTCTTCGCCTCTCCCTTCTCAGAAATTTGAGCTAAGAAAAGATAACATCCCTTCTCCCTTAGCTTCGGTAACTTTGTGCAAGATATGACTGCTAATCGGGATGGGCTCCTAGAATCCTTTCGGTCCCCCAATATGTTTAGGACTTCCTTTCCGTATGGTACACGCACGATCTTCTCGTCGCAAAGTATGTGAGCACGATACTTCGACAACCAATCCATACCAATGATTACATCAAAACTTCCTAACGTGACGGGTAGAAGATCTATGTTGAAAGGGTGGTTCAAGAAATTTAACGTACAACCGCGAATGATGGTATTAATCCTTTCTAGGTTTCCATTTGCTAACTCAATATCATATCCAATTCCTAAGGCCATCGGGGGTTTCTCTAGTAAGGGTGCAAATGTAGTGGACACAAAACTCCTATCGGCACCAGTATCAAATAGTATGGAAGCATAACGATTATTGAGAAGGAACGTACCAGTAACGACGTTCGGATCTTCTCCTCTCTCATTCCCGAGTGCATACACTCTTCCCTGAGCAGCTCCAGCTTCCACACATTGGTCCCCATTATCTTGTCGTCCACGATTTCCTCCAGCTCCACGGTTTCCATAATTGTACCCATTACCACCCGAGCCTTGATTTCCACGGTTCCGCGATTCTCTACACTCATTCCTATAGTGTCCCTTCTTTCCACACCCATAACAGGTAACATCTGCCTTGTTTCTCATCTCAGGAGCAGCTTGAACCATTGCAAGAGGTCGAGCTCTACAGTCCCTAGCTGTGTGTCCTTTCCTTGAGCAATTCTGGCATTTCACACTACACCATCCAGTATGATGCTGATGGCAATGATCACACTTGGGTGCATCACCGTTCTGATTCTTCTTATCTCCATTCCCAATAGCATAAGCCTTAGCTTGTCTCTTGCTTCGGTGATCATTACTCTTAGAGTGACGGTCCCTCTTTCTCTTTCCATTCTTCTCCTTATCAGCTTCTTCTAATTCCAACGAATCCATAAGTTGTTGAGCAATTGTGATTGCCTCATGGATGTTTGCAGGCCTAGCAGAAATTACATCATTCCTCGTAGCTACAGGCAACCCATCAGTATACCTCTCGATCTTTTGAGTCTCAGTTTTCACCATATCTGGGCACAACAAGGCTAACTCCTGGTAACGACGATTGTAAGTCGCCATATCATTACCTTTCACCTTGTGGTTCCAAAACTCAATCTCTAGCTTCTTGACCTCATTCCTTGGGCAATAAGTCTGAATCAGCAAGGACTTAAATTGCTCCCAAGTCATAGCATACGCTACATCACTCCCAACTGCATTTCGGTAGTTGTTCCACCAAGTCAAAGCTTCATCCTTAAAAGTAAAAGAAGCAAACTTTACCTTCGCATTCTCCGCACAACCACTGACATTAAACACTGACTCAGTCTTCTCAATCCATCTGACTAAGTAAACCACTCCTTCAGTTCCACCAAACTCAATGGGTCCACAAATCTTGAATTCCTTGTATTGACATCCATTAGCACGAACAGGTGGAAAAGTTCCAGCAGAATTGTTGGAATGATTGGACTCAGCTAGTAGTTCAGCAACTCTTTGCTCCACGAGTTGGTTGATCATTGCCTGATCTACAGTAGGTGCATTAAGTGGAACATGACCATTGTCTCCCTGAACATCAACATTTTGATTCCTGTTGTTACGGTTAGTGGTGTCCAGGTTGTCAGGAGTAGGGGTTTCAACATTTCGAGCAGGTCGACGACCTCGGCGAGCAGGAGTAGTCACAGCAGGACCAGTCCTGGTAGACCTAACAGGGTTTCGACGTGGTGCCATTGATCTGTAACATCACACAAGTTCATGAGTCTCCAATAGAACTTATCGATATGCTCAACAAAACATCTCAACGAAATCAAGTCATGGAAAGAATAGCAACAACATGCCACGTAACAACAAATAAGCGAATAAGGACTCAATTTCCATAACACCCAAAATCACATAATACCATATACTAATAACCATCAACCATACAATAGCGATCTATATCGTTCCAACTAACGGATAACACAAAACATACTAATCGTTCCAAAAGAGACGAATACCGAACAAAATACAACAAAATACATCAAAATATATATCGTCAAATTGGCCAGATTTCCCGATATATACACTCGCAATCTATTACACTTTACATATACTACGACTTATGGGCGTCGTAGGATACGATGCCCACTAATATATTCATTTCATATAGCCAAATAACCCGGCTCAACCTTACGGTTAAGTGGTTATTTAATTATAGAAAACGTCTATATTAGTCGTCATATATCCGTGACAACACGAACGTCACAAATAATAACTTACCTGGACCCGAGTGACAACAATTTCGCCTAACTCAATAAGTTTATCCGTTATATATCCGAAATGACATTTTATTAAACGTTTCATAATTGTCGGGAGTTTCCCGTTTTATAACACTATTTTTATAATAGTAATACGTTTAATAATATTACGCCACTTTCGTAGCCTAATATATATCTAATCGTATTATTTATAATACGACTCGTGATTATTATTATTATTAATATACGCGTTTATATAGTTATATATACGTTATTCACATATATACTTTCATATAAACGTTCATATTATCAATAATTATTATTACGAGTTTTATTATTCTCGTTTCAATTTTAATAGTTATTGAGTTATACGAAATGGTCATATGTCCGAGTCATGACTCTCGGCTCATTGTCCAAGTCCAATAATAAGCAAAAGTCATAAAATAACCAATCTCCGTCAAATCACAATCTCAAACCACGGGCTACAACAATAGGGTCCGACTACGGCACTCGACTAACCTATCTCCGTCAATCTAACGACCGTCTCACAATCGGTCCCCAATCACTTTCGTCAACAACTCCTCAATTACCAATAATCATATCCAGTGTCGAGACCAAACGAGGTCTCGACCCAACCAAAAGTATTCGGCCGATATGAAATACCCCAACAATGAAACAATTAAATTCACAATTATTTCAAGAATTAACATTAACAAAGTTAATGCGTGGGTCGGTTTACCAAGCCGACCCGAGCCCTTGACTCACTTGAGTCTCGGCTCCAAACCGCGAGTCACTTGGACTCGAGCCAACACATAAGCATCATATAGCTCACAAGAGCAAAATGAGATAACCAAATAAACCCATTCGACCCAATGGTCAAATCGGCAACAACAAAAATAACACGGCTAAAGGCCGCGACCCACAAGGGTCGAACCACAATAATTCTACGAGCCCGAGGCTCGAACCACGACTAATCGAGAACCCCCATAAGGGTCTCGGCATGGTCATACGAGCAACAAATGAAACCCCGAGACCACAAGGGTCTCGGTTAGCTCGGATCGAAGAGTACACCCTCGACAAGCAACCAAACAACTATCACCAAAGAGACCAAAGCCACACCGGGCTCGAACCAAAATAAGCCGAGAGCCTAGCTCTCGGTTCCGAGTCAACCATAACCAAACCCAAGAAAACCCGGATACCAAACTTATTTTTATCTTTAAAACATCATTTCCATTCAAGATCAATTCGATTCTCAACATAATAATCCGTGTAGCCACGGATTAATGCCAATTCGTGGCACCCAAAACCCAAAAATAACTCCTTCTCACCTTCTTGGACCTCCAAATGCACGGATCTAGAAAAGGTATAAAAATTCGAATGGATTATTAGAAATTTGGTGGTGTTAACGGAGGTTCTAGGGCAAGTATCATATATCAAATGAAAGAGGGTGAAGAGAGGAATAAAATGGTGGTGTTTGTTTTGTTGGGGGGTCGGAGACGCGACGGTGGTGGCCGGAAATAAGGTTCGGCGGCTAGGGTTTAGAAAATGGGGAAGATAGTGTGTTTTTGAGAGAGAGAGAGAATGAGAGTGGTGAGTGTGTGTGTGTTGTGTGAAAACCGGACCAACCACACCCCTATATCTTTTTATTATTATTATTTTTTTAAAAGTTAATAATAATAATAATAATAATAATAATAATAATAATAATAATAATAATAATAATAATAATAATAATAATAATAATAATAATAATAATAATAATAATAATAATAATAATATTACGGTGGAGCGGGTAACGCGGGTAATTGTAAAAACATGTGGCCCGAACCCGAACTCATTTCAAAATTTCAATATCACTCGAGAACATCTCGTAACTAATTAAAAATATAGCCGGACTCGTAAGACGAATCACAAAACTGACGTTAGGTAATCCTAGTGCCAAAGTCAACGTAGTACCAAGTGAGAATTCAAATATACATCACCGATCATATAATCAAAAATGAATTATGAACATAATTCACGAATTCCATAACGTCATTAATTAAAATATCCATAAAATAGGTCTTACAAGTTCGTTGTGAAATGAAAATTTCAAATAAAAATTATAAACGAACTTAAATTGTAATGCGGGTTTTTAAAATAGCTCCCTAAACTGCCGGTTGTCACATCCTCCCCGTCTCAGAAGGAAACCCGTCCCGGGTTTCACTCGGAAAAATTCATCTACGAAGTGAAAAGCTTCGGATATCTCTTCCTGAACTCGTCCTCACGTTCCCACGTAAACTCTGGTCCATGTCGGGAATTCCAACGAACCTTGACGAGCGGAATGCGACTTCTCTTGAGTCGTTTAACTTCACGATCTAAAATCTCAATCGGTTCCTCCACGAAATTCAGTTTCTCATCGACACGAATGTCCCTCATTGGAATGACGGGCATTTCATCAGAAAGACATTTCTTCAAATTACTCACGTGAAACACGTCGTGAACTTTACTCAGTTCGGACGGTAATTCCAACCTATAAGCCACGGGCCCAATTCTTTCTAAGATCAAGAATGGTCCAATGTAGCGTGGGTTGAGTTTACCACGTTTCCCGAAACGTATTACACCTTTCCAAGGCGAGACTTTCAGCATTACTTTGTCTCCAACCTGGAACTCTAAAGGTTTACGTCTCTGATCGGCATAGCTCTTCTGCCTATCTCTAGCCGCTTGCAACCGATCACGAATCTGAGTTACTTTCTCTGTAGTTTCCAAAATAAGCTCAGGGCCTGTAAGTTGACTATCTTCGACTTCTGCCCAACCAATAGGCGAACGACACTTTCTGCCATACAAAGCTTCGAAGGGTGCAGCCTTAAGACTTGTGTGGTAGCTGTTATTATAGGAGAATTCCGCAAGGGGTAAATACTTCTCCCAGCCTTTACCAAAGTCTATGATGCATGCACGAAGCATATCCTCTAACGTCTGAATGGTCCTCTCACTTTGACCATCGGTTTGGGGATGATATGCAGTACTCATATCAAGCCTCGTCCCCAAAGCCGTTTGAAGTGATCGCCACAAAGCTGACGTAAAACGACTATCACGATCCGAAATAATAGATATCGGGACTCCATGACGCGAAATAATTTCCTTCACATATAACCTCGCAAGCTTATCCACACTATCATCCTCACTAATAGCTAAGAAATGAGCAGACTTTGTCAGACAATCCACAATTACCCAGATAGCGTCACAACCGCTAGCTGTCCTCGGTAATTTGGTAATGAAGTCCATAGTAATCCGCTCCCATTTCCAGACTGGAAGTTCTGGTTGCGTTAGTAATCCTGACGGCCTCTGGTGTTCAGCTTTAACCTTGGCACATGTCAAGCACTTACTAACGTACGATGCTATACCTGCCTTCATATTTGGCCACCAATAGAACTTCTTTAGATCCTGGTACATTTTATCGGACCCAGGATGAATGGAGTACCTTGACTTATGCGACTCATGCATAATCAATTCCCGAATTTCTCCATATAAAGGTACCCAAATCCGATCTCCAAAACATAATAATCCATCAGAACGCTTAACAAATCCTTTCTCATTATCAGCCATCCCAAATATATTCTCGGCAGACCTATTTTCTGCTTTCAACGCTTCCGTTTGAGCTTCGAGTATTTGAGACGGTAATGGCGATACGATAGTCATTCCCAATGACCTAACTCGTAATGGTGGTACTCTTTCCTTTCAACTAAGAGCATCAGCAACAACGTTTGCTTTACCAGGGTGGTAGCGAATTTCACAATCATAATCGCTTAGCAACTCAATCCAACGTCGCTGTCTCATGTTGAGCTCTTTTTGATTCAAGATGTGTTGTAGACTTTTGTGGTCAGTAAATACAACACACTTGGTTCTGTACAAGTAATGTCTCCATATTCTTAAAGCAAAAACCACAGCACCGAGCTCCAAATCATGGGTAGTGTAGTTTTTCTCATGCTTTTTGAGCTGTCGGGAAGCATAAGCTATCACTTTCTCTCGTTGCATTAACACAGCTCCCAAACCTTTATGTGAGGCGTCACAATAGACGACGAAATCCTCGTTACCTTTTGGTAACGCTAAGATAGGAGCACTACACAACATTTTCTTAAGCAATTGAAACGCTTCCTCTTCTTTATCTCCCCATTCATACGTAACACTCTTTTGAGTCAATTTGGTCAATGGTTTAGCTATCTTCGAAAATCCCTCGATGAATCTTCGGTAATAACCAGCTAAACCCAAAAATTGACGAACTTCGGTTGGGGTTGTAGGTGCAGCCCAATGTTTTATCGCCTCAATTTTTGCAGGATCCACGGGGACTCCTTGTCTATCAATCACATGACCCAAAAATTGTACCGTCGGAATCCAAAATTTGCATTTCGAAAACTTGGCATAGAGTTTCTCCTTCCTGAGCAATTCCAGAATGAGTCTTAAATGCTCCTGTTGACATAAATAATGTATGAAAACGTTATTTATATTTTTCGATATCTCTATATTTTGACGATCACAAAATGTAAACTCGTCAATCGTTTGATTACTACGTAAACAAGTATTAAGCTAGTTTATATCACTATATCCAACTTAATCACTTAAGGTATGGATAAATAAGTGCTTAATACATCTCATGATCAAAGGGGTATTTAATTAACTAATACAAAGTTTATTTAATTATATAATCTTATTATATATTTTTGAAAAACACTTTTGGTAATAAGGAAAAATGTTTTAATCATACTAAATATATGATTTCAAATATTTAACCAAAATCAGTTAGTTTTTCACCAAATAAACTTTCCCCACTAAAAGACAGGTTTTCTGGCCGTTACAGTTGGGCGGCCCCCTTAATTATAAGGGGCGGTCCCCTTAATTTTAAGGGGGCCGGCCATGCTTTAAGGGGACCGGCCAGGCTCCCCTGTCAGAAACTGTCAGATTTCTTCCCCTATAAATACCACCTTAATTCTGGAATTTTTCCTCACCTTTTGCACGAAATTTTCAGATCTACAATCATCTAAAACTCATCAAAAACCCTTTGATCATTTGTATATTAATCCTTGTTTCAAGTGATTCAATCCCTCATCATCCATTCTCATTCTAAGTGCAAAAGAAGAACTCTCTACAACCAAGTTCAAGAAGTGTTGAAGAGTTGTTGTGCATAGTGTATATATATATATATTCATTTGTGAATATTGTGTTGTGCTTGTTATTATTTGCTTAGAAGATATAGAAGTTGTGTAGATAGTAGAAGTTGATTAGTAGTGAAGTAGGATAGTTGTGAAGATTGGTGTGTAGAAGAAGGTGTGTAGAAGATTGGTGTGTAGAAGCTAGGTGTGAAGAAGATTGGTGTGTAGATTGGTGTGAAGATTGGTGTGTAGATTGGTGTGTAGATTGGTGTGTAAATTGGTGTGTATATTGGTGTGTACAGTTTTCTCCGCCATAAGGGAGTTTGTTGACATAGTGAAGAAAAGTCTCGAGTAGGTGACTCGGGGAGTGGAGTAGGAACAAGGAAGGTGTCCTTGTAGCCGAACCACTATAAATCCTTGTGTTGTGGTTTGATCTTTCTAACTCTTCTCATTACTTATTTATTTACCTTTACTAATTAGTTTAGTTAGTTAGTTATTATACAATTGTTCATATAGTGCAAGTATTGAATTCACATAAACAAGAATCGAAGTTTTTAAAACTAACTTGTGCTTATAAATTTTAAAAGGACATAAAACTATTCAACCCCCCCTTCTAGTTTTCCACAGCTCCTCATGCTCTTTCTCACTCTTTGAATAAATCAGAATGTCATCGATGAATACAATTACGAACTTATCCAAGTAAGGCTTACACACACGATTCATGAGATCCATGAATATTGCTGGTGCGTTAGTCAACCCAAACGGCATCACCTGAAACTCGTAATGCCCGTAACGGGTTCTGAAAGCCGTTTTCAGAATATCTTCCTCGCGAACTCGAAGTTGATGATATCCCGATCTCAAATCGATCTTTGAATACACACTCGATCCTTGAAGTTGATCGAACAAGTCATCGATCCTAGGTAACGGGTATCGATTCTTCACCGTTAACTTATTCAACTCCCTATAATCAATACACATACGAAACGATCCATCCTTCTTCTTCACAAATAAGACTGGGGCTCCCCAAGGTGAAGAACTTGGTCTAATAAATCCTTTTTCGGCTAACTCCGCCAATTGTTTCGACAACTCTTCCAGTTCGGTAGGTGCAAGACGATAAGGTGCTCGTGCTACAGGTGCAGCACCAGGTATCAACTCAATCTGAAACTCCACTTGTCTAGTCGGCGGGATTCCCTGCAAATCATCGGGAAACACATCAGGAAAATCACAAACTATAGGCACATCTCCAATGCACCTTTCCTTTTTCTTCGCCTCTCCCTTCTCAGAAATTTGAGCTAAGAAAAGATAACATCTCTTCTCCCTTAGCTTCGGTAACTTTGTGCAAGATATGACTGCTAATCGGGATGGGCTCCTAGAATCCTTTCGGTCCCCCAATATGTTTAGGACTTCCTTTCCGTATGGTACACGCACGATCTTCTCGTCGCAAAGTATGTGAGCACGATACTTCGACAACCAATCCATACCAATGATTACATCAAAACTTCCTAAAGTGACGGGTAGAAGATCTATGTTGAAAGGGTGGTTCAAGAAATTTAACGTACAACCGCGAATGATGGTATTAATCCTTTCTAGGTTTCCATTTGCTAACTCAATATCATATCCAATTCCTAAGGCCATCGGGGGTTTCTCTAGTAAGGGTGCAAATGTAGTGGACACAAAACTCCTATCGGCACCAGTATCAAATAGTATGGAAGCATAACGATTATTGAGAAGGAACGTACCAGTAACGACATTCGGATCTTCTCCTCTCTCGTTCCCGAGTGCATACACTCTTCCCTGAGCAGCTCTAGCTTCCACACGTTGGTCCCCATTATCTTGTCGTCCACGATTTCCTCCAGCTCCACGGTTTCCATAATTGTACCCATTACCACCCGAGCCTTGATTTCCACGGTTCCGCGATTCTCTACACTCATTCCTATAGTGTCCCTTCTTTCCACACCCATAACAGGTAACATCTGCCTTGTTTCTCATCTCAGGAGCAGCTTGAACCATTGCAAGAGGTCGAGCTCTACAGTCCCTAGCTGTGTGTCCTTTCCTTGAGCAATTCTGGCATTTCACACTACACCATCCAGTATGATGCTGATGGCAACGATCACACATGGGTGCATCACCGTTCTGATTCTTCTTATCTCCATTCCCAATAGCATAAGCCTTAGCTTGTCTCTTGCTTCGGTGATCATTACTCTTAGAGTGACGGTCCCTCTTTCTCTTTCCATTCTTCTCCTTATCAGCTTCTTCTAATTCCAACGAATCCATAAGTTGTTGAGCAATTGTGATTGCCTCATGGATGTTTGCAGGCCTAGCAGAAATTACATCATTCCTCGTAGCTACAGGCAACCCATCAGTATACCTCTCGATCTTTTGAGTCTCAGTTTTCACCATATCTGGGCACAACAAGGCTAACTCCTAGTAACGACGATTGTAAGTCGCCATATCATTACCTTTCACCTTGTGGTTCCAAAACTCAATCTCTAGCTTCTTGACCTCATTCCTTGGGCAATAAGTCTGAATCAGCAAGGACTTAAATTGCTCCCAAGTCATAGCATACGCTACATCACTCCCAACTGCATTTCGGTAGTTGTTCCACCAAGTCAAAGCTTCATCCTTGAAAGTAAAAGAAGCAAACTTTACCTTCGCATTCTCCGCACAACCACTGACATTAAACACTAACTCAGTCTTCTCAATCCATCTGACTAAGTAAACCACTCCTTCAGTTCCACCAAACTCAATGGGTCCACAAATCTTGAATTCCTTGTATTGACATCCATTAGCACGAACAGGTGGAAAAGTTCCAGCAGAATTGTTGGAATGATTGGACTCAGCGAGTAGTTCAGCAACTCTTTGCTCCACGAGTTGGTTGATCATTGCCTGATCTACAGTAGGTGCATTAAGTGGAACATGACCATTGTCTCCCTGAACATCAACATTTTGATTCCTGTTGTTACGGTTAGTGGTGTCCAGGTTGTCAGGAGTAGGGGTTTCAACATTTCGAGTAGGTCGACGACCTCGGCGAGCAGGAGTAATCACAGCAGGACCAGTCCTGGTAGACCTAACAGGGTTTCGACGTGGTTCCATTGATCTATAACATCACACAAGTTCATGAGTCTCCAATAGAACTTATCGATATGCTCAACAAAACATCTCAACGAAATCAAGTCATGGAAAGAATAGCAACAACACGCCACGTAACAACAAATAAGCGAATAAGGACTCAATTTCCATAACACCCAAAATCACATAATACCATATACTAATAACCATCAACCATACAATAGCGATCTATATCGTTCCAACTAACGGATAACACAAAACATACTAATCGTTCCAAAAGAGACAAATACCGAACAAAATACATCAAAATATGATAAATAGCCTTTCTAACCGAACACTCCTCGGTTAAGAAAGCAACAAGATAATATAACCCAAACAACTAGCCACGTGGCTGACGAAGAATCCTCAACTCCTGCCTCAAGCCATCAAGATCCCTCCATAACGATCCTAACTCCACGCTATGGGTGTCTCGGTCTCTCTTGAGGTCAGCCACCTCCTTCTCTAGCTCGGCATTCCTTTGCCAAAGCTTGCGGTCGGCCTCACGAGCAGTAACAAATCCTCGCTGCAAACTATCGATATGCTCGTGGACATCCATCAAAACTCTCCTCAGCTTAGTAGTCCTGCCCACAACGACAGTCAAATCAACTCTCAAATCTGCTAAGAACTCTCCAATAACTCTCTCAAGTCGATCAGATACACGTGCAACTATGTCACTAAGCTCAGTAATCCGAGCCCACAACCTGCCAACCTCACCCAATTCTGCATGCTCAGCAGAAACCTCAGAAGATGCATCCGACTCCACGGGACTACCAGGTGGCAACTCAAACAAGAACGGATGATCAGGTGAATCAGGCTCAATCGGGTGTACAGGTGAACCAGGCTCCTCAGCCTGAGCTAGTGGTGCTAACTCATCATCATCATCATCAGGCATCTCATCCTCCTGAGGGTCATCCTCCTCCTCAGGGTCATCATCATCACCATGCTCAGCCTCCTGAGTGTCATCCTCATCAGCCTCATCCTCACCCTCGTACTCCTCCTCCTCCTCATCGGAAGAGTACCTCATCACTCGCCGTCTCCTACTAGGTGAACCATGTGAAGATGTAGTAGGTGATCTAGGACGACGACGCAATGATGTGGGTGGCGCCTCAGACAGAAGAGAATGAGCATCAATCTGTAAAGGTGATGGTGTAGGGCGTACCGACATGCGTGCCGTAGCTCGATGGGCAAAGCGTGGTGCCACACGAGCCAAAGCCTGATGAAGAGTAAGCTGCCTCGATGTACCAGGGAGCCCTAGAGAAGATGAGGGTCCCTGCGTAGATGCAGCAGGTAGTGCTGAAGTAGAAGCTGCCTGTGATACAGTAGCTAAAGACATGGCCATCTGGTAAGGGTCGTCAGATGCCATAGTGAACTGTGCAGGTAAAACTGGTGCAGTAAGAATGTCCTCAACGACATCGGGCATATGGGAGGCCATAGTCTGTGACAACGGCGTAGGGTAGGTGTAAGTGTTTCAAAACAACTTAAATCACATCTCATAAAACCGTACCAAATATACTCATCAATTAATTCCATATATAATCTTAATAAAAGAATTTCAAACACCGCATTACTAAAATGTTTATAAAACATATAGACCATTTAAATCCTCGAGAACGCCATCTTATTACTAAAATCCATAAATCTCAAATCATCTCAAATATCTCATAATACCTCAAATAATAGAAGATGCTTCGGCTTGGCGGGCTGGCGGGCGGTAGTCAAGGATCTTTTTCTATGAAAATACGGTTATAGTTTAGGCGTTTATTCACCTAGTTCTCTATAACCTTGGCTCTGATACCAATCTGTAACACCCCCAAAATTTGATACAGCGGAAGACTCAACAAGCTTTCGGGGTGCTACGGGGATTGGTATCCAACACAAGACAATATAGAACGAGATAAAGTAAACATAGTAAAAACACAACCAAAACGGGGTTTTAAGGTTTACATTTATCCCAACATCATTCAGAGTCAGGCCCAAAATAAAATAACAATAGGTCCAAATTTAATTATCAGAGTTTAGAAAAATAGATCCATAAACCGTGAGCCTTGGCCGAGCCTTCCAATCCAAGCATGCACCTCAACACTTAATTACCTGAGAAAACGTGCTAAAAGTCAGCTTTCGCTGGTGAGATCATAGGTTTAAATTCAACTAATAATATAGTGGACATATACGCAAAACGCTTGCTAGCTAGACTAAGGATTCGCTAAAAGCCTGCGGATACCCTCCGCTATCAACATAATACACGGAAACCCTTCCGTACTAACATAGATATTCGGGTAACCCCCGCAATATCAATAAATACTCGGATAACCTCCGAAGTATTAATAACCTATAGGTGCACACTATAGTATCTAAATAAGTCAACCTTGAATAGTACACACAAAACTATGTGACTAAAGCTGACAATCCAACAAGCCAACCTTGAATAGCACACACAACAAATATGTGACTAAAGCTGACAATCCACCAATATCCAAATAAGCCAACCTTGAATAGTACACACGACATGTGTGACTAAAGCTGACAATAGATCCTAGTCCATACGCATAGCAAGTTTAGAAAGAATATAAAAGCGATCATAGTCCACGTAAAATAATTTGCACGTTTCTCACCCCAATCGTTGAAAACATAGTTCAAGAGTAAAAAGTGGGGCTATGACTCACCTCAAGTCCAGAAATAGCAAGACGAGGTAGGTAGAAATAAGATGTATAATAACTCACGAAACAGCAACTACGGACTTGGCACGACCTAACAATATTAACTCTTTCAGAAATCATTTCCTCAAATATATAACATTCCCAAACCCGGACGAGAATCCGTTTTATTTCCGAAAATCCATTTCGTATTAGTTTGGTGTATTTGCGTTTGGTATCCATACGGGTGGTGGGTCGACTCAAAACAAACCACAAAGATCACATAAAGAATAATGAAATAAACTATAGATCTAATATTAGCCCAATATATTATTTAAATAAATCGCCAAAGTTTACCAAGTCCGTCGATTTGATAATCCTCATATTTATTTACGTAACATACCGTTCCAAGATTACACCCAACCTAAAGCACATAGCACATAATTACTATATAGTATATATCATAGTTTAATAAATTCCTTATATATATCGTCAAATTGGCCAGATTTCCCGATATATACACTCGCAATCTATTACACCGTAGGGCGTCGTAGGATACGATGCCCACTAATATATTCATTTCATATAGCCAAATAACCCGGCTCAACCTTACGGTTAAGTGGTTATTTAATTATAGAAAACGTCTATATTAGTCGTCATATATCCGTGACAACACGAACGTCACAAATAATAACTTACCTGGACCCGAGTGACAACAATTTCGCCTAACTCAATAAGTTTATCCGTTATATATCCGAAATGACATTTTATTAAACGTTTCATAATTGTCGGGAGTTTCCCGTTTTATAACACAATTTTTATAATAGTAATACGTTTAATAATATTACGCCACTTTCGTAGCCTAATATATATCTAATCGTATTATTTATAATACGACTCGTGATTATTATTATTATTATTAATATACGCGTTTATATAGTTATATATACGTTATTCACGTATATACTTTCATATAAACGTTCATATTCTCAATAATTATTATTACGAGTTTTATTATTCTCGTTTCAATTTTAATAGTTATTGAGTTATACGAAATGGTCATATGTCCGAGTCATGACTCTCGGCTCATTGTCCAAGTCCAATAATAAGCAAAAGTCATAAAATAACCAATCTCCGTCCAATCACAATCTCAAACCACGGGCTACAACAATAGGGTCCGACTACGGCACCCGACTAACCTATCTCCGTCAATCTAACGACCGTCTCACAATCGGTCCCCAATCACTTTCGTCAACAACTCCTCAATTACCAATAATCATATCCAATGTCGAGACCAAACGCGGTCTCGACCCAACCAAAAGTATTCGGCCGATATGAAATACCACAACAATGAAACAATTAAATTCACAATTATTTCAAGAATTAACATTAACAAAGTTAATGCGTGGGTCGGTTTACCAAGCCGACCCGAGCCCTTGACTCACTTGAGTCTCGGCTCCAAACCGCGAGTCACTTGGACTCGAGCCAACACATAAGCATCATATAGCTCACAAGAGCAAAATGAGATAACCAAATAAACCCATTCGACCCAATGGTCAAATCGGCAACAACAAAAATAACACGGCTAAAGGCCGCGACCCACAAGGGTCGAACCACAATAATTCTACGAGCCCGAGGCTCGAACCACGACTAATCGAGAACCCCCATAAGGGTCTCGGCATGGTCATACGAGCAACAAATGAAACCCCGAGACCACAAGGGTCTCGGTTAGCTCGGATCGAAGAGTACACCCTCGACAAGCAACCAAACAACTATCACCAAAGAGACCAAAGCCACACCGGGCTCGAACCAAAATAAGCCGAGAGCCTAGCTCTCGGTTCCGAGTCAACCATGACCAAACCCAAGAAAACCCGGATACCAAACTTATTTTTATCTTTAAAACATCATTTCCATTCAAGATCAATTCGATTCTCAACATAATAATCCGTGTAGCCACGGATTAATGCCAATTCGTGGCACCCAAAACCCAAAAATAACTCCTTCTCACCTTCTTGGACCTCCAAATGCACGGATCTAGAAAAGGTATAAAAATTCGAATGGATTATTAGAAATTTGGTGGTGTTAACGGAGGTTCTAGGGCAAGTATCATATATCAAATGAAAGAGGGTGAAGAGAGGAATAAAATGTGTTTGTTTTGTTGGGGGGTCGGAGACGCGACGGTGGTGGCCGGAAATAAGGTTCGGCGGCTAGGGTTTAGAAAATGGGGAAGATAGTGTGTTTTTGAGAGAGAGAGAATGAGAGTGGTGAGTGTGTGTGTGTTGTGTGAAAACCGGACCAACCACACCCCTATATCTTTTTATTATTATTTTTTTAAAAGTTAATAATAATAATAATAATAATAATAATAATAATAATAATAATAATAATAATAATAATAATAATAATAATAATAATAATAATAATAATAATAATAATAATAATAATAATAATAGTAATAATAATAATAATATTACGGTGGAGCGGGTAACGCGGGTAATTGTAAAAACATGTGGCCCGAACCCGAACTCATTTCAAAATTTCAATATCACTCGAGAACATCTCGTAACTAATTAAAAATATAGCCGGACTCGTAAGACGAATCACAAAACTGACGTTAGGTAATCCTAGTGCCAAAGTCAACGTAGTACCAAGTGAGAATTCAAATATACATCACCGATCATATAATCAAAAATGAATTATGAACATAATTCACGAATTCCATAACGTCATTAATTAAAATATCCATAAAATAGGTCTTACAAGTTCGTTGTGAAATGAAAATTTCAAATAAAAATTATAAACGAACTTAAATTGTAATGCGGGTTTTTAAAATAGCTCCCTAAACTGCCGGTTGTCACATCCTCCCCGTCTCAGAAGGAAACCCGTCCCGGGTTTCACTCGGAAAAATTCATCTACGAAGTGAAAAGCTTCGGATATCTCTTCCTGAACTCGTCCTCACGTTCCCACGTAAACTCTGGTCCATGTCGGGAATTCCAACGAACCTTGACGAGCGGAATGCGACTTCTCTTGAGTCGTTTAACTTCACGATCTAAAATCTCAATCGGTTCCTCCACGAAATTCAGTTTCTCATCGACACGAATGTCCCTCATTGGAATGACGGGCATTTCATCAGAAAGACATTTCTTCAAATTACTCACGTGAAACACGTCGTGAACTTTACTCAGTTCGGACGGTAATTCCAACCTATAAGCCACGGGCCCAATTCTTTCTAAGATCAAGAATGGTCCAATGTAGCATGGGTTGAGTTTACCACGTTTCCCGAAACGTATTACACCTTTCCAAGGCGAGACTTTCAGCATTACTTTGTCTCCAACCTGGAACTCTAAAGGTTTACGTCTCTGATCGGCATAGCTCTTCTGCCTATCTCTAGCCGCTTGCAACCGATCACGAATCTGAGTTACTTTCTCTGTAGTTTCCAAAATAAGCTCAGGGCCTGTAAGTTGACTATCTCCAACTTCTGCCCAACCAATAGGCGAACGACACTTTCTGCCATACAAAGCTTCGAAGGGTGCAGCCTTAAGACTTGTGTGGTAGCTGTTATTATAGGAGAATTCCGCAAGGGGTAAATACTTCTCCCAGCCTTTACCAAAGTCTATGATGCATGCACGAAGCATATCCTCTAACGTCTGAATGGTCCTCTCACTTTGACCATCGGTTTGGGGATGATATGCAGTACTCATATCAAGCCTCGTCCCCAAAGCCGTTTGAAGTGATCGCCACAAAGCTGACGTAAAACGACTATCACGATCCGAAATAATAGATATCGGGACTCCATGACGCGAAATAATTTCCTTCACATATAACCTCGCAAGCTTATCCACACTATCATCTTCACTAATAGCTAAGAAATGAGCAGACTTTGTCAGACGATCCACAATTACCCAGATAGCGTCACAACCGCTAGCTGTCCTCGGTAATTTGGTAATGAAGTCCATAGTAATCCGCTCCCATTTCCAGACTGGAAGTTCTGGTTGCGTTAGTAATCCTGACGGCCTCTGGTGTTCAGCTTTAACCTTGGCACATGTCAAGCACTTACTAACGTACGATGCTATACCTGCCTTCATATTTGGCCACCAATAGAACTTCTTAAGATCCTGGTACATTTTATCGGACCCAGGATGAATGGAGTACCTTGACTTATGCGATTCATGCATAATCAATTCCCGAATTTCTCCAAATAAAGGTACCCAAATCCGATCTCCAAAACATAATAATCCATCAGAACGCTTAACAAATCCTTTCTCATTATCAGCCATCCCAAATATATTCTCGGCAGACCTATTTTCTGCTTTCAACGCTTCCGTTTGAGCTTCGAGTATTTGAGACGGTAATGGCGATACGATAGTCATTCCCAATGACCTAACTCGTAATGGTGGTACTCTTTCCTTTCGACTAAGAGCATTAGCAACAACGTTTGCTTTACCAGGGTGGTAGCGAATTTCACAATCATAATCGCTTAGCAACTCAATCCAACGTCGCTGTCTCATGTTGAGCTCTTTTTGATTCAAGATGTGTTGTAGACTTTTGTGGTCAGTAAATACAACACACTTGGTTCCGTACAAGTAATGTCTCCATATTCTTAAAGCAAAAACCACAGCACCGAGCTCCAAATCATGGGTAGTGTAGTTTTTCTCATGCTTTTTGAGCTGTCGGGAAGCATAAGCTATCACTTTCTCTCGTTGCATTAACACAGCTCCCAAACCTTTATGTGAGGCGTCACAATAGACGACGAAATCCTCGTTACCTTCTGGTAATGCTAAGATAGGAGCACTACACAACATTTTCTTAAGCAATTGAAACGCTTCCTCTTCTTTATCTCCCCATTCATACGTAACACTCTTTTGAGTCAATTTGGTCAATGGTTTAGCTATCTTCGAAAATCCCTCGATGAATCTTCGGTAATAACCAGCTAAACCCAAAAATTGACGAACTTCGGTTGGGGTTGTAGGTGCAGCCCAATCTTTTATCGCCTCAATTTTTGCAGGATCTACGTGGACTCCTTGTCTATCAATCACATGACCCAAAAATTGTACCGTCGGAATCCAAAATTCGCATTTCGAAAACTTGGCATAGAGTTTCTCCTTCCTGAGCAATTCCAGAATGAGTCTTAAATGCTCCTCATGCTCTTTCTCACTCTTTGAATAAATCAGAATGTCATCGATGAATACAATTACGAACTTATCCAAGTAAGGCTTACACACACGATTCATGAGATCCATGAATATTGCTGGTGCGTTAGTCAACCCAAACGGCATCACCTGAAACTCGTAATGCCCGTAACGGGTTCTGAAAGCCGTTTTCGGAATATCTTCCTCGCGAACTCGAAGTTGATGATATCCCGATCTCAAATCGATCTTTGAATACACACTCGATCCTTGAAGTTGATCGAACAAGTCATCGATCCTAGGTAACGGGTATCGATTCTTCACCGTTAACTTATTCAACTCCCTATAATCAATACACATACGAAACGATCCATCCTTCTTCTTCACAAATAAGACTGGGGCTCCCCAAGGTGAAGAACTTGGTCTGATGAATCCTTTTTCGGCTAACTCCGCCAATTGTTTCGACAACTCTTCCAGTTCGGTAGGTGCAAGACGATAAGGTGCTCGTGCTACAGGTGCAGCACCAGGTATCAACTCAATCTGAAACTCCACTTGTCTAGTCGGCGGGATTCCCGGCAAATCATCGGGAAACACATCAGGAAAATCACGAACTATAGGCACATCTCCAATGCACCTTTCCTTTTTCTTCGCCTCTCCCTTCTCAGAAATTTAAGCTAAGAAAAGATAACATCCCTTCTCCCTTAGCTTCGATAACTTTGTGCAAGATATGACTGCTAATCGGGATGGGCTCCTAGAATCCTTTCGGTCCCCCAATATGTTTAGGACTTCCTTTCCGTATGGTACACGCACGATCTTCTCGTCGCAAAGTATGTGAGCACGATACTTCGACAACCAATCCATACCAATGATTACATCAAAACTTCCTAACGTGACGGGTAGAAGATCTATGTTGAAAGGGTGGTTCAAGAAATTTAACGTACAACCGCGAATGATGGTATTAATCCTTTCTAGGTTTCCATTTGCTAACTCAATATCATATCCAATTCCTAAGGCCATCGGGGGTTTCTCTAGTAAGGGTGCAAATGTAGTGGACACAAAACTCCTATCGGCACCAGTATCAAATAGTATGGAAGCATAACGATTATTGAGAAGGAACGTACCAGTAACGACGTTCGGATCTTCTCCTCTCTCGTTCCCGAGTCCATACACTCTTCCCTGAGCAGCTCCAGCTTCCACACGTTGGTCCCCATTATCTTGTCGTCCACGATTTCCTCCAGCTCCACGGTTTCCATAATTGTACCCATTACCACCCGAGCCTTGATTTCCACGGTTCCGCGATTCTCTACACTCATTCCTATAGTGTCCCTTCTTTCCACACCCATAACAGGTAACATCTGCCTTGTTTCTCATCTCAGGAGCAGCTTGAACCATTGCAAGAGGTCGAGCTCTACAGTCCCTAGCTGTGTGTCCTTTCCTTGAGCAATTCTGGCATTTCACACTACACCATCCAGTATGATGCTGATGGCAACGATCACACTTGGGTGCATTACCGTTCTGATTCTTCTTATCTCCATTCCCAATAGCATAAGCCTTAGCTTGTCTCTTGCTTCGGTGATCATTACTCTTAGAGTGACGGTCCCTCTTTCTCTTTCCATTCTTCTCCTTGTCAGCTTCTTTTAATTCCAACGAATCCATAAGTTGTTGAGCAATTGTGATTGCCTCATGGATGTTTGCAGGCCTAGCAGAAATTACATCATTCCTCGTAGCTACAGGCAACCCATCAGTATACCTCTCGATCTTTTGAGTCTCAGTTTTCACCATATCTGGGCACAACAAGGCTAACTCCTGGTAACGACGATTGTAAGTCGCCATATCATTACCTTTCACCTTGTGGTTCCAAAACTCAATCTCTAGCTTCTTGACCTCATTCCTTGGGCAATAAGTCTGAATCAGCAAGGACTTAAATTGCTCCCAAGTCATAGCATACGCTACATCACTCCCAACTGCATTTCGGTAGTTGTTCCACCAAGTCAAAGCTTCATCCTTGAAAGTAAAAGAAGCAAACTTTACCTTCGCATTCTCCGCACAACCACTGACATTAAACACTGACTCAGTCTTCTCAATCCATCTGACTAAGTAAACCACTCCTTCAGTTCCACCAAACTCAATGGGTCCACAAATCTTGAATTCCTTGTATTGACATCCATTAGCACGAATAGGTGGAAAAGTTCCAGCAGAATTGTTGGAATGATTGGACTCAGCGAGTAGTTCAGCAACTCTTTGCTCCACGAGTTGGTTGATCATTGCCTGATCTACAGTAGGTGCATTAAGTGGAACATGACCATTGTCTCCCTGAACATCAACATTTTGATTCCTGTTGTTACGGTTAGTGGTGTCCAGGTTGTCAGGAGTAGGGGTTTCAACATTTCGAGTAGGTCGACGACCTCGGCGAGCAGGAGTAGTCACAGCAGGACCAGTCCTGGTAGACCTAACAGGGTTTCGACGTGGTGCCATTGATCTGTAACATCACACAAGTTCATGAGTCTCCAATAGAACTTATCGATATGCTCAACAAAACATCTCAACGAAATCAAGTCATGGAAAGAATAGCAACAACACGCCACGTAACAACAAATAAGCGAATAAGGACTCAATTTCCATAACACCCAAAATCACATAATACCATATACTAATAACCATCAACCATACAATAGCGATCTATATCGTTCCAACTAACGGATAACACAAAACATACTAATCGTTCCAAAAGAGACGAATACCGAACAAAATACATCAAAATATGATAAATAGCCTTTCTAACCGAACACTCCTCGGTTAAGAAAGCAACAAGATAATATAACCCAAACAACTAGCCACGTGGCTGACGAAGAATCCTCAACTCCTGCCTCAAGCCATCAAGATCCCTCCATAACGATCCTAACTCCACGCTATGGGTGTCTCGGTCTCTCTTGAGGTCAGCCACCTCCTTCTCTAGCTCGGCATTCCTTTGCCAAAGCTTGCGGTCATCCTCACGAGCAGTAACAAATCCTCGCTGCAAACTATCGATATGCTCGTGGACATCCATCAAAACTCTCCTCAGCTCAGTAGTCCTGCCCACAACGACAGTCAAATCAACTCTCAAATCTGCTAAGAACTCTCCAATAACTCTCTCAAGTCGATCAGATACACGTGCAACTCTGTCACTAAGCTCAGTAATCCGAGCCCACAACCTGCCAACCTCACCCAATTCTGCATGCTCAGCAGAAACCTCAGAAGATGCTTCCGACTCCACGGGACTACCAGGTGGCAACTCAAACAAGAACGGATGATCAGGTGAATCAGGCTCAATCGGGTGTACAGGTGAACCAGGCTCCTCAGCCTGAGCTAGTGGTGCTAACTCATCATCATCATCATCAGGCATCTCATCCTCCTGAGGGTCATCCTCCTCCTCAGGGTCATCATCATCACCATGCTCAGCCTCCTGAGGGTCATCCTCCCGCTCAGGGTCATCAGCCTCATCCTCACCCTCGTACTCCTCCTCCTCCTCGTCGGAAGAGTACCTCATCACTCGCCGTCTCCTACTAGGTGAACCATGTGAAGATGTAGTAGGTGATCTTGGACGACGACGCAATGATGTGGGTGGCGCCTCAGACAAAAGAATATTAAAAGTTAGAGGTGGCAAATCTTTCCTAATTTGTAATTTTTAGGATATTTTTGACACTTTTTTAAAAGTTTGGGGCATTTTTTGCCCCTTGCATTTATTAAATGGACTCTTACAGGTAAAAGATAAAAACAGATATTATTAGATGGGCTTTCAAATCACACAATTCAACTTTCAAGCAATTACTTTCATTTTTTTTCCGACCAATTCACTTGTCACTGGTAACTATAAAACATTCCAACTATTTTAATTTTAATTTATCTCATTTATTAACTATTTTATGCATAATTATTTAATACTCTAATTAATTGATAGATATATTTAATTAGTTGCATTTTTATTCATTTAATACTATATTTTTTTTAGAAAAATTAATTAAATATAGTTAAGACTTAGATGCTTGATCTTTTTTTACAAGATGAATTAAAATGGTTTTTAGGACTGTTCTGAATGTTTTTAATAGTTGAATTATAATTTGCTCATTTTAGCCCGTGCCTGTTTGGCCCGATTTATAATTTGTCCGTTTAGCCCGTGCCCGTTTTAACCCGTGTCATTTTAGCCCGTGCCCGTGCCCGCCCGTTTTGCCACCTCTAATAAAAGTTTGAAGATTTAGGGATTAAATGTGTTGACTTATTGACTTATTGACTTTGTTGACTTATTGACTTTGATACTTAAGCTCATGTCAACATAATGTTTTGAAACCCGGTTGAACCGTTCCGGTCGAAAAATGGGTCGATTTAAACCGAGTCATGCTTTTAATAACTGAACCCGTCGTGTCCAATTTTCAAAACTATATGTTTTTCCCAGTTGAACCCGTTGGTCCGGTACAGTTTTCAAAACTATATGCAACATCAACTTGTTAGCTTGTATAAAGTTTTGTGTGTTTTATTAATTTGTATAATGTGTATAATAACATATACTTTTCATTTTAGGTGTTTTAAAAATAACATTAATTAGTGTGTTTAATTATTTTATATTTTATATTATGTTGTAGCTTGTTTAAATTATATATTGTGAAAATTTTATTGTACTTTTTTTAGTAAGGGGTGTTTTAATTGATTGTTTTTAATTTGATATATATGCTTTTAATCGGTTATACCATATGAATAAATAATTGTAATTTTAAGTTATGGGGTGTTTTAATAAGAGCATTAACTACACAATTCATTTTCTCTCACCCTTGTAGTAATGAAGGGCAAAATGGGGATTGACTGAAAATTCAGTTTTCCACTTTTCCCTTTGACTAAATCTACATTATAAGTAGTTAAGATATATATATATATATATATATATATATATATATATATATATATATATATATATATATATATATATATATATTAGGGATGAGCGCGGTACCGGTACCGTACCGAACCCGTACCGAATTAGTGGTACCGATTTTTTCCCGAGCATAAATAGTGGTACCAGTACCGTACCGAACGGGATTCGGATACCGGTACCGGTACCGGTTTCGGTACCGGTACCGGGAAATCGGGTTTTTCCCGTTTTTATTCGGGAATTTCCCGATTTGGTACCGGTCTCGTACCGAATTAGTGGTCCCGGTTTTTTTTCACCTTATTTCGTAGTCCCGGTACCGTACCGTATATCGGGAACGGTACCGTTTCGGTACGGTACCGGTACGGTTCCGGTTCAGTTCCGGGATTCGGGTCGAAATGCTCATCCCTAATATATATATATATATATATATATATATATATATAAGTAGTAGAGATAAGGTTAGGACTCGATTTGATAGATTATTTGATTGGGATTCGGCAATATAACCCTAATAACAACTTCATGAAATTTTTTTAAGATTCCCTTTATCTAAAAACATTTCAAGAACTTGATATAAATACATAGCTTATTAAAACTCATTTACATTAAAATTATGTGTTAAAATTTTGTATTAATAATGATAGTTTTATTTTAGAAACATGGTTAATTAACATATGCTTTAAAATTTAAAAAACCATAAAATTATTGTTAGCATACGCCATTTGTTATTCTTTAAATTAACTTTTCATATCACTTTCCAGTTTGACTATCATTAATATCCATATGACTCATTTGTAAATTTGACTCAACTTTGAGCTTCATTACCTCGATGCATGTCTTAATTCTTGCACTATCTAATCAATCATATTCATTTACTAGAAAGCCCTCTGGAATAATGACATGCATGACTAATGAGTCATACTCCGTATTCATTATCTCCATAACTCATGAATATGATATCCAGGAAACAAAAACTTTGAACAAATGCAATCCTAACCATGTATTTTATAGTTCTGAACGCTAAAACATATTTACAAAAGTTAATTTTAGATACTGTGATTATGGACTTATGGTGGATGTGTTTTATTAATTATTTGACAATTTTGAGGTTGATATTAAATTGTCTTTTAAGTCAAGCTCAGTTTTAGATCATGAAACCTTGTCATCGAGACGTGCTTGAGACCAACCTTGATGAGCTATCAAGTCGAGCTGACTCAACCTAAATCATTGAGTGTAGCTTGAGTAGAGCACCGGCAAGTAATTCAAAAACAACAAACATACAACAAAACTTTTGCTCTAATCAATCAAGCTTTTTTTGATATTATTCAATAAACCCGCTATTCTAACACCTGTTAAACATTTTCGTAACAGCACAGTTTGATAAAAATAGCAAAAGAACCAAATAAGGATAAAACTATACCTAGAGATGAAATTAGGAATGGTTGTTGGGTTATATAATCAGTCAAACCAATCAATATTGACAATTTTTGGATCATGGTAACATATAAGTTTTAACGTTTCAGAAGATCATATTGTCTTGCGGCCATCTCTTGGGGTTGAACGAAGCTTGTTTCTAAAGTTCCAAAGATGGAAAATCTGTAAAGTTTGATCATCAGCAATTAGGAACGTTACACATTTTGTTCCAAAAAATTCATAGACTGAAAATGAAACTAGATGTGTAACGTTCAAGTTTGTTGATGTACATTTACAGGGAGAGATATCCTTTCATCCTTCGTGAAATAGAATACAAAATAGATACACATGCCATGGGTAATCTGTAATTGTGTAACTATTAAACTTTTTCTTTTAGGCTACCCAGACCAATTTAGGATAATTTTTTCTCAGAAAATCTTCGAAACAACGAGAATATAGCTAAATATACTAATATATTAAAATAACAAAAATAACTACTAAAATGTAAAATATAAGTTTCAACCAATATTTAACTCTAACTTTATTTAGCCAAAAGCATTTTATGACAATTTAACTCATGTTTTACGTTTAAATGTTTAAATATATTATTCATATGTGTAAGTTAGCTAGTTTTATTCATAAAATTGTATAAATTTCTAGCAAGAAGTTGAACAGGATTGATATAAAACAAAACAAACAGATATTGGTTGGCCTATAAGTTAGTTCAATCAGCTGAGGGGCGTTTAAATTCATATATTAAATTGATAAGAAACATGCATAAATTGTTAGCTAGGTAAGATAAAAGTCAAGCACACAAAACTTGATCAGTAGTTCACATGTTTATGCATTCTCTTAATTGCTACAATGAGGGCGGCATAATAAGGACCACCTAGCAAGGAATGAATCCCATGGCCAGATTAGCGGAACTCATGTCCGTGTGGGTCAGCTGTGGACGATAACCCCACCTTGGCATAGACGACTATCACATCTTGCCAATCAAGTTGCTATGATAACCGGCGTTTGTGACATATAATTCAATCAGTTTATAGTTCTTAAAGATTTTATTGTTATGGCTTGAAGGTTTAGATCAACTTATATGTAGTTTTTCTCACGATGAAGAGCTAAAAGAAACTAATGTTCTAACATCAAACTCGTATGCATAGTATCTCGGCTATGTATTCAAACTCGATCGAATTCATATTTGCTTTGCTAATAAAACATATCCAATAAGCGATATATACGTTCAATCAATAATCTATTAACATCGTACTTGCAGAAATAAATGTTGTGCCCCATGAAACATATATGGGCCTAGCTAGGAGTCAACAATCAGCTCCTGTCTCTGAAGTCAGTTACCTAGCTATCAGGAATTGAACAAATTGTCAAACAACAATAATTTCCAGTTTTCTTATACGAGTTCACATATGTTGAAAAAGAGATATAGTAACCACCACAATTTTATTTGGATTTTAGGGCAGAAGTCTCAAATACAAAACCCTTTTACATAATAGTAAATTGAATTCAAGTACATGATATAATCAGATTTGAGTATTCTAATTGTTCAATGAAAATTGGTTTTTTCCAATTGCTGATACAACATGGTTTGTTATATACTACTGTAATATAAACATGTAACGGATGTGATTTTCGTTGTCCAAGTTTAATTACCGGGGAGGGAGAATCCGCGACCTCAGATGCATGCTGTCTAACTAGGGTATCCTTGTTACCGTTTTCAACTATTTCCCTGGCTACCTCCATATTAAATGTCTACCTAGTAAGGTTTAACCTTAGACCTCTTGTGAAGACATCGGTTGCCTTACCATTAGATTTGGAGATTTGTTTTTGAACGAGTAATTAATTTGTTAGTCGCGAGTTTATTGCAGATTGTTATATTTTGTTTTACATATTGCTGCTACGTCCCGTGATATTTTTATATTAAAATATATCTTTTTTATACGTTCCACTTAATATCTAATAGTATGCAAAAATAATATAATACTCAATTCTGCCGGTTATTCACACTGGGGACATAAGAAAATAACTTTCTTTGATTTAAAACCTCTTCGTAAAGATACTCAAAGGAATCCAAATTCTTTCACATTTGTGGATCCTTAAAACCTCTTCGTAAAGATGCTCATAAGAAAATAACTTTCTTTGATTTAAAACCTCTTCGTAAAGATACTCAATTCTGCCGGTTATTCACACTTCAGTGTGGATCATATCGGAACTTCAATCTGAATTGTTAAATTCATGTACTATTTTATAAAGGACAAATGTTTTATAAAGGTATCATACTTGCCACAATTTCTTTTTCTGGGTATCGAACAAAATTTTTTCCTTATAATGGCACTAATCTTTCAAATTCGGTCTTACTAAGGTACTTTGTGACATTTTTTCCTTTCAAATTATTAAAACTCCTATTAGCTGAGAGCGGCAAAAATGTCACAAAATATCAAAAAAAAAAAAAAAAAAAAAAAAAAAAAAAAAAAAACTAATTTGAAAGATTTTTTGTTCGATACCTAGAAAAAGAAATTGTTACAAATATGATACATTTATAAAACATTTGCCCTTTATAAAACGAATAAGAGTATACTCAATAAAAAGAGTTGTTAAAACAAAAACGGTAATTATTTTTTCAAGATACTTTTTTTTTTTTATGTAAATGCCTGGTAAAGGGTTTGATTTTTGGCTTTATATAGAATAAATCTTACCAAGGAGAGCTTATATTAGTCGATTCTTGTATGTCGAAGACGAAATATGATTAGAAAATGATGAATACATATGTACTAACATTTTATGTTAACTTTTAGTTTTTGTTGAACGGCTTAGATTTGATTAAGCAAGAAAACTAGCAAAACCTAGCATAAAAACATAGATACACAATAGATTACAAAGATATACTACAAGATTTTAAAGTATCCATGATCCATTCTAACCATGCCAAAAGTTTTTTATAGATCTCACTTTTACCATAGAACCCTTTAGCCACTCATTTTTCTTATCAAAATAAAAAAATAAACTTTCACCCTTTTTTTAAAACTTAAATATTTCGTAAACCGTAAATCGTCAACGTACAAAAAAAATACCATCGCGACGAGAATTAAATTATCTTTCTATAGACATGCATTGTTATATACTTTCGACAAACTTTTTTTTCGCCCAAAAAAATCATATATGATTTGTAAGAATCATATATGATTCGTAAGAATCGAATCATATATGATTTTTTACGAATCATATATGATTTTTACGAATCATATATGATTCTTTCTGGGCGAAAAAAAAGTTCGTCGAAAGTATATAACAATGCATATTTATAGAAAGATTATTTAATTCTCGTCGCGATGGTATTTTTTGTAGCTTGAAGATTTACCGTTGGCAAGATATGTTATTTTGAAGAAACAAAAAGTGAAAAATATAAATGAGTGGCTATGATTGGTTGATAGGTTCTATGGCATGTATGGATTCTTCATTGATCTCAACTCTTCTAACCATACTGGCCGGGGATTATAGACCGATTTTATGTTAACTTTTAATAAATTATATATAGAGTAAATTGCAAAAGTCATCCTTGTGAATTGGCCAAATTACAGGTTTCGTTTCTAACCTTTCGAAAATGTAGGCACCGTCCCTATGGGGAACATTAATTGGGTTGCAATTCACGTACCGAAAGTTTCCCACAAGTACGGTGTCTGCACTGTCGAAAGATGAGGGACTAAACTTGCAATTTGGCAAAATCACGTGGACGATTTTTGCAATTTACTCTTGCATATACATGTACTGTGATGTACATGCATGCGTGTCTACATATGTATGAGAGAAATGAGAGTGGAAATAGAATCCAATCTGCATAGATACTTTCATGAACTTCAAGTTTTGTAAAATATGCAGTTACCTGAAACTAGTATATACTAATTCTACATACACATTTTTTTTATTTTATTTTATTTTTTTATTTTTGGAACAGCAATATTCTACATACGTGCACATTTGATTGTAGTTTTTACATAATTTTGCCAGAATATAGAAAAAGTTGAATTCGT
Source organism: Artemisia argyi (assembly GCA_030686995.1). NCBI lineage: Eukaryota > Viridiplantae > Streptophyta > Magnoliopsida > Asterales > Asteraceae > Artemisia > Artemisia argyi. The sequence goes on along the minus strand of CM060701.1, from coordinate 23,094,476 downwards.
ATCGTAATTACCAAATGTATCTCAATCAGTAGCGTTACCTCTACCTCCATTAATGGGTGCTTGACTTGCGACTTGCGACATATTGACAACTGATTTATTATTTGCCGGTTAGTTTAAAGTATCCATGATCCTTTCTAACCATACTACGAGATTTTAAAGTATCCATGATCCTTTCTAACCATACTGGCCGAAGGATTATAGACCGATTGTAAGTTAACTTTTAATACATTATATATAGAGGAAATTGCAAAAATCATCCTTGTGGTTTGGCCAAACTACAGGTTTCGTTTTTAACCTTTCGAAAGTGCAAGCACCGTCCCTGTGGGGAACATTAATTGGGTTGCAGTTTTCATCCCTGTCCAAAGTAAGAAAGTTTCCCACAAGGACGGTGTCTGCACTTTCGAAAGATTAGGGACGAAACCTGCAATTTGGCAAAACCACAAGGATGATTTTTGCAATTTACTCTTGAATATACATGTACATGCATGCGTGTCTGCAAATGTATGAGAGAAATGAGAGTGGAAATAGAATCGAATCTACAGATAGTTTCATGAACTACAAGTATTGTAAAATCTGCAGTTACCTGAAACTAGTATATATTGATTCTACATACTTTTTTTTTTTTTTTTTTTTTTAACGGCAATATTCTACATGCACATTTGATTGTAGTTTTTACATAATTTTGCCAGAATATAGAATAAGTTGAATTTGTATCGTAATTTCCAAATGTATCTCAATCAGTAGCGTTACCTCTACCTCCATTAATGGGTGCTTGACTTGATTAATTATTTGCCGGTTAGTTTTTCATATATACACTTTTGACTTGCGACTTGGAATGTTCGGACTTCGGAGTACAAACTTGTTTGCTTCAAGTTGAATCAGTATCGTAAGTTCCAAATATATCTCAATCAGTAGCGTTATATATCTCTACCTCCATTGATGGGTGCTTGAGTTGCGACTTGGAATGTTCTGAGTATAAACTTGTTTGCTTCAAGTTGAATTAGTATCTTAATTTCCAAATACATTATATATCTCAATCAGTAGCGTTAATTATCTCTACCTCCATTGATGGGTGCTTGACTTGCGACTTGGAAGATATTGACAAATGATTAATTATTTGCCGGTTAGTTTTTCATACAAGTTTTGCTAGTTGGTGGTGAATGTTTTGAGTATAAACTTGGGAAAATTGTCTGGAAATACATCAAACTTGCCACCTTTTACTTTTGTATACCATGAACTTTTTTTTCTTCATATTGTAACTATGAACTTTCTTAATATTGCTTTTGTATCCTGAAATGCCCAATTAGCTTACGTGGCATGGATTAGTCATCCTAATTACACTCACTTATTCAAGTTTCACGTTTTTTATAATTTGGGTGTGTTTTGAACAAAAACCAAACTTTGGGGGGATAATTTTTTACTTATAAACGTTTAACCCCCACCCAATTTTCCCCCAAATCCACAATCGCGTAATAATTCACACATAAACCCTAAATTTCCATAATCAAATATTTAATCAGATTGTACAATTGATGTGTGTTGTCATATTTCAGGTATGTATTAGTGACAATATTTTGTGTTATTATTAATTTCTTCACAAACCCTAAATCGCTATTGTTGTCTTTTTGCCCTAACACGTTTTTGTTGTCATTTTTGAAACAGGATGATACCTGGTACGAATTTGCATCAATTTGATGTGTGGAATGATGGATACTTTGCTCATCTACCTTTAAGGTACAAAGATGGTGTTATTCTTAATGTGGCTGCTGTGAGAATGCCTTATGAAAGATTTGCAGAAATTTTGGAAAAACAAGCTGGTAATTACTTTCAAGGTTTGTATTACAGAGTTCCTAATGTTGAATTGGGGAAAGGTTTAGTTAGAGTAAGTAATGATAAGGAAATAGCTTACATGTTTGATGTTGCTGAGTTGTATGGTAGGCTAGAACTTTATTTTGATCACTATGACATGAATCTCTCAGAGTATTTAGAAAAAGCAGAAACCTCTGTGATGGATGAATCTGTTTACAAAGCAAAACTCCCCACCAAACATAGGTATTGCAATGAGTTCTCAGAACAGGAGTTGGTTGATTGGGCTGAGCTGGAGGTTGAGTTTGAGGGTTCATCTTGTCACCAACCTAGAAACATAGATGCTGATGTGGGTGGGAGTAGTGCAGCTGGTGATGTGGGTAGGAGTAGTGTACCAGATGGTCAGAATGGTATTAGTAGTGTTGATGGGGAGCATATTGGGGACAACAATGAAGAGGAGACTGATTATGATTCTGAGGTGGATAGTGAATATGATTCTGATAAATCAATTGACTATCTCAACCCTGGTGAAGAGGAGTTGATAGAACTTAGGAAGAGGATTAAAGCTAGAAGAGAGAAGGAACATGAGTCTTTGCCAGATATGGTGGATAGTGAAAATGATAATGTACCCACTGAAAACATTGGGAATCATAAAAGTGAGACTTTCAGAGAGCATGATGTGTACATGACTAATTTGATGAAAACTCTTCAATCATCAGATGAGAATGGAAATCATGATGATCCATTTGTATGTGTCGAAAAACAAGCTGATAGGTATCCAGTGTATGATGAAAGTACTCATTGGAGATTGAGGCATCCAAAGGTATGTTTCCATTTATTTGTTATTCTTGTAATGTATACAAACGTTTCTTTCAATAGACTGAGATTGTATTATCACATCATCAACTTTGTTACATTCTTTATTTGCAGTATCAGAAATAATGTCACAGTCTTGTATTTGATGAACTAATAATTTTGGGAAGGTACACATAACATACTTTTTTGATTTTATTTAATTTTCTTGTATTTGATTTTTATCTTATTTGATATCATGTTCAGAAAAGTTAAATGAATAACACACATTGCCACAAACTCATCAAAATAATTTTTTGATTCTTTCAGTTTTTCCAATGAAACCATTGGTAAGTTATATTTAGGGTTTTTTTGTGCGTTTAAGAATTTTTGTGGGTTTATTTTGTGGATTCCAATTAAACCCATCTGCTGATTCTGGGTTTATTATTATGCGAATAAATTTGTGAGTAGCCATTTTTTTCGATGTTTATTTTGTGGATCTGCTGAATCTGGGTTTATTATTAGTCTTATTGTTTAGGTTGCTTATGATAATGAAATCATATAAGAATGACAAGAACTCGAAAACTTGTCCAAGAAATGGTGCATAAGGATGACTGTTGTACAGCAACCAATGCAGTTGTGATGTCGAGGTGTAAGATATAAACTTTCTTGCTAACCCTTTTTAAAATGCCATTAAAATCTCTCCGAGATTTTCCAAACCCGTGTCAGTGTGCAAAGAATTTCCAAACCCGTGATGTGCAAGATAACGACTTACCGCTAACCCATATCAGAATGCCAATAATTCACAAACATGTACAATAAACAGTGCATTAGAATGCTTGTACCACATGACTAAAAACAATATAGTGAAGTTAAGCTTCAAGACTGAAGTTTGCTAACATTCTAGTATATTAGGCATTGCTAATTGTCAAAATCTATGATTGTTGCAACCTCTTTAAATGCACTTAAGTTGTTTTGAACAATCAGTGTCGGCTTGCATATGACAATAAGAAGATAAACACTTCAATCCAAACACTCTATATCCTATTTTCTATTCAAAACCATTTTCTGCCAAAACTATCGTCCTAACGAGTATACGAGGTCTTGAAACAACAAAGTTACTACTACCTTTATACATTTGTTGTTCAACAATTTGCTTCACAAAAAAATAACCTTTTAGTCAAAACAAAATGGTGCATTTATATAAATAGTCAATCAAACACAGACAAATACTCTATATGCATTTGGATATTTTAATACTAATTTTGAACATGAAACCTAACAAATAATAATAATAATAATAATAATAATAATAATAATAATAATAATAATAATAATAATAATAAACTTACATCAACACGGTAAAAACTAAGAGCCATTGGACGTAACCCCAAATCAGATCTACTTATTGTCGGAGAAAGATGAGTATAATAGGTGTGCGTTAACCGCAGGATAATAGAGGTTCGTTGATCGGAGAAGATGATGTGATAGGAAGAAAGGAGGGTGATCGGAGAAGATGAAGTGATCGGAAGAAAGGAGGGTGATCGGAGAGGATGAAGTGATCAAAAAGATTAATGGAAGTGATCGGTGTTTATTTTTTTGGATATGATACGTATCTGCTTAAACTCAAAAAGATTAATGGATCAAAAAGATTAATGGTGGATGTGTAAATAATAAAAAGTATTATCAAAAGTATTATAAAAAGTATTATAAAAAAATAGGTACAAATGAGGTACAAATGAGAAGACTAAACATATGTACCTTTTGGTCATTCCCAATGTACTTTTTAGTACACTTTTGCACGTGGATCAATAGCCGCCGGTTGAGTAGCACAAAGTTTGAGTATTTTTGTTAGTTATAGTAGTTGGTGTGGGCCCCAGAAAATGTACACGTGTCATGTTCTGAGATAGGTGCGGAGTTGCGCAGATGCGCATGGCCATTTGTGGAATTTAATCAAAAAGTGACCATGATGAGGACCAAAAAAAAGATTTTGTACTAGATTAGTACTTAGCTCAAATGTTTATTTATAACTTAACTGAAAAGGATGGCTGAAAATATAAAAAGATAAGACGGAGAGTTTATACATTAAGTTATCTTTTATTTAAACATGACTTAAGTAAAATATTTAATTAAAGCCCTTATCTCCATGGGTTCATAAACCACACTTTTCTCTTAATCATCGTAGCGTACTTCCACATATCTACTCAGAGGAAGGTCTTTTCGCAATGGATGACCCTCGAAACCGTAATCTGTTGATATACACCGTAGATCTGGATGATTGATGGAAGAAACACCAAACATATCTCAAACTTCTCGCTCCCACCAGCCGGCCGATGGAAATGGACTAACTACCTAGGATATTCATGTTACTTCATCTGCATTGGTTTGTACACGAATGCGTGAGTTATACCGAGTATTCGGTAAATTATATACCACTTCAAATCTTCGTTTTCGAGAGTTATGATCAACTCCACAAATATCAAGCAAAACTTGAACCCTTTATTCCATTGGCATCTCGCATTCACGCCCCTATTTAACTTTCGCCCGGGGATGTAGTTGTAGATACGTTAGTCTTAATGAGTCATTGGCTCCACTTGTTATGTCCTTCTACGACATGTTGTTGTCATCTGTGCCTCGCTGCGGGTCAGCAACTCTGAAAGAAATGGAGGACTTCATTTAGTGACCCCGTGATCGCCCTCTGAACGGGGTGCATTTGGTTCATTGTAATCTGACGTAATTTGATGTAATTGTAGTCTAATTACATTACATAGCCTGTTTGATTTACAGATTAGAGGGAGTTGTAATTCGGATTACATTACGTTTGTTGTTTGGTTTCCATTGTAATTGTAATTCAACCACTTCAACTAAATCAAGTAAGAGAATACATATTACATAGGAAGTTGAATGAAAAATTTTGAATTACGTTGTAATTCAGATATTTTATTCTAAGGCTTAAGTTATTATTATTATTATTATTATTATTATTATTATTATTATTATTATTATTACTACGACGGCATATTAAATTCAACTAATTAACATTACAATTACAATTTCTTTGACAAAATTACAATTTATTTATATTACATTACAATTTTCTAGACAAATTACAATTCCCTAAAAAAAATAGTATGTGAACCAAATGCTCGATTAAGTATTTGTAGTTTTTACATAGTTTATGCGTAATTATAATTCGTAATGCATATATATATATATATATATATATATATATATATATATATATATATATATATATATATATATATATATATATATATATATATATATATATATATATATATATATATATTTTTCACAATTTGCTTGATGATGAATAGATAGATGTACACACTTGTATTATGACATTTCACTCGAATATAGACCTAAAACTTTTCACCAAAATAGAGTATTCGTTTATGGCTTGAACATCCACACCGTTCCTTACTATTTGCGGAAAGAACAACCAAAAACCAGTCACCAACACGAATGACAGCGTAATAGGCCCCGACACCACCCAGGGAAGCTGCAACCTTCCATTAACCGCCTTCTTAACTGCCAACTCAACAGCCGAACACGCTCCATGTAGTACAAAAAACCATGTCACCTCCCACATAGGCCAAACCATGTAACGTATAGATACATTAACTCAAGAATCAACCCTGATACTACAAATGTCATGACGATCCCCAACATTTGACCCCATAACTTGCCAAGAATTGGTGTCCAAAATACGCGAACTGGATCATAAAAGAATGGTCGGAGGATTCTTGATGCCATACGATTCCACCTACGTCCCCAAAAATCCTGAAGCGATGAAGCTAGGTAAGGTTCATTGAACTGTGGCTCGATCTCAAAATCGTATCCAATTAATAACCAAACAAAAGGATTAGCAGCTGCGAAGACTAGCTCAATTTCTAGGTAAAAATGGGTAAAGTAGAGAAATAGGATAAAATTGTGGTTGAAGTTATCTTTGTATTGATAAGCATTTAGAATTATAGCGAGAAGCAAAGCTTTACCCACGAACAAAATTTGTTTAAGAAATGAAGGGAGAACATATAAATCTGGATCTTTTTTGTAGGCAAGAAAATTCACATAAGCTTCTTTGACAAGGTTTAAACTCGTAACTTTTGGGTGAGAAGACACATATGGTACTGACTTGATTATGTCCACTTTGTCGGGATTTGGAATTTGGATTTTCGTAATGGTTTGTTTCGGATTGATAGGAAGCACAGCGATTGCTATAAATTTGATAAAATCCAACGGCGGTGTAGAAGCTAAAGGGCCACGGTTGAAGGCTAAAAGTAAGAGTTTGAAGCTAGCAAGCCAGCCAAGATGGAAGAAGGTAGCGAGTGTGAGGTGGACGGAAGAGAGTGGCACCGGGAGGAGGAAGAAGGTGGTGATGACGGGGAGGAAAAATAGTAACCTCCACTTGACGCTGGAGATTCGATTAGAGATGAAGAAGCATAAAGAAAGACATAAAGTGGCAAAAGACCATAATCTGATAAAAGTTTTGAGTTCTTTAAAATCTTCCATTTCTCTTATGTATCTTGGAGGGAAGTTGACAACGGATATAGATGGTTTAAATATACTTTTTAGAATGGAATTTCCTAATAAATTAGCTTGAAAAAGCAGGTTAATGTCTCTTTCCAATTTTGTAATTACTAGCTAATGGCTGCTTAAGATGTCCTGGCACTACTAGACATACTTAAAGAAGTTCTTCCAACGGAGGCTTACAAAAGTTTATAGTATGAACGTAATTACTTTTTTTTTTTTTTTTGTTTATAAGTGATTTATTTTCTCACTTTTTTTATAATCCGACTCTGCCCAAAAATATGTAAAGCTAATTTGACATTTCTCCCAAATTTTCTTTAAAATATGAAATGTTGAACTAAAACCCTAGCTAGGACGAATACGTTTGGTATGACTGAATGATGATTATGTTAAACTCCATAATTCCCTGTATATTATTACTAGATAGATAGTTTTTAGCTCAGAAACTAAGCACACGGATGATCTATAGGGAAACACATGCGTGACTGAGTTTTCGAGTTACAAAATATCCATGTGCATAATTAAGGATCATTCGTGTGCAAATATCATTTAGGAGCTATTCACGCAACTATTCGTTAAAAGGAATACGTATAGCTTACTCTTAATAACACCAATTAAAATCGTTAAACTATCAATGTCATACACCATAATAGAAACAATTATTCTAGATGATAACCAATTATAAATATGAAAATACTTTCCAATAATTTACACAACCTAAAATTCTCAACAGTTAAGTTATTTTAGATAAAAAATAGTTATAATGCCTGCGCACGAGCGAGTTTTTTTTTAAAAAAATTTGAATCATATATTTTTATTTATTAAAAAACAAATAATATAATCTTTGTTTTGTTTGATTTATTATGTTTAATTATAGTTTTTTTATTATTAAAGATAATTATTTAAAAAATTTTATCCTATTATTAATTGCATCTCTTCTATACTTTTTGTATTTATCTTCAACTTATGTTATGGATAAATATAAAATATTCCTTAATAAGAAAATAATTTTTTTTAAATAAAATTATTGCTAAATAAGGTATTAATGCATTTTTTTGAAATGGAAAATTCCCAATAGGGGTTTTGTTGTATTATATAAAAGATTATTATTCATGCACATTATATAGAGATTACTATAGTAAACCCTAATGGGCCCTAAGCTCACAGACCGGGTTTGGGCCTTATTTATCATCTAATATTCCTCGCAGTCCGAGCAGCGAAATCGCGAAAGCTCAGACTGGAATATAAACAACTAACAAAACAACTACTATAATTTTTTTTTTCACCTAACCAAGAATAAAAAGTCAACTAACTTGCAATTGATATTTAGGGTCCGCTTTGTTCAAAGTGGGGAAAGGGAAAGGGAAAGGAATGCAAAGGAATGAGTGAGGTGGGTAATCAATACCTTACCCCCCCCCCCCCCCAATTTACTCTATAATGGTTGATTACCCACTACCGGGTAATCAATCCCATTACCCACACTAACCAAGCACAAAAACTCTATAATGGTGGGCCCTATTGAATACCTTACCCTTTCCCCACCCCCTTAACCCCCTACCAAGCACCCCTTACGACACCTACTCTTCCAATCAAAACAATGTGTCCAAGAAGCATTTATTTTCTTGGCCGTGGATAACTCAAACTAAATAGCATTTTTTTTTTTCTTTTTCTTTTCTTCTTGTTCTTCTACTGATCTGCACTCTATGGGTGGATTACGGGACTTTATGGTTCGAGGCTAGGTTTTTTTTTTTTTTTTTTTTTTTTTTTTTTTTTTTTTTTTTTGTGATTTGACGGGGTGGCCTTGGGGAGGCGGCTCAACATAGCCACCTAGGTCTGAGGATGAGACCCACTCCGATATCATGTTAGACTACATAATTCTCCGTATGTTATTATTATCATTCATGCACATTATATAGTGACCCTAATGGACGCTAAACCCACAGACCGGGTTTGGACTTTATTTATCATCTAATAGATTAAAAAATGCGAGTTAACACACAAGTACTCTTGATTCCTTTTTCAATTATTTCCTGCAGCTTCACAAGTGTAGCTACATCCGTGTGAACATCAATGGACGATACTGTTTCTTATCTGATAACCTTCTGATTTGTGCAAGAACCTAACTCAAACCATCCGAGACAAGCCTTAACATTCAAATGAAAAATATGTAGTCATAAACAACTACTATAATTTTGTTGATTGAAAGGAGTTTATTGCAAGTTTCATATAAACAATTTTTTGACCAATTTGGCCTAGCTAGGCTCTCAGGATCTTAGATAGGGTTTTGTCGCTATTAAGGGAGAGGGCCAGAAAGATAAATCCACAAAAGTAGTGCTAGACACATAAAAAAACTTCCACAAAATAAATTGGATGTGTTTGATTGGTGCATTTATTTAGGTACAGGTTCTCTCTCATCTTTTTTATTAAGTCAATCAAACACATTCAACTCATTTTGTGAATTTATTTTGTGAAAGTTTTTTCTGAGTGTAGCACTACTCTTTAATTTCAAGTAGAATGTGCAATGCACATGCTTAATGGGATGTTAGACCCCACTTTTTGTTCCCACCCGGGAATGAAGCTTTCTCGGCTTTTCTTCAAAGAAATAAAATGAGAGAAAGAGAATGAAAAATATATCGTAAAATTGCATTCCTTAAGCGCAACAAATATGGGAATTAGCTCTTTCAAATTTACTTTTTATTTAATGCCTGTTGGTAAGTTTTGATCATAAACATTTTCATTATCCTAGACGAGTACCCGTGCATAGCGATAGGAATTTATAGCGGCAAATAATTATAGTTATGATATTTTTGTTAACTGTTCCGGGTAACTTTTATGCATGCAACATAAACTAATCAAAATGTAATGAAATTTTTTTAACATACAATAATTTTCAACTGAAAATGAACATGACAACAATTAATTGAAGCATTTATTGTCTACTAAAAAAAAATCAAAATATAAAGATTTTTAGCTTTTTTTACAAATGATATGTTATATATATATATATATATGTGCTTGATAAACTTTTTAATGATAGTTATACAGCAACATATTAAACAATAAGTCAAACTATTTCTTCTAATAAAGTAATAATAAAATGTTATTTTAGGCATAAGGCATTGCTCATTTTTAAGTTTTTATATAAAATTATTTATCTTTTATATGTAGCATAGATATATAAAGCAACCGTGTGTTTTTTTCTTTTATATTACTAAACAAGTAGATAATAAAGTTTGGAATAATAAAGAATCGTCCGACTAAATCTTTGTAAGTTTTCTTTTAATTTTATTTTGTTTAAGCCTAACTTTATGGCAGCTTAAATTCTTATGTTGAATAACATTAAGCAAACATATAACTAGACTCCATGAATCTTATATTATTTTAAAGCGTTGTTATGTTCAAATATATCAGCCAATCAAAGTCTAGGTCGATAACAAGCCTATACAGATGTTATGGTAACCATGTCATAATAACCATGTCATAGTCGTGATCCAGCCCCGTTTAGCCGATTGTATGGCATGTTAAGGGTATTTTATCATTGACTGACTTGTGGTTGATTGACTGTGGTTTGAAGTAATCATCTTGGGATCTTATCGTAAATAGAATCCTCATGACTGATTTGGGTTCATATATTTGAGCATACCTGATTTGGGCTCAAATATATGAACCCAAATCAGTCATGAGGATTCTATTTACGATAAGATCCCAAGATGATTACTTCAAACCACAGTCAATCAACCACAAGTCAGTCAATGATAAAATACCCTTAACATGCCATACAATCGGCTAAACGGGGCTGGATCACGACTATGACATGGTTATTATGACATGGTTACCATAACATCTGTATAGGCTTGTTATCGACCTAGACTTTGATTGGCTGATATATTTGAACATAACAAAGCTTTAAAATAATATAAGATTCATGGAGTCTAGTTATATGTTTGCTTAATGTTATTCAACATAAGAATTTAAGCTGCCATAAAGTTAGGCTTAAACAAAATAAAATTAAAAGAAAACTTACAAAGATTTAGTCGGATGATTCTTTATTATTCCAAACTTTATTACACCAGACTTTATTACAAGTAGTCGGACGATTAGAGAGAGAGAGAGTGATAATATTACAAGTGGTAGTAAGAGTGATGCCTCTTTTCTTCCTATGAGCCTTCTTTATATAGAAGGGAAAACTACTATTACAAACGTCATTGCTTACATCATTATTAAAATGGCCGACAAAGGGTTATAATTGTCTATTGGATTTATTCTCCCATCTTCTGCTTTTCTGAGGAAGATTCTCCTTTTGAAATACGTTTGACAACCGTATTTTTAATTTCTTCAAAAATATCTTCCAAAGGTATTTCTTCGGTATCATCTGGCTGGGATTCTCCTGCTAAGCAATTATATTGATTTTCATCCTCTGATAAAGTCTTCATCGAGGAGTCTGATGGTTGATAATCAAAATTTTTTATTAAGTCTTCTTTAATTTCTTTAAGATATACTTCCAAAATTTCTTCTTTGGAAATATTTCCTCTTCCTTGGATCTTTAATTTGTCCACAATTTGCTGGTAAGGAGTTGGATTATCCTTTTTCTTTTTGAACTCATATTGAGCTTTGTATTCAGCAGTTGTGCTTTTTATTAGATCAATTGTTTCTTTGGAGTATATTTCTCCTCCATTTTCAGGATCTTTCCAAACCATTTTTTTCCAAAATTTTGTAAAAAATGTTCTTTTTAATTGAGGAATTTGATCAGGGGCATAATCTACTTCTGGAGCCCATTTCCATATCCATGGAATAGAAAATTCTATAAAAAATAATAATGAAGGAATAATTTCCTTAGCACCATTATTTTTTGTTATCATGTCTATAAATTTGGGAGAGACATCAATCCATTCCACATATAAATCCTTATAGATTTCTGGAAGGATTTGAATTGATGGACCATATGAAATCCACCAGTTTATGAACCAATTTGGTAAAGACTTATTAAAATTCTTGGGGCAAACTTTGAAAAACCATGAATGTTTCTTTTTGGGATATATAAAAAGGCTTTATTAAAACTCTCAACATAATCCCAGTAATTGTATTTCAAAGCAATTTTTTGAATAGGATGTATAAATTCCTTTTCTTTTAGAGTACTTAGACCCCATTCTTCTGCAGATATAACCTGCTTTATTAAAACTTTACTAAAATTATAAATATTACTGTTTTGGTCAGTAAAATGTCTGACTTCAATTGATCCTGTTGATATGAGTATATTCTCATAATATGATATTGATTTGTACGCATATGCCGCACAAGGAGCATTATCAAGATATCTGGACATCAAAATCCATGGGTCATTACCTGCTTCAAAATATCTCATAACATCTTGATATTCAATAAATATGATTTTCTCCTTATTTGGAGACTGGCAATATTCATGAGGATCTTCATTATCCTCTTCAACAAGAGCATTGGCATAGGAAGGACTATTTCCTTTTTTATTTTTTATGAATTCCAAAAATTCTCCATATAATGGATCATTTGGACCTGGAATTGTTGATGAAGATGCTGATTCAGCAATGTTACTGGCTATTAGCCTGTTGTTTCCATGCTGGACCAATATATTGTTGGCTCCTCCTGTTCTTCCACCCCTATAAAGGTGGCTACCTCTTCCTCCTCTTCCTCGAGGAATCATGACTGTAAAAATTCACGGGTTAAAAAATCAGGAAGAATATTATCTTTCCCTTTTTTATATTCTATTGTAAAATCAAATGGAGCTAATTGAGCTTGCCATCTAGCATACATTTGCTTAGATACATCATGTTTAAAATCTTTATTAAACATAAACTTAGCTGCTTGGCAATCTGTTTTTATTAGAAAATGTTGATTATACAAGTCTTCTTGGAATTTTAAAACACATTTTATTATGGAAAGAATTTCTTTTGCCACCGTAGTATAATTCTTCTGGGCATTATTCCATTTTCCAGAATGAAATCTTACTAAAATTTCTTGTTTATTTTCTGGATTTATTTGTTTTAAAATTCCACCATACCCAATTTCTGAGGCATCAGTTTCTATAATTTTTTCCCAATTTGGGTTTGCTAAAGATAAGCAAGGAAGACTGGAAACTTTTGCTTTAATTTTCTGGACTGCCTGAGTATGTCTTTCAGTCCATGGTGAGGGAATCTTTTTTAATCTATCATATAAAATAGCTGTGTCTTTGGCTAAATCTTTATAAAAGGCTGAAATATAATTTAAACTTCCTAAAAACCTTTGTAATTGAGTTTTATCTAGAATTATGTCCGGAAATTTGGATGCAAACTCAATACTTCTATTAATAGGAATAATTTGACCTTTTTCTATAATATGGCCTAAGAATCTGACTTTTGTTTGAAAAATCATCATTTTTGGTTTTGAAATAACTAGACCATTATTAATAATAATTTTTTCAAATATATCTAAATGTTTAAAATGGGATTCTATATTTTTTGAAAATATCAGAATATCATCAATATAAACAATTATAAAATCACTAAATGGATTAAAAATATCATTCATAATCTTTTGAAATTCAGAAGGTGCATTTTTAAGACCAAATGACATAACATTCCATTCATATTGTCCAAAGGGGACATTAAAAGCAGTTTTATATCTGTCTTCTTCATTAATTTGGATTTGCCAATATCCTGACTTTAGATCAAATTTTGAAAATATAATAGCATTATAAAGTCTATCTAAAAGATCCTTTTTATTAGGAATAGGGTATCTAATCCATTTTAAAACTTTATTTAGAGGTTTATAATTTATAACTAATCTAGGAACCCCTCTTTCTTGTTCTGAATGTTTATTAACATAAAAAGCAGTACAGGACCATTGAGATTTTGAAGGTTTTATTAATCCTTTTTGTAATAAAGAAGCTATTTCTTTTTTACACAAGTCTAATAATTCAGGTTTCATTTGACCAGGTCTTGCTTTTGTAGGAATATTATCTTCAGAAAATCCTTCTTCATATGGAAGACTAACAATATGTTTTTTTCTGTTCCAAAAAGCATTTGGATGATCATTACAAATTTTTAAAGAGAATTTATTTATAATCATTTGTATTTTTTCTTTTAATTTAGGATTTTCTAGTTTTTCTTCAATAGTCCACATATTTATTTCATCTTTAAGAAAACATATTTGTTTATTTTTCATCATAATTTGATCTTTTAATTCTGAAAGCATTCTGGTAACAGGCTGAGTTATAAACTCAAATGTTATACTTTTACCATTAAAAGTACCAGTAATTCCATCTTTATCAACTTTTTTAAGAGGAAATATTTTATTTATAAAAGGATTTCCCAAAATAATTTGATTAGTCATATTTTTGACTAATATAAAATTTGTAGGTATGCAAACATTATTTTTACAAATTTTTGCATTTTGTAGCTTATAATTGATATGTATTTTTTCACCACTTACAGTACCCACTGAGTGTGATGTTTTTACAAAATATTTTGTAGGAATTAATCCTTCTTTAACACAATTTAGATCTGCTCCACTATCAACCAGAGCAGTAAATTCTTTGATTTCAGTATTATTAATAAGTAAAATTACTTTCACCCACCATTTTTGGGATGTTATCATTTCTAAAGTCTGAAGAAAATCATCTTCTTTTTCCATTATTTCTTCACCTTTATTTGTTTCAATACAAGATTTTCCTTTTTCCAAATTGGATATTCTATTATCAAAATTTTTACTCTTATTTTTTAAATTACTAATTTCTTTTTTAAGTATATTAATTTCTTGTAATAAATTATTAAGTGTCACCGGAGTATCAATTTTTTGCCTTTGTTGGAGCATTTTATTTACTTCAACCATAGAATATGGAGTATCATCTTGAACCTTTTCATTATTAGATTTAGAAAATTGTTCAATAATCTTATTTCTTATATCATCGTCTTTTATTAATTTTAAAAGATCTAATGTTTCACTAGTTAAAACATTTATTTTTAAATCTTCAAATTGAGCCTGAATTTTATAAATCTCCATTTCTGAATTTTTATCAGAATCTTCAGAATAATAATTTTCTGAGATAAAATCCTCTTCTTTTAAACAATTACAATTTATTTCAGAATCTGAATTATCTGAATCATCAGAAGAATTTTCATTTTCTGATTCTGAATTTAAAAGAATTTTCTTCAAACTATCCTTTATTTCTTCATCAATATTAAGATTATTAATTTTCTTTTTGACCCTGCATTTATTTGCAAAATGACCAATTTTTCCACATTTGTAGCAAGTAATTGTTGGTTTATTATTTCGGGATTGTTTTCTTATTTGTCTTTTTTCCTTTCTTTTTTCAATTTTAGAAGGATTTTTATAAAAATTTTTATTTTTTATATACTCTTTTCCCTTTGAAGATTTATAAAACTTTTTGTTAATAGAAGTTGAACAAGCCATTCCAAATTGATCACAAAAATGGCCCAATTGTCTTCTTTCATTAATATTTCGAGTTTTAATTTGTTGATTTAGCTTTATTTCATTGCATAAAGCCAAACCTTCTTGAATACAAGTTCCTATTAATTTACCATAAGTAAAATTATCATAATTGATAGTTGCTTCATTTTTTCGAAGATTATTTCTTACCCTTTCAGCAAATAAATTAGGTAAACCATCTATGAATTTTGACTTCCAATGGGTAGTATTAGCATCAGGAAGTTCCATGACTCTACTAAGGAAAGTATCCTTATACCACCTAAAAGAAGTTAAAGTAGGACATTTTAATCCATTAAGAAGAGTTCTGATATTTTCTGAATCATCAGACCATCTTCCAGTAAAATGTTCAATTATATTAACAATTAATGTATAAACTGCGTTAGGCTTTTCAACACCATCTTCTGTTTTTACTGTATTAAGAAGTGTTTGTTTATCTTGCATTATAAGATAATTATCCCACCATCCTTTTAATTGACCTGTAAAACCTGCTATAATCATATTTGCCACAGTTTTATCATTATTGCCATTATTTTTAGCAATAGTAGAGTACATCATCATACGATGTACTAAATTATAAATTTGCCTTTCAGTATAACCATCAATATTCCATTCATAAATATTTTTACCACTATAACTATTATTAATAACATACTCCTGTTCTTCATGAAGAACATCTTGAGGAGTAGGTCTAGGGTAATAGTATAATTTTTGAGAGGGTTTATTAGCATATTTACTATTATAACCTTCCATTTTATTAATATTATTATTAAATTTTTCTTCTTCATCAGATAAATTATTATCAATATTATTCAATTTTAGTTCTTTTATTTGATTTTCTATTAATTTTTGTAATTCTAAATTTGATTTTAATTTAAAATCTTTGACTTCAGGAGGTGGTTGAATACTAGCACTTGCTTGTGAACAACTTGCCTCATTATTTTCTTTAACTGTTTTTTGTTTTTCACTTTTCAATTGATTAATTTGACCTATAAGAGTTTCAACTCTATTATGAATAGAAAATATTTGTTCTCCCAAAACTATTGAATAAATATTAGAAAAATTTTGTTGTTGTATTAACTGGTTAACATGACCAGTTGTAATAGATATAGTTTCATTTTCAAATAATTTTTGAAAGGCCGAAAAATGTATATGAACATCTTCTTTATTTATAACAAAGGGTTGTTGTGGAGGAAAAATTTGTTTAGAACTTTGACCATTTATTAATTTATAATCTCTTTCCAAAACAGATATGTAATCTATTAAATAATTATTAATAAACCATGGAACAAAATAAATAGTTTTATTAACTTGTGATAAATGATTATAGAATTTTTCTTGCATATTTTTCAGATCTTCTTTTGAGTAATTTTCAAAAAACCATTTTCTAAAAGGTTCCCATTTGGGTAATTTAAATTCTTTGGAAATAGTCATTCTGGCTAGAGAGCCAGGAGAGAAATCAATTTTTTCCCTATTATCCATTTAAACAGAGAAATTCATTTCAGAAGGAGTAATATTATCCTCATCATTATAATTTCCTTGAACAATATTGTTTCTAATAGTTAGGTTTTCAATTTTTTGTGGAAAACTTTCTTCTCTTATTTGAGAAGTAGATGCTCTAGCTGTAGAAGGTATATTAACCTCATAATCTAGATGACTAGAAAATACAGATCTATTAGACCTGCTTCTTCTTATTAAAGCATTAGCATTATCCAAATCTTCTTGTTCAAACTTTATTTTAACAGTTCCATCAGAAGTTTGTAAAACATTAGTAAGATTACTATTAATTTTTGGTTGAGGAGGTATAGCTCCTTCCAAAAGCCAATTTTCAGGAAATTCAATTTCATTCCACTTTATAATTTTTCGTGTGGATATTTTAGACATATCCAAATTACTTTCTAATAGGATGGTTTCATTATTTTTACTAAACCTTTTACATTTAGGATTCATAGTAGTAAGAGGTTTGAAATATATTCTGTAACAAATACATATTAATTCAGAACCAGGCATATAATCATAACCATGAGTTTTAACATTTAAAGTTAAACTTTCAAGTATATTAACATCAGATAAAGATAATTGTAAATTAGGATAAACATTAAAATAAACTGGACCATGAGCCAGGCTAGATTGGATAATTCCAATCAGAGATTGTTGCCAGTTTCTATTACGACCATCTCTTAAAACTGCTAAAAAGCTTTCTGGTAACCCTTGTAAAGTTAAGGGTTTAAATGCAACTTGTATTAAACCTATATGTAAATAATTATAATTTTGACGATATTTTTGAAGATCTCTTTCATTTAATAATTTTAAAATCATTTCATTATTATCAAGAGTTATTGTTTCTTCAGTAGTTTTTACTGACTGAACAAACCCCAATTCTTCAAATGTTCCAATTTCATATAAAACTTTTGGTTGGACTTTAGGAATTGTCCATTTATTTAAAAGATCTAGATTTCTGGGAATTTCATATTCCTCAGTCATACTATTTTTAACAGATTTATTATTTCTTTTAAAAAGATTTAACATTTATTTAAGATTATGTTGAATAACTTTAAACAAACATATCCCTATTGTCCATGGCTCTGATACCATATAAGGCCCAGGTATGCTCAAATATATGAACCCAAATCAGTCATGAGGATTCTATTTACGATAAGATCCCAAGATGATTACTTCAAACCACAGTCAATCAACCACAAGTCAGTCAATGATAAAATACCCTTAACATGCCATACAATCGGCTAAACGGGGCTGGATCACGACTATGACATGGTTATTATGACATGGTTACCATAACATCTGTATAGGCTTGTTATCGACCTAGACTTTGATTGGCTGATATATTTGAACATAACAAAGCTTTAAAATAATATAAGATTCATGGAGTCTAGTTATATGTTTGCTTAATGTTATTCAACATAAGAATTTAAGCTGCCATAAAGTTAGGCTTAAACAAAATAAAATTAAAAGAAAACTTACAAAGATTTAGTCGGACGATTCTTTATTATTCCAAACTTTATTACACCAGACTTTATTACAAGTAGTCGGACGATTAGAGAGAGAGAGAGTGATAATATTACAAGTGGTAGTAAGAGTGATGCCTCTTTTCTTCCTATGAGCCTTCTTTATATAGAAGGGAAAACTACTATTACAAACGTCATTGCTTACATCATTATTAAAATGGCCGACAAAGGGCTATAATTGTCTATTGGATTTATTCTCCCATCTTCTGCTTTTCTGAGGAAGATTCTCCTTTTGAAATACGTTTGACAACCGTATTTTTAATTTCTTCAAAAATATCTTCCAAAGGTATTTCTTCTGTATCATCTGGCTGGGATTCTCCTGCTAAGCAATTATATTGATTTTCATCCTCTGATAAAGTCTTCATCGAGGAGTCTGATGGTTGATAATCAAAATTTTTTATTAAGTCTTCTTTAATTTCTTTAAGATATACTTCCAAAATTTCTTCTTTGGAAATATTTCCTCTTCCTTGGATCTTTAATTTGTCCACAATTTGCTGGTAAGGAGTTGGATTATCCTTTTTCTTTTTGAACTCATATTGAGCTTTGTATTCAGCAGTTGTTCTTTTTATTAGATCAATTGTTTCTTTGGAGTATATTTCTCCTCCATTTTCAGGATCTTTCCATACCATTTTTTTCCAAAATTTTGTAAAAAATGTTCTTTTTAATTGAGAAATTTGATCAGGGGCATAATCTACTTCTGGAGCCCATTTCCATATCCATGGAATAGAAAATTCTATAAAAAATAATAATGAAGGAATAATTTCCTTAGCACCATTATTTTTTGTTATCATGTCTATAAATTTGGGAGAGACATCAATCCATTCCACATATAAATCCTTATAAATTTCTGGAAGGATTTGAATAGATGGACCATATGAAATCCACCAGTTTATGAACCAATTTGGTAAAGACTTATTAAAATTCTTGGGGCAAACTTTGAAAAACCATGAATGTTTCTTTTTGGGATTAATATATAAAAAGGCTTTATTAAAACTCTCAACATAATCCCAGTAATTGTATTTCAAAGCAATTTTTTGAATAGGATGTATAAATTCCTTTTCTTTTAGAGTACTTAGACCCCATTCTTCTGCAGATATAACCTGCTTTATTAAAACTTTACTAAAATTATAAATATTACTGTTTTGGTCAGTAAAATGTCTGACTTCAATTGATCCTGTTGATATGAGTATATTCTCATAATATGATCTTGATTTGTACGCATATGCCGCACAAGGAGCATTATCAAGATATCTGGACATCAAAATCCATGGGTCATTACCTGCTTCAAAATATCTCATAACATCTTGATATTCAATAAATATGATTTTCTCCTTATTTGGAGACTGGCAATATTCATGAGGATCTTCATTATCCTCTTCAACAAGAGCATTGGCATAGGAAGGACTATTTCCTTTTTTATTTTTTATGAATTCCAAAAATTCTCCATATAATGGATCATTTGGACCTGGAATTGTTGATGAAGATGCTGATTCAGCAATGTTACTGGCTATTAGCCTGTTGTTTCCATGCTGGACCAATATATTGTTGGCTCCTCCTGTTCTTCCACCCCTATAAAGGTGGCTACCTCTTCCTCCTCTTCCTCGAGGAATCATGACTGTAAAAATTCACGGGTTAAAAAATCAGGAAGAATATTATCTTTCCCTTTTTTATATTCTATTGTAAAATCAAATGGAGCTAATTGAGCTTGCCATCTAGCATACATTTGCTTAGATACATCATGTTTAAAATCTTTATTAAACATAAACTTAGCTGCTTGGCAATCTGTTTTTATTAGAAAATGTAATAGTAGTTTTCCCTTCTATATAAAGAAGGCTCATAGGAAGAAAAGAGGCATCACTCTTACTACCACTTGTAATATTATCACTCTCTCTCTCTCTAATCGTCCGACTACTTGTAATAAAGTCTGGTGTAATAAAGTTTGGAATAATAAAGAATCGTCCGACTAAATCTTTGTAAGTTTTCTTTTAATTTTATTTTGTTTAAGCCTAACTTTATGGCAGCTTAAATTCTTATGTTGAATAACATTAAGCAAACATATAACTAGACTCCATGAATCTTATATTATTTTAAAGCTTTGTTATGTTCAAATATATCAGCCAATCAAAGTCTAGGTCGATAACAAGCCTATACAGATGTTATGGTAACCATGTCATAATAACCATGTCATAGTCGTGATCCAGCCCCGTTTAGCCGATTGTATGGCATGTTAAGGGTATTTTATCATTGACTGACTTGTGGTTGATTGACTGTGGTTTGAAGTAATCATCTTGGGATCTTATCGTAAATAGAATCCTCATGACTGATTTGGGTTCATATATTTGAGCATACCTGGGCCTTATATGGTATCAGAGCCATGGACAATAGGGATATGTTTGTTTAAAGTTATTCAACATAATCTTAAATAAATGTTAAATCTTTTTAAAAGAAATAATAAATCTGTTAAAAATAGTATGACTGAGGAATATGAAATTCCCAGAAATCTAGATCTTTTAAATAAATGGACAATTCCTAAAGTCCAACCAAAAGTTTTATATGAAATTGGAACATTTGAAGAATTGGGGTTTGTTCAGTCAGTAAAAACTACTGAAGAAACAATAACTCTTGATAATAATGAAATGATTTTAAAATTATTAAATGAAAGAGATCTTCAAAAATATCGTCAAAATTATAATTATTTACATATAGGTTTAATACAAGTTGCATTTAAACCCTTAACTTTACAAGGGTTACCAGAAAGCTTTTTAGCAGTTTTAAGAGATGGTCGTAATAGAAACTGGCAACAATCTCTGATTGGAATTATCCAATCTAGCCTGGCTCATGGTCCAGTTTATTTTAATGTTTATCCTAATTTACAATTATCTTTATCTGATGTTAATATACTTGAAAGTTTAACTTTAAATGTTAAAACTCATGGTTATGATTATATGCCTGGTTCTGAATTAATATGTATTTGTTACAGAATATATTTCAAACCTCTTACTACTATGAATCCTAAATGTAAAAGGTTTAGTAAAAATAATGAAACCATCCTAATAGAAAGTAATTTGGATATGTCTAAAATATCCACACGAAAAATTATAAAGTGGAATGAAATTGAATTTCCTGAAAATTGGCTTTTGGAAGGAGCTATACCTCCTCAACCAAAAATTAATAGTAATCTTACTAATGTTTTACAAACTTCTGATGGAACTGTTAAAATAAAGTTTGAACAAAAAGATTTGGATAATGCTAATGCTTTAATAAGAAGAAGCAGGTCTAATAGATCTGTATTTTCTAGTCATCTAGATTATGAGGTTAATATACCTTCTACAGCTAGAGCATCTACTTCTCAAATAAGAGAAGAAAGTTTTCCACAAAAAATTGAAAACCTAACTATTAGAAACAATATTGTTCAAGGAAATTATAATGATGAGGATAATATTACTCCTTCTGAAATGAATTTCTCTGTTTAAATGGATAATAGGGAAAAAATTGATTTCTCTCCTGGCTCTCTAGCCAGAATGACTATTTCCCAAGAATTTAAATTACCCAAATGGGAACCTTTTAGAAAATGGTTTTTTGAAAATTACTCAAAAGAAGATCTGAAAAATATGCAAGAAAAATTCTATAATCATTTATCACAAGTTAATAAAACTATTTATTTTGTTCCATGGTTTATTAATAATTATTTAATAGATTACATATCTGTTTTGGAAAGAGATTATAAATTAATAAATGGTCAAAGTTCTAAACAAATTTTTCCTCCACAACAACCCTTTGTTATAAATAAAGAAGATGTTCATATACATTTTTTGGCCTTTCAAAAATTATTTGAAAATGAAACTATATCTATTACAACTGGTCATGTTAACCAGTTAATACAACAACAAAATTTTTCTAATATTTATTCAATAGTTTTGGGAGAACAAATATTTTCTATTCATAATAGAGTTGAAACTCTTATAGGTCAAATTAATCAATTGAAAAGTGAAAAACAAAAAACAGTTAAAGAAAATAATGAGGCAAGTTGTTCACAAGCAACTGCTAGTATTCAACCACCTCCTGAAGTCAAAGATTTTAAATTAAAATCAAATTTAGAATTACAAAAATTAATAGAAAATCAAATAAAAGAACTAAAATTGAATAATATTGATAATAATTTATCTGATGAAGAAGAAAAATTTAATAATAATATTAATAAAATGGAAGGTTATAATAGTAAATATGCTAATAAACCCTCTCAAAAATTATACTATTACCCTAGACCTACTCCTCAAGATGTTCTTCATGAAGAACAGGAGTATGTTATTAATAATAGTTATAGTGGTAAAAATATTTATGAATGGAATATTGATGGTTATACTGAAAGGCAAATTTATAATTTAGTACATCGTATGATGATGTACTCTACTATTGCTAAAAATAATGGCAATAATGATAAAACTGTGGCAAATATGATTATAGCAGGTTTTACAGGTCAATTAAAAGGATGGTGGGATAATTATCTTATAATGCAAGATAAACAAACACTTCTTAATACAGTAAAAACAGAAGATGGTGTTGAAAAGCCTAACGCAGTTTATACATTAATTGTTAATATAATTGAACATTTTACTGGAAGATGGTCTGATGATTCAGAAAATATCAGAACTCTTCTTAATGGATTAAAATGTCCTACTTTAACTTCTTTTAGGTGGTATAAGGATACTTTCCTTAGTAGAGTCATGGAACTTCCTGATGCTAATACTACCCATTGGAAGTCAAAATTCATAGATGGTTTACCTAATTTATTTGCTGAAAGGGTAAGAAATAATCTTCGAAAAAATGAAGCAACTATCAATTATGATAATTTTACTTATGGTAAATTAATAGGAACTTGTATTCAAGAAGGTTTGGCTTTATGCAATGAAATAAAGCTAAATCAACAAATTAAAACTCGAAATATTAATGAAAGAAGACAATTGGGCCATTTTTGTGATCAATTTGGAATGGCTTGTTCAACTTCTATTAACAAAAAGTTTTATAAATCTTCAAAGGGAAAAGAGTATATAAAAAATAAAAATTTTTATAAAAATCCTTCTAAAATTGAAAAAAGAAAGGAAAAAAGACAAATAAGAAAACAATCCCGAAATAATAAACCAACAATTACTTGCTACAAATGTGGAAAAATTGGTCATTTTGCAAATAAATGCAGGGTCAAAAAGAAAATTAATAATCTTAATATTGATGAAGAAATAAAGGATAGTTTGAAGAAAATTCTTTTAAATTCAGAATCAGAAAATGAAAATTCTTCTGATGATTCAGATAATTCAGATTCTGAAATAAATTGTAATTGTTTAAAAGAAGAGGATTTTATCTCAGAAAATTATTATTCTGAAGATTCTGATAAAAATTCAGAAATGGAGATTTATAAAATTCAGGCTCAATTTGAAGATTTAAAAATAAATGTTTTAACTAGTGAAACATTAGATCTTTTAAAATTAATAAAAGACGATGATATAAGAAATAAGATTATTGAACAATTTTCTAAATCTAATAATGAAAAGGTTCAAGATGATACTCCATATTCTATGGTTGAAGTAAATAAAATGCTCCAACAAAGGCAAAAAATTGATACTCCGGTGACACTTAATAATTTATTACAAGAAGTTAATATACTTAAAAAAGAAATTAGTAATTTAAAAAATAAGAGTAAAAATTTTGATAATAGAATATCCAATTTGGAAAAAGGAAAATCTTGTATTGAAACAAATAAAGGTGAAGAAATAATGGAAAAAGAAGATGATTTTCTTCAGACTTTAGAAATGATAACATCCCAAAAATGGTGGGTGAAAGTAATTTTACTTATTAATAATACTGAAATCAAAGAATTTACTGCTCTGGTTGATACTGGAGCAGATCTAAATTGTGTTAAAGAAGGATTAATTCCTACAAAATATTTTGTAAAAACATCACACTCAGTGGGTACTGTAAGTGGTGAAAAAATACATATCAATTATAAGCTACAAAATGCAAAAATTTGTAAAAATAATGTTTGCATACCTACAAATTTTATATTAGTCAAAAATATGACTAATCAAATTATTTTGGGAAATCCTTTTATAAATAAAATATTTCCTCTTAAAAAAGTTGATAAAGATGGAATTACTGGTACTTTTAATGGTAAAAGTATAACATTTGAGTTTATAACTCAGCCTGTTACCAGAATGCTTTCAGAATTAAAAGATCAAATTATGATGAAAAATAAACAAATACGTTTTCTTAAAGATGAAATAAATATGTGGACTATTGAAGAAAAACTAGAAAATCCTAAATTAAAAGAAAAAATACAAATGATTATAAATAAATTCTCTTTAAAAATTTGTAATGATCATCCAAATGCTTTTTGGAACAGAAAAAAACATATTGTTAGTCTTCCATATGAAGAAGGATTTTCTGAAGATAATATTCCTACAAAAGCAAGACCTGGTCAAATGAAACCTGAATTATTAGACTTGTGTAAAAAAGAAATAGCTTCTTTATTACAAAAAGGATTAATAAAACCTTCAAAATCTCAATGGTCTTGTACTGCTTTTTATGTTAATAAACATTCAGAACAAGAAAGAGGGGTTCCTAGATTAGTTATAAATTATAAACCTCTAAATAAAGTTTTAAAATGGATTAGATACCCTATTCCTAATAAAAAGGATCTTTTAGATAGACTTTATAATGCTATTATATTTTCAAAATTTGATCTAAAGTCAGGATATTGGCAAATCCAAATTAATGAAGAAGACAGATATAAAACTGTTTTTAATGTCCCCTTTGGACAATATGAATGGAATGTTATGCCATTTGGTCTTAAAAATGCACCTTCTGAATTTCAAAAGATTATGAATGATATTTTTAATCCATTTAGTGATTTTATAATTGTTTATATTGATGATATTCTGATATTTTCAAAAAATATAGAATCCCATTTTAAACATTTAGATATATTTGAAAAAATTATTATTAATAATGGTCTAGTTATTTCAAAACCAAAAATGATGATTTTTCAAACAAAAGTCAGATTCTTAGGCCATATTATAGAAAAAGGTCAAATTATTCCTATTAATAGAAGTATTGAGTTTGCATCCAAATTTCCGGACATAATTCTAGATAAAACTCAATTACAAAGGTTTTTAGGAAGTTTAAATTATATTTCAGCCTTTTATAAAGATTTAGCCAAAGACACAGCTATTTTATATGATAGATTAAAAAAGATTCCCTCACCATGGACTGAAAGACATACTCAGGCAGTCCAGAAAATTAAAGCAAAAGTTTCCAGTCTTCCTTGCTTATCTTTAGCAAACCCAAATTGGGAAAAAATTATAGAAACTGATGCCTCAGAAATTGGGTATGGTGGAATTTTAAAACAAATAAATCCAGAAAATAAACAAGAAATTTTAGTAAGATTTCATTCTGGAAAATGGAATAATGCCCAGAAGAATTATGCTACGGTGGCAAAAGAAATTCTTTCCATAATAAGTCAAACTATTTCTTCTAATAAAGTAATAATAAAATGTTATTTTAGGCATAAGGCATTGCTCATTTTTAAGTTTTTATATAAAATTATTTATCTTTTATATGTAGCATAGATATATAAAGCAACCGTGTGTTTTTTTCTTTTAAAAACAGTAGAGATTGGTATTGATAGAGCAACTATTTGAGTTAACCTTGTTTTAAAACAAAAATTAAAATAGTAAAACTTTCCATTTAAGCATTTAAGTTTAAGTGTATTAAAACGAAAATTAAAATTGTAAAATTTGTCATTTAAGCATTTGAGTTTAAATGATATATATATACTAGTTACAATGCCCGCGCACGCGTGAGTTTTTTTTTTAATTTTTTGAAATAATTATTTAAAAATTTTAATCTTATTGTTAATTGCATCTTATCTATATTTTTTGTATTTATCTTCTACTTGTGTTTTGAATAAATATAAAATAAATAATCTTTTTTTAAATATCTTATCTATATTTTTTGTATTTATCTTCTACTTGTGTTATGGATAAATATAAAATACTATCTAATAAGAAAATAATCTTCTTTTTTTTTAAAATAAAATTTTTACTAAATCAGTTATGAATTGATTCTTTTAAAATGCAAAATTTTCAATAGGGGTTTTGTTTTATTATATAATATATATATATATATATATATATATATATATATATATATATATATATATATATATATATACTAGTTATAATGCCCGCGCACGCGCGGATTTTTAAAATTATTTTGAATCACTTATTTTTATTTATTAAAAAACAAATAATTTAATCTTTGTTTTGTTTGATTTATGATGTTTAATTATAGTTTTTTATTATTAAAGATAATTATTTAAAAATTTTAATCATATTATTAATTGCACCTATTATATATTTTTTGTATTTATCTTCTACTTGTGTTAATTGCATCTTATCTATATTTTTTGTACTTATCTTTTACTTGTGTTATGGACAAATATAAAATGTTACCTAATAAGAAAATAATCTTTTTTTTAAATACAATTATTACTAAATAAGGTATGAATGCATTTTTTAAAATAGAAAATTCCTAATAGGGGTTTTGTTTTATTATTATATATATATATATATATATATATATATATATATATATATATATATATATATAGTGTGAGGTTATTTTCAGAACCAAATAAATTGCGAGAACTGCGAGAACCAATTTTAACCGTTAATTTATTGATCAAGGGATATAAATAGTTGTGGCATAAAGGTAATAAAATGAAAGATTAGGTAACATTTTGTAAAAGAAATAAGGGTATTATAGGTAATTTAAATCTCAAAAACTAAAACCGTCTGGATTATTGATTTAGGGATGAATCAGTTATATCATTTCTCTTATCTCTCTCACCAAGAAAACCCTAGCCGTCTACCATCACCACCACAATCACAACCCACATCAACTACTCCTTCATCTTCACCACTATTGCCTCCAACATAAAAATGACATAAAAACTGGTTCTAAAACTTTTTTTTATGATGGTTATGGATCCGGTTGTTTGTGGCTCGGATTATTTAAGATTTGAGGTGTCATGCCATGATGTATTCGAATATTCGACTCGTGATCTATATTCATGAATCAATTTTATTCATGAATAGATTCATTCGTCCACTGATACGCGGTTTGTTACGTGAGTTATATTCATGAATCAGTTTTATATTTTATATTATTCCATCGTCCACTTGTGGTGTCATTAAATTTTATTTGTCCACTATTCTCTCGTAAGTTCGATAGTTTTAGTTTTTGGTAAATGAGTGGACATGTTTCATCTCTAAAAGACTAACGAGTGTTTTGTGGGTCAACTAAATTCAAGCCCTTTTGATTTGTTCTAAAAGGTTATACGTCACTTGGATCTTAAATCCATTTTTTAGTGCTAGTTAGTTTTAAATATTATGCATGAGTAAAGTTAATATTCATGAGTGTAATTTAATTTACAATAGTCTTTATAGTGGTAACTTTTTATTGCCCTTATCGTTAGTCTCAGTATGCCTATGTGTTATTGCGAGTGCATATGTGTTTATACAGTTTTTGGTGAATTTCAAACCTTCTATGCATATGTGTTTTTACAGTTTCACGAACTTGTTCTTTTCATTTAATTTCAGTTGTTATGAAAGGATTGTGCATATGTGTTTTTTTAGTTGTTATGATTAAATTCTCCTATTATTTGTTTGTTCGTATCTTTTGTTTTAAAATAGTCTTTATAGCTATTACTTTTTATTGCTTTCATTGACTACTTTTTATTGCTTTCATCGTCTGTGTGTATATGTGTTATTGATAGTGCATATGTGTTTTTACAATTTTTGGTGAAGTTGAAACCTTCTATGCATATGTGTTTTTACACTTTCACAAACTTGTTCCTTTTGTTTAATTTCAGTTGTTATGGAAGAATTGTGCATATGTGTTTTGTTAGTTGTTATGATAACACATTTCGTCTATTATTTGTTTATGGTTACAGGTACTAGTATAATGAGCAATATGAAGAGTGCACATATGTATATATATGTTAGGTCACCATTTAGTAAACACAAGTATAATGATAAGAGAAATGAGATGAGAATGAGAGTGGGATGATTATGAGAAATTTGAGAAAGTGAAATGCAAGAGTTTCCTTAATGTTTTCAAATAACCAACCAAGTATTACAAAGACCTAAGCCATCTATTTATAGGGAAGGAGCTAGGGCAACACTCCCTCTCCTCCCATTCATGAAATCGTATGGGCCTTAAAGCCCATGGATCACTAAGCTTAAGTCTAGTAAACTTGTAACATTACATTAGTGTAAGTAATAAATAACTAAAGCAACCGATTATTACAAATGACCGAGACTTGACAAAATAGTAAGAACTTAGGTTCCAACAATCTCCCCCTAAGGATCGGTCATCATGGTTGCTTGACGTCTTTGTTGTAATCTTTGACTTTCATAGCTTCAGACGTCTTCAGAAATGACTAGAATAATGATGGATATACTTTGCTCTTTGTCTTTGTTCTTTGATGATGTTGTAGTGATTGTGTTACGAAGTACTCTGCCATTCGTCACTCCTGCGTCTGTGGTGGTTGTCCGCCATTCCAACATACTCATACATCTTTGGACTTAGACTTTCACGTACAAGAAGTTCCTTATCATACATTGAGATCTTTAGTCTTTAAACTTTGTAGATTCTTCTTAATTGTTGTAGAATCTTTCTTTGAACTTTGTGTTGCTAAGATCTTTGGGGGAGCTTTCTTTGACTTCAAGATGTATGTATGAGCATGTTGGAATCTACCATCATGGAAGTGAGGTACCTGCGAGTAAACAGTTAGCAATAAAACAACCGGTACTTACGGATAAGGAATTAGAGCTCGTCAACAGCATAGTGTGAAGACTCCTTCTAATCCTTATCCAGGCCGTTCCCATATCAGATACTCCCGAGGGAGCTTACTAGACCTACTATGTAGCTCAATGACTGGGTGAGTCGCTGGGGATCACTCCACGACTGTAGACCGTAATGGAACCACCGCAAACACTAAGCGTAACCCTTGTGGGGTTACCGAAGTGACCTGCTGTCAGGGCTGTTTAATGTTGACCCTGGCAGGATTTCCGTTTAATCATTGAGAAATACCTAAGTAATCCTCTCATAAACGTTCTAGGCAGATTGCTAAGATCTGCGAAGGACTCGATAGTTTACAACTGATGCCCATTGATGTAGAACACCAGTCGTAGAAATACTAAGTGTTCCTAAGAGATCTTTGATGTATCTCAAGGCTCTAGACTCTATAAGTGCACACCTAGGTTTCCTATGCGGAGACTGGGGATGTGTCTCCTGCTTCAATATCAACCGTCTCTAAGAGATAGGTCGATAGATTATGCGGGTTCCCCGTGAGAATGAAACAAGTCCTTTTAAGAGAACTTGAGTGGTTAAGAAGGTTTAGTGCATCGCGTCACTGGGTCCATGACGACTTAGTCTTCAATACCGGTGTTGTCTTTTGCAACAGCCAGTAGCATATGAATTGAACCCGGTGTCTGCCCTAAGGTTGAATCATAT
Source organism: Artemisia argyi (assembly GCA_030686995.1). NCBI lineage: Eukaryota > Viridiplantae > Streptophyta > Magnoliopsida > Asterales > Asteraceae > Artemisia > Artemisia argyi. Next base: position 23,064,273 of record CM060701.1, on the reverse strand, counting down.
GGAGGGCTATTTCTTTTCACCTTTTTCTTTGCTTTTCTTTTTAATTCTTCAACTCCTTCTTTCCCTTTCATTCATTTCTCCTTTTTTCGTATCATACCTAAGGACTTCTAATTCTAACTATGGGAGATGTCCTTGGGTAGATCCCTCCGGCTCTGGCGGATCATAGGACGGATATTCCTATCTTAATCACCTTATAACTCCGACAGTAGCCAAGAAACCTTTGATAGAAAATCTCTCAAAGTGTTTGTGATAATCAAATAATTTGGTTAACACTTCGAGAGTTTTGTGTGCACTTTTGAAGGGCTCCCCCTGCACATGTGCATATAAGTATTTAATAAATTTGCACATGCGGGAGGAGCAAGCACTTTTGAATTGATCCACTTTTCGTGAACAAGACCGATTCGAGACACGCTTACATCACTAGTTAGACTAGCTTGAAGTTATTACCCGGCCTGGTCAAGTCCACAGAAAGTTTCTCGAGACGGTACTTTTCTACTAAGACATATCCTTTTCGAGACACGCTTACGTGGTTAGTTAAAGAGTTGCATTGTCAGCTTTTAGGTGACAACTAGCTCTAGTAACTAACTTGATGTTATTACCCGTCGAGGATAAGTCCTTTCGATATAACTAACTTGTATTATCTCGTCAATTCCTGGGTTAATACTGAGTCTAGCTCGCTTATGATGCAACTTTTAAGCTTTGATTTCGTATGTTTTAATCACTTTTACATTTCCCCCCCTCAAAAATAGCATACCAAATGGTGTTTTTGACAAATTTTAAGATTAAAATATGCCTTTTGAGTTTTTTTTTTCGGGGAGATTCACCACGAACATTTGATTTTGAGCTAAGTATTTTGTTTTGACAAGTGCTCCCCCTCAACAAGTGATTAGGTCTTATTGAGGTGAAATACTTGTCCTTTTGAGCAGAATTATGAGAAATCAGAAAAGTTTGATTAATTCTACTCAAAAGTAAGAAGCTTTCGCTCCTTATGTGAGGATTGAGGCACTGAAGCGTACCTCAGGGTCCTTTAAATACAAGCACGGGTTGTACACTGTAATGTGTGCACAAGCCATAATGGAAAAAAAATCATTCAATCAAAATGAACTAATCAAATGTACCAAGTTATTCTTCGTCCGGAAGTGGAGCATCAAAGTCAGTGAACTTGGGTTCAGGTCTTTCGAAGTTTCTGACAGGAAATGATGGTCTGACGCCGATGTAACTTTCCAGTCGTCTGATCTGTTCCCGTCGAAATAACCTTTCCTCAATCTTTAAGACAAAATTCCGAACTTGTCTTCTTATGCTGGATTTCCATCTCGGTTGTTCCCCCTTAGCTATCTTTCGCCGATCATCATTCAACCTTTTGACTAGCCCATCACGAACAAATTTGAGGGTAACATCACAGAATTTATGCACCTCATCAAATCTCATGAAACTTTGAAGTTGTTTGCTGTTGATGTAGGTGAAACCAAACGGATCTTGGTTGAGAGTAAACTGTGACGTTTGATAAATTCCATCAAACGTGAATTGCGGCTTAGTCAAATTTATCTTCTGCTGATAACTTTCCACACCCAGTTGAAGATCTTCCACCCTTTCTTGAACTATCAGTCGTCGGATGTAGAGAAGTAGTGATGCCATGAAGTTGTACTGTACATCTCTGTCGAAACCCCGCATTCTTCCTTTAACCTTTTCGAGATACATATCTTCGATGTCATTCAGATAAAGGTCTGGAAAGTCTGCTTCGGAGAACTTATACTTCTTTTCATCCTGACGTTTAACCATAATTTCACGCATGAATTTGTAGTTAAACCGTTGTGATTCGTGAATCTCCAAGATGGCGATGATCTTAGATTTATGCTTCACATCTTCCAAAGATTTCTCTCCCAATCTGCTAGTGTACCCGAGACGACGACGGTCTGGCCAGTGTTGAATACCATGTAGGGCATCTCTGTCGTAGGCTACGATGGAGTTGCTGAATACACGAGTTGTTTCTTCGATGGCAGGGATTTCGTATCTGGCGGCTGGTACGGAGATTGTGAGTGATGAAACATATTTCTTCTTGTTTTTCTCTTGGGTGAGTTTGATATTCTGAAGATCTTTGTTGAAGAAATAACTGTAGGGTAACTTGGGCTTATCTGGAAATCCTGTCAAAGGCAATGGTTTTGTCCAGTCGGTGAAGTAAGGTTTTTCATGGTTCTTTGAACTGAAATTGATATTCATCTCAGGATTTAGCCAGTCAAATTCGGCAGACATTGCACTGGCTATATTCTGCAAATGAAATTCGTATTCAACTTTGTTCCCAGATCTTTTCTTGAGAAAATCTTGTGCGTCCTTATTGATTCTTCTCAGCTCCGTCTTTGTAAGTTTGTTGATCTGAAGATCCTTCATGATAACTTGGGTAAACTGTAGAGTATTGCCCGGAAGGGGTTCTTCATCTTCTAGAGGAGGTTGTGCTTGAACCATGTCTGTCAACCAGTCATTAAGAGGAGTATCGTCATTGTCGAGCCATGTATGACGGCTTTTCTTCTTGGATTTCTTAGACTTAGATGGAGCATCTTTGTCTTTAGCTTTGGACGGTGACGATGGTCCAGCACGAGAATCATGAGTTGGTGGAGCACGGTAATCGGTGTCAAGTTGATCCTGGAAGTCATCAGTGTGTTCCATGAAAATTTCTTCATCTTCGGTTTGACCTTTACCAGTAGTAGAGGGTTGTTGTTGAGTTCCCGGAGGAGTGGAGTCCTTTTGCGGCTGTAGAGAGGAAGAGAGACCTGTTCCAGACTTGGATTTCTTGCCTTTGGAGTTTGGGTCAGGATCGTCATCTTTTCTTGTCCGTTTACGGGTTCCAGCAGCTTCTTTGCATGACTCTTTTGACATGTAAGCCACCATAGCATCATGTAGGGCCTTTTCTTCAGCTGTCTGTGTGGTTTTGGTGGCAATGTTGTCAAAGAGTTTGACAAGCATGTCATTGAAGGACATTTCTGGGACGGTTGGAGCCACAGTAGAAGGTTTAGCGGTGTGAAGTGTGAATGGTGTAGTAGACAACATTTTCCTTGTAACACTTCTGATTCTGTGATCTAAATTGTCATTGATAGGTTCAAGAAGATTAGCTACTGTAGGAGTGATCATATCAACCAGATTTTCAGTGAGAAAATCATGTGTTGCAGTTCTGATGAATCCTTCGTAATCAGAGTTCAAGAACTTATCGATCAGCTGCTTTGACTCCTGGAATTCATCAACTTGTTTAGTAAGATTGGTAACCATGTTGGTGAGTTTGTTCACTTGCTCCTGAAGATCAACTGGTTGTTTTGGTTCATTGATCGAATGTTGTTTAGATGCGGTCTCAGAAGGTGTGGGTGATGAGTGCTCAGGGGATGATTCGGACGATGACTCGTTGTGAGAGTCTGAAGAAGATGCAGGAGGAGTCGGATCCTTTGGTGGAGAGTCTTGTGGAGGTGGAGGTTGTGCTGAGGAAGTCTGTTGAGAAGATGACTGAAGAAATATGTTGGTGTCGAATGCGTTCTTCTCTTCGTTTTCCTTTCTACGACGTTCCTCTGCTTCCTCTGCTTCTCGTGCAAGAAACTCTGGAGTGATGAGATATTCTTGTTCCTGATCCGTAGCAGTGTGTTCTTGTCCGCCAACATTCTCCTCTAAGTTAGCAGTCTCTGTCATGTGGACATCTTCAGCCTTATCAGTATCCTTAACGTTGTCATCAGGTTGTGGAGCTGATTCTGACGTTGTGGGAGGAACCATGCTGCTTGTAGCCTCTTCATGTTCTGACTGATTGATAGGTGGTGGTGTTGGAGGGTGTGATAGAAGTCGGCTTTCAAGACTTGCTTTCCTTTGTTCTTTGAGTAGTCGCTTTTCTTCAGCTCGAGTGTCGACAACTATACTCTTGAGTTTGCGTTTATCGACCAACGGTTCAACGATTGGTTCGTCTTCATCATCATTCGGCTCATTGATAGTGACTCCTTTCCTTCTCCTTGTCTCTTCTTCATAAGTTTCAAGACTTTGTTGTACGGCAATCTCTGTAGCAGGAAATCCTTCATCAGGTGCTCTGTATCTCAGTTCATAGTCTGGTTCTGCTTCATCAGATTCCGTATCAAACTCGGATTAGCTTGGAATGGAATTTCCTAATAAATTAGCTTGAAAAAGCAGGTTAATGTCTCTTTCCAATTTTGTAATTACTAGCTTGTGGCTGCTTAAGATGTCCTGGCACTACTAGACATACTTAAAGAAGTTCTTCCAACGGAGGCTTACAAAAGTTTATGACACCTGTATGAACGCATTTACTTTCTTTTTGTTTATAAGTGATTTATTTTCTCACGTTTTTTAGAATCCGACTCTGCCCAAAAATATGTAAAGCTAATTTGACATTTCTCCCAAATTTTCTTTAAAATATGAAATGTTGAACTAAAACCCTAGCTAGGACAAATACGTTTGGTATGACTGAATGATGATTATGTTAAACTACATAATTACCTGTATGTTATTATTATTATTCATGCACATTATATAGAGATTACATTAGTAAACCCTAATGAACCCTAAACTCACAGATCGGGCTTGAGCCTTATTTATCATCTAATACTCCTTGCAGTAAAAGGAGCGGAATTGCGAAAGCTCATACCGGAGTATAAACAACCAACAAAACAACTACTCTAATTTTTTTTTTCACCTAACCAAGAACAAAAAGTCAACTAACTTGCAATTGATATTTAGATACGACACCTACTCTTCCAATCAAAACAATGTGTCCAAGAAGCATTTACTTTCTTGGCCGTGGATAACTCAAACTAAGTAGCATTTTTTTTTCTTTTTCTTTTCTTCTTGTTCTTCTACAGTTGATTGATCTGCACTCTGGGTGGATTACGGGACTTTATGGTTCGAGGCTAGTTTTTTTTTTTTTTTTGGATTTGACGGTGTGGCCTTGGGGAGGCGGCTCAACATAGCCACCTAGGTATGAGGATGAGACCCACTCCGATACCATGTTAGACTACATAATTCCCCGTATGTTATTATTATCATTCATGCACATTATATAAAGATTACATGAGTAACCCTAATTGACGCTAAGCCCACATACCGGCAGGGGCGCAGCTTCTAAGGGGCCGGGGTCGGCCGACCCCCCGAAATTTTTTTTGCGATGTAGGGGTATATAGTTTTCGTGTAGAAAAATTTCGGTATTTTCGGTTTCGCCACCCCAATTTAATTCGGTTTCGACCCCCCATAGTGTTAGGAAAAAAAAAATTTAGATCCCGACCCCCACTCGAAATTTCCAAGTTTCGCCCCTGCATACCGGGATTGGGCCTTATTTATCATCTAATAGGTTAAAAAATGCGAGTTAACACACAAGTGTTGGTGGAATCGTATGGCATCAAGAATCCTCAGACCATCAATGGACGATACTGTTTCTTATCTGATAACCTTCTGATTTGTTCAAGACCCTAACTCAAACCATCCGAGACAAGCCTTAACATTCAAATGAAAAATATGTAGTCATAAACAACTATAATTTTGTGGATTGAAAGGAGTTTATTGCAAGTTTAATATAAACAATTTTTTGACCAATTTGGCCTAGCTAGGCTCTCAAAAATCTTCTAGGATTTAACAACAATGCAGACCAGGGATCTTAGATAGGGTTTTGTCGCTATTGAGGGAGAGGGCCTGAAAGATAAATCCACAAAAGTAGTGCTAGACACATAGAAAAACTTCCACAAAATAAATTGGATGTGTTTAATGGGATGTTAGACCCCACTTTTTGTTCCCACCCGGGAATGAAGCTTTCTCCACTTTTCTTCAAATAAATAAAATGAGAGAAAGAGAATGAAAAATATATCGTAAAATTGCATTCCTTAAGCGCAACAAATATGGGATAGCTCTCTTTCAAATTTACTTTTTATTTAATGCCTGTTGGTAAGTTTTGATCATAAACATTTTGATTATCCTAGACGAGTACCCGTGCATAGCGATGAAAATTTATAGCGGCAAATAATTATAGTTATAATGCCTGCGCACGCGCGGGACTTTTTATAATTTTTTGAATAATATATTTTGACCAATTGTAATTTAAATTCTAACATAAATTGGTTAATGTGGGTCATGTTTAAATCGTATTTGCTATAATGTGTCTACTTTCAAATAATTTGACATGAAACGTGATAAATGGTTTAAGTGTCTCAAACTGTATAAAAGTAATCCAACATATATTCTAAATGCATATATCTATTAGACTGTATTATTATTGTAATGTTTGTAACATTTACTGTAATTATCTCCGTCCTTGATCAAATAGACTTGGCTTTTGTTTTATCTTTGCATGTATTGTTTGATGTGGGACTTTTATTTCTCAAGAGAGGAATTTTCATCATAGAAATCTGTATTGTTTTTTAAATGTTTCTTTTTCTTCGTCTAGTTGACCTTTTTTTAATGAGTTTTTTGCTGGCCAGTTACATCTTATAGAATCAATAAAATTTATGAATAAAGCATGGCCATTATATATTCTAAATGCATATATCTATTAGACTGTATTATTATTGTAATGTTTGTAACATTTACTGTAATTATCTCCGTCCTCGATCAAATAGACTTGGCTGTTTGTTTTGTCTTTGCATGTATTGTTTGATGTGGGACTTTTATTTCTCAAGAGAGGAATTTTCAACGTAGAAATCTGTATTGTTTTTTAAATGTTTCTTTTTCTTCGTCTAGTTGACCTTTTTTTATGAGTTTTTTGCTGGCCAGATACATCTTATAGAATCAATAAAATTTATGAATAAAGCATGGCCATTATGTTATGGTTGTATTTTGGATTACCTTTTCGTATTCTAAATCTTCGATTATTATGATTGTGTTTGCATTATACCCATTCATTTTTTGCAAGTCTCTTTTGTCTGTATGTATGATTTTCTTCTGTTTATTATATTAGTGTATCTAAATTATGTTTTGCTTTTTAAAATAAGGTATACAAAGATTAGTATTTTTTTAGTCGAACAACTCCTTCATCTCTTTGTATTTTCTCATATCAAGGTCGTTTCATTACATAAAAAGCGTAAATGTCCATTCTTTCTTCCAATTTGACCCTTTTCTTTTTCGTATTAATTTTCTTTGTAGAGCATCTTAAAGGGTAAAATTTGTATTGAAAGCTCATTTTTTTTTACTGTTGTTTTAGGAGCTATTTAAGTATGCGCCTCATCTACATGAGGCGTGCGCTTTTGGCTCATCGCCTCGCGCTTTTCATTTTTGACCCTTACCGCAATGGAATGCTTCACGCTTTTAATGTCTCTCCTAACTAATCATATTGGCTCGATAGTCAATACCACAAATTAACTAAAAGCACAGTCACAAGTGCTCTATCAATTCTTATTATTTGATCATATACCCACAAGTGCAAACATGGTTTAAACATCACACAGTTTCATAACTTTTCTAGTATTAATGGCCAAATGGACGAACTGAATCATGGTTAAAAATGGATAAACTATAAGATTTTAATTTTAGATGGCTAATAAACGGATAATAACTCAAAAAATAATATTAACCACTGAAAGAGTAAGAAAAATAGTTTTTACACTATGGGTATTAGTTATAATACTCATGCACGCACGAGATTTTGACATAAAATTTTAATTATATTTTTTTGTTTTTGTGTGTGTTTAAAGCGTATGTGCTAAAAGATGCACATTAAATGAATTATGCTAACTCAACTAATATCAGTTACTAAATGATCATACGATAAATTGATTTTAAATCACAAAAATAAGACTACTATTTTGCACCAAACAAAACTTTATTTTAGTGAACATATTATAGTTTTATTATACCACAACTTTTTCCTAAAAACCTAACGACCAAATTAATATGGGGATTAAACTTGAATTAAAAAGAGTTATACCAATGTTTGGCCATTGCAAACCACAAATTATGAATCTTACTTGGTCGCAGACCGCAGTCTTTGCCTTTCCAGTCCTACTATCACTACTACAATTCATAGAAAACAAAAAGTAAACAAAATTTCTTTAGAAATTTGTCACTTAAATATTAACAAAATACGCAACACTAGAATTCATGTTAAACCACTCGATAGAAAATACTCTTAAAACAAATACAAAATAACCAAATTGCTTACAGTTGGTTTTAGCTCAAAATTGTTGAACAATTAAATGAGCTCAAAGCCTCAAACTCAAGTCGATCCATATTTACGTTTTGAGACTTTGAGTTTTATATTCGAGTTGACGGACTTTGTGTGAGTTGCCAAGCCTAGATTGCTGTCATTTGTCTTGTTGTTCATGGTCATGGTACTTTGTTTTGGAAGTTCTTTTATGCAATCACCTTGTATTGTAATGGGTTGTGGTTTACTAATAAATGTTTGCTGTTAAAAAAAATTAAAAAAAAAATGACAATTATTTATTAATATATTACTTTTCCAAATACTAAGGGGGTGTTTCCAAATTAAGCATAAGCTCCTTAAAGCATTGGCTTGTAAGTGTTTAAAGGGGAAAATAAGCTATTAAGCATAATCTCCTTAAAGCTTTTTGAAAAGGTATAAGCATAAGCTTAGCTAAACATCCACTAAGAACATATGTAATCAGCTAACCTTATGACCCTTTGGACCTTTAGATATAAAGAAATGTGCACAAGTTTGGCTGACGAAAGCTTCATCAAGGAAATTTTATTATTATATTACTTTTCAAGTATTAACGGAGTGTTTGGATAAGCTTATTTTACATGCTTAATAGCTTATTATGTTTCCAAATAGCTACTATGAACTTTGATGGTGTTTGGAGTCTTAATCCCATGAGCTTATTATCTTTTAAAGGGGAAAATAAGCTGTTAAGCATTAGATCCTCACATGAAGCTTTTTGAAAATGTATAAGCTTATCAAACCATCCCCTAAGAACATAATGTAATAAGCTCAGCGCACGACCATTTTAACCTTTAGATATGAAGAAGTGTGCACAGTTCGGTTGACCCAAGCACAAGCAGATTTTTAAGATACATGAGCTTCCAGCAACGAATACCCATCTCAACCAGCATGTTTCAGAAGCACAATAATAAATTTCTTAATAATCAACCTATACTTAAGTACTTTATAAGATCATAAATATATCAAATAGATAAATCTGACAAAGGAACCAACTTACTTTTAACATCAGGAAACAGCTTTTCATTAACAAATCTTGATGTCTCCGGTCCACCATGTCCATCATAAACCCCAATAAACATCCCATAAGGTCCTAAACTCGACGAACTCAACGGTCCTGACTCAACTTGACACTGATCCTCTAGCAAATTATTCGCTTGAATCACGGCCATTGAAAATTCACCACTTGCATGTTTGAAACTAACTGTAAGTTCCAAAGAAATAGACTATCCTGAGGAAAATAAACTAATATAGTAATCACACATATTGATTAAGAAAGTTGATCCAAACCCATGATCTAATTCAAACCAACCATAATGATTATATAAGAATTGCTAGAATTCATTTACATGAAAATAATTTGGCATATAGTATATAGACGAATATAAGCACACGCAGTTTGTCATAAAAGAGAGACATATAAAGGTAACCACAGATTACTCCGCAAAACGCCTCTCTGTAGTCCCAAAGGAGTAAACCACTTCAGTGCTCCTCATCCTCGCTGTCATCCTCCGCACCTTTAGCACCAACCTCCTCATAATCTTTTTCCAAAGGCGCAAGATCTTCACGAGCTTCTGAAAACTCACCTTCCTCCATGCCTTCACCAATGTACCAGTGAACGAAGGCCCTCTTTGCATACATAAGATCAAACTTTTGGTCAATACGTGAGAAGACCTCTGTGACTGATGTGTTGTTGTTGATCATGCAAACCGCTCGTTGAACCTTTGCAAGATCTCCCCCTTGTACAACTGTTGGTGTGGCAGGTAATTGATACCACACTTGAAACCAGTTGGCACCGGCCTGTTATCGAACCAATATGAGAATATCAAAATTTCAAACTTATCAGGCTGAATCAAAATTATTGCACCTATTATAGGTGTTCACACCTAAAACCGTTTTTTCCTATAGACTTTGCTTTCATTTACCCACATAGAGTGGTAACTTGCAACCGATCGAACCCAATCACTCAAATTCATGGTGGTCTTATAAGTTATCATGGGCCCTAACAACGAAAATTTCCACCCATGTACTTGTTAATGGTTCGATTCGAGTTATTTCATCTCTAACGGGCAAAACTAACAAGTATTAGCCACAAAGGAAACGGTCAAAAGTTGCCAAAAGTATTTGTTAGTCTAAATTAATTGTCAATAACTGACACATTATCTATATGTATAAGATTATAAACATTTAAGAGAAAAGTAGTGCAATGTATACTACATGTATGACCCAACACCCAACCCGACCCGGAAGTTCCATTTTGCCATATCTAGATTCTATCACGGTTTCTTACCAATCAACATATTGCACAGTAAGCTTGGTTTTGATTGTGGTAACAGCAGCATTGCTATCTTTAGAAACGACATCTCCGCGATACATCAAGAAATAGGCCATGTACTTCCCATGCCTAGGATCACATTTAGCCATCATGTTTGCAGGCTCAAACAATGCATTTGTAATTTCAGGAACTGAGAGCTGCTCATGGTACACTTTTTGAACAGAGATCACAGGCGCACATGAGGAAAGCATGAAATGAATGCAAGGGTATGGCACAAAATTTGTTTGGAACTGTGTATTATCAACATTAATGGCTCCATCGAAACGAAGGGAAGTAGTCAAAGATGGTATGATTTGAGAAATCAATCGGTTCAGGTTGGTATAAGTAGGCCTCTTGATGTCTAGTGATCTCCTGCCGATATCATAAATTGCTTCATTAGCTCTCCTTGATCAATGAAATATGTTACACCAGCAAGTGTAGTCAAGTGATCCATTACAAACAGTAATCTTGAAACATTACATATACCAATGAACCTACAAAAACTATTTTATGGTAAATTTGTGACTGGCTTCCTCTAAAACGGATGTCTGTTAGATTTTTTTTCGAAGTTTTATTTTCTTAAGCATATACTATTCTTACTCCAACTTCCATCAGAAAGTGTTGTCATGCATCGTAGCACACACTAAACGATATCTTAAGGACCTAAGCACCTAAATGATAACCGTGTAACGCTTAGGTCCCTTTCGAACAGGGGAAAATAAATCGGATTGCACACATCTTTTTGGTGACTTGATGATTCATGATTGCCTCTTGAACTTTCTTCGTTATGATCACCAACTCTTACTTTATTTTCAGGTTTTGAAGATGAACTAAAGCTACCTGAATAATATGATAGAGGTGCTGCTGTTGGGTCCTGATTAATATAGTTCAACTAAATTTGGCTCATGTCCTCTAACAAATTTAAACATTTCTCTGATTAGGTTTTTGTATACATGAATAAGCATAGAATCTAACCTTTTTATCTCATATATAAGATCTCATCTAAAGACAGAGGTGAGCTTTCTTACCCCCAAAACTCTAATAATATGTGGTGTAAAACATTTAATAATTATAACAAACATGGACATATAAATTATTTTTTTGTATCTTTGGAATTTCAAGTTATTTTTTTTTGCTCATATAGCAGTATCTTATTGGATAACATTTTTGAAGTGTTTCTAAAAGTTCAGCCTTTGCCCGCCTATATAACTAAGCTTCAGCAGTTTGATACCAGTCAAACTTCTAAGAACCACTGAAAAAAACCAATTATGCAGAACCACAAATTATTATAAATTTTGGCGTACTTTACATTAACCTTACATAATATAGTAGATCGCATTTGGGTGTTTTTGTGTGTCTTCCGTCAACTGACATTGCTATAACTTAATAACTTCTAACTATAGTAGACTAATTGTGCAAAAACTATTTCCAATACCCTTACTAAATAGAGTTCTTTTCTGAATGGGTGCCTTAACATGCTTGATTTTGGGCATTTTCAGTTGTAATAGTTTCCTAGATTGCTTCGAATACAGTTCAATTCCTAGCTCGTGAAGATCCATATACGAATTAGATTTGAATCCGGCATGATCTTACAAAAAAGTCAATCACCTCTACCATCATATACAATATGCAGAACCAATCTTCCAAGTTCAACTCCTATCCTTACTTCACAAATACTTAATTATATCACCAAACAATCTTCATCTTTAGAATAGAAACATTTGTCATGGCCATTTGTTATCGTGACCAAAAAACCTAATCTCACAATATTCTTAGATTTCTTAGAGTGCTAAAACAACCTTATGATTTTGATTGATTCGATCAGCGTAAGGCTATGTCACATTCTAATGAACCTAACCATCATCAAGGTGGAATACTAAATCATGATACTAAAAGTTGTAGCTTGCATCATTTTCATGTTCAGTCACAAATACCTTAACCTACATGTCCCATGTAGACTAATTTATATCCGTTAATCGTATAAAAATTCGACTAAAGAAATGCGGTTCATATAGTCTGTGTATGCTATTGGTAACTTGAGGTATCAAGTAGTAAAACTAATCAAAGTTTGATGAAAATCTCATCCTATATACCAAGGCCCATGAGACAATCATAACTTGTTCTCGCATCTCCTTTCCTAAACCAAGCATTGTGCTGTTGTACACTTCATGAAGGCCGTTGCAACATTTTCACATGTACCAATTTCGTCCTTATCACATTATGCCAAATGCACAAATTTACATATGCACATAAATAAATAAATAATTCAGAAATGTCAGATAAATATTTACCAAAAAAATATGTTTTACCTCAAGTAATTTTAAGCAACACTTTCTTTTTGTAACAATTTTAAGAGCAGATACCTTCCAGTTTCTCATTTTAGTAACTTAAGAATCTTTGAATCCTCTGTAAAAACCAGTTAAAGTTTTCTTGCTGAAGCGACAACAACACAGTAACTTAAGCAAGTTTTTTGTTTTGTTTTTTTTTGTTTTTTTTTTTTTTTTTTTTTGCCGAGGCGACAATAACACAACCTGTTATGATAACGTATATAAAAACATGAGTACAGAAAAACAGAACTATACTTGCCAAATTTTAGCACAAAGTGTAATTAAAAATAAATTAAACTAACCTGAATAAGATAATCATCACAAAAGATGTCAATCATCCTCTTCTAAGTAAACATAACAAATGTGTCCTATGAATAAGCATTGTCACTGCATGTAGAAAGAAAGCAAGTTCACATAACAATTAGAGGGGTATTTCTTGAACATTGACCAAAAATATCCTACTGTAACTTAATATACGCTACCATGAAACATTTTCCTTTGCACAACCATGAATAAAACTCTAGTGATAACCTGTTTAATAACCAATACCAAACTGCTCCTTTAAAAGAAATTTAGCAGCTTTTTAACTTATGAAACAATTCTTTCTTGCATACAGTGATCAATAAGATCGAAACACCATTTATTTGTGATTAATCATAATACTTCGAATCCCACAACCCATATACAAAATTACAAAAAAGTGTTGGGCTTGAATTCACACATCCTAGCATTTTATCAAACTTTATATTAAAACTACTTGTAATCTCAGTTAAATCATCCATATACCTTGATATAGTATATCCTTTCAAGGCATACAAATCACTACCAGAGTAGGCAATCATCTATTACCCATAGTGCACAACCCTTTTGATACATTAACTTGAATACAACTACAAAGACATATGGCGAGTATTATTAAATAGAAAGACGTTGTTCTAACCTTCGTCAGGCACAAAGCGCTCTATTATGTATCTATTGGCAAGTATAGCATCAGAAACTAAAGCACCATCAGAGATTTTGACCCCTGATGAAGTTCATACCGCTCACATAGTCCACGAAGAATGGAAATTGTGTCTTTGACAGACGGTGGATCGCATAATACTTGTTAAAACCAATGCTCAGCCTAGGTGAGCTTCAATGTAACGACCTAGGTGAATGATTTGATCACATGTTCGAAAATATATGAATGTCTGTGTGATTCAATCAGCTTTCAAATTCGAAATAATCAACAATTGGGTAAACGTCTCATATGAGAACCGTGAATATACACACTCGATAAAAGAATGTGTTTTTAACATGCTTGGCTGATTTATCTTGTTCCTAGTATATATCAAGTTTTTATCATAATCAAACAAAGATATACATATGGCTTCCCAAAATCATCTTAATGGATTGATGTGTTCTTTGTTAAAGAACAATGATCCATATGGTACAATTACCACCAAGTCATCAGTTAAAACTAATAATGCGTGGTAACAAAAATCAATTAGTGGAAGAGTAACATACCTGGACAAGAAAGTATATCATTCGATCAATCAATCTATAAATACGACATGAATCTCAAAAGCTGTAATCTTATATAAACAAACCCACAAACCTTAATAAAAATCAATAATCTCCTACACGGTATACGGACTTTAATCAATTGATCAAGTCACCAAAACTGAAGTATAGGTTCGAGTTTCAAGAACCCTAATTTCGGGTCTCTTCAATAATAATCGAAACATGATAATGATTCAATCAATTTGACCTAAGAATTATGAATCCAATTTTTTGGTACATCGGTTTGGGGTTATGTGAAGTAGAAGTAGAAAATCGATTTTAAGATTTAGGGTTAGGATCGAGTGAATGTGATTTAAGTTTGGTTCCTGAAGGATTGGGGGTAATTGTTTTTCTTTGTTAATTTTAAATTACATAATAAACCCTTCAGTATTTTAAGATTACTCCGCTTTCACAAATGTTTTAATCTTTCAATTTCTAACACATGTATTTTTTGGCATGTTTAAAAAAAAAAAAACGAATTTACAAACAATTGCCAAATAAGGGATTATTTAAGTTTTTTTAATTGTAAAACATTAAGAAAAATAAACAATTTTTAAAAAAAAATTACCAAATAAGGTATGATTTGATTAAAAAGTCCCCACTAGAGGTTTTATTTTATTAGGTAAAAGATTTTTGTTAAGTGTTTCGGGTAACGTTTATGCATGTAACGTAAACTAATCAAAATGTAATGAAATTTTTTTAACATACAATAATTTTCAACTGAAAATGAACATGACAACAATTAATTAAAGCATTTATTGTCTACTACAAAATCAAAATATATATATATATATATATATTAAATGTGATTGATAAACTTTTTAATGATAGTTATAAAGCAACATATTAAACAATAAGTCAAACTATTTCTTCTGATAAGTTAATAATAAAATGTTATTTTAGGCATAACGCATTGCTCATTTTTAAGTTTTTAAATAAAATTATTTATCTTTTATATGTAGCATAGATATATAAAGCAACCGTGTGTTTTTTTCTTTTATATTAGTAAACAAGTAGATATTGACCAATATTAAAAACTTGTCATTTAAAAAGTTGACATTTTAAAAATAGTAGAGATTGGTATTGATAGAGCAACTATTTGAGTTAAACTTGTTTTAAAACAAAAATTAAAATAGTAAAACTTTCCATTTAAGCATTTAAGTTTAAGTGTATTAAAACGAAAATTAAAATTGTAAAATTTGTCATTTAAGCATTTGAGTTTAAATGATGCATATATATATATATATATATATATATATATATATATATATATATATATATATATATATATATATATATATATATATATATATATATATATATATATGTGTGTGTGTGTGTGTGTGTGTGTGTGTGTGTGTGCGCGCGCGCGCGCGTGTGTTATAAGTAGTAGAGATAAGGTTAGGACTCGATTTGATAGATTATTTGATTGGGATTCGGCAATATAACCCTAATAACAACTTCATGAATTTTTTTTAAGATTCCCTTTATCTAAAAACATTTCAAGAACTTGATATAAATACATAGCTTATTAAAACTCATTTACATTAAAAATATGTGTTAAAATTTTGTATTAATAATGATAGTTTTATTTTAGAAACATGGTTAATTAACATATGCTTTAAATTTTAATAGAGTTTTGCTAACAACAACCCTATGAGTTATGGTTAAGCATTTCATAAATAAAAAATCAATTATTAATGAACAACAAACATGCCATGTTTAACATCACATTTTATGTTTAAAATGAATAAATGTATATAATTATAGAATATTTTAGTTCATTTAATGTTAATTTTTTAATTATGCAATACTTAACCACAACCCATAGGGTTTTTGTTAGAAAAACCCATTTTAAAAAACCATAAAATTATTGTTAGCATACCCCATTTGTTATTCTTTAAATTAATTTTTGATATCACTTTCCAGTTTGACTATCATTAATATCCATATGACTCATTTGTAAATTTGACTCAACTTTGAGCTTCATTTACTCGATGTCTTAATTCTTGCACTATCTAATCAGTCATATTCATTTACTAGAAAGCCCTCTGGAATAATGACATGCATGACTAATGAGTCGTATTCATTATCTCCATAACTCATGAATATGATATCCAGGAAACAAAAACTTTTTTTTTAGTAAAAGGTCAAAGATCCGGTAAATATATTACTCCAAAAAACGTTTAAGTTCAATGGATATGGGTGAATCTCATATCTCAGCCCGTTACATAGGCGAAAAGCTTACATAACAAGATACTTCCTATTTTTGAAACAAGAAAACAAACCATTAACCACATGATTTAAGAGACTGTGACAAAAAGATAAACTACTTCCTACGACTTTGGAGATTATGTAACAATTCGCATTTTCAGGTTAACTTTTATTCCCAAAAAATTTACTATTCACTTTTTACTATTCACTTTTACTATTCACATCCAAAATTTTTATTTCATATTCTCGTAAGTTAAACTATTTTAATGATAATCCGAGAATTTCACACTCGCTGGATCATTTCTGCAAAAATCACGAAGCCGTGTCCGAGATTTACTTTTAGGTTTAAACGTCATTCCAGCAACCCGATATGTCCATAAAACATTATAAACAATAGAAATATGATTTTCTCTCATTTTAGGACAATTCCAAAAGTTTTGGAATTTTACGTTTTCCAGTTCAGCGTTTTACGCGAATTACACGTTTTAGACTCGCGTTTTCAGTTTTAGCAGCGTTTAAGCAACCCGATAGAACTTGCCACTCATTAAATATGCTAAGATAGGTTATATTGATAAGTTGTAACATATTTATAAGTTTCATATTTTTAGGATACCCGATTTTAAGTTTCATGACTTAATGACTTACCGTTAGCGATTACCGGGACCAAAACTCACTCCGTAAGCTAGATAATACCAAGTTTAAGTACCTAGTCACTCCTCCCATCATATGAACGTGTATATGATGATTCACCAAGCCTTGGTGGCTTGGTGATAAGCCTTGGACTTTAGGATACTTGTATATTAAGCAAACTTGGTCACCAAGGGTTCATTAGATCATTACAAGTGTACAACTTGGCCTCCAAGTTTAGGCAACTTCCTAACACCTTCCTAACCTCCTCATCTTCCTATAAATAGCAAGCTCATTCCTTCCTTTCATCTCCATAAAAACGCCACACAACAAATCCCTAGCACCATGATCCTTTGATCTTCAAACTATAAGTTACACATAAGAGTTCAAAGTCTTAGTATTCTCTACCTAGTTCTCAAGTTTGTTTGGTGATTCCATGGTTGAATTAGGAGCTACACAAGGTTACTAGGGCTGAAGTTAAATGGTTTTCACAAGGGTTAGATCAAGGCTAGCAAGGGTTACAAGAGTTATGGTGAAGGGTTTACAAGCATATGTTTAGTGTCCTAGTTACATACTTGACTTCCTTTCTTTAGAAAGCCAAAAGTTGTAAGAAACCCTTATACACTTTCTTGCTCCATATCATTTTCATGCTTATTATGTTTCTTTCATGCTATATATGGTCTTTGTATTGTGTTCATGATGTTTAAAAATGGATAAAACAAGTATTGGTATACATATGTTAACTTATGACAAGTAAACAAGCAAACTAGTGATTTTTATGGAGAACCACGACCAAAATAGTATAACTATGATATTTGACACTTACTTACTGTTATAAAGGACTTCAAAAGGAAAACATAGCAATTTGAATCACCTAAAATTAGTACACGAGTCAAAAGTTATGGCCATAAGAAGTTAGCGACACCAAAACGCCGAAACTGCCTATACCCTACTGTTTTGCATTATGCCAATTTGAAAGTCACCCTTCTGGTCCGATTCATTAAAAAGTTAAAACACGAAAGTTGTCCGGAACGACGTTTTCGTTCAGTAATAAAGAAGCTCGAGCCCTGAAAACGCTTTCTGAGTGATAATTTTCTTCAAATTCTTAACAACCATTTTTAGACCAAAGTTACTATATAATGATTATAATTAGATGAGACCAAGAGGTCTAATAAGCTAAAGCCAAGACCACAACCATGGCTAAAGCCAAGGTTGAGTCTCAAGACCATGGTAACAATGACCAAGGTCACGGCAAAGCCATGGCTAAAGACCATATAACGTTTAAAGATCAAAGCTTATATATATGTTATCAAATACTACAATAATAGGGAGCCTCATGTGAGGAGTTCATTAAGTAAGCCGTCGAGATGAGTTGTGGATTTACGAATTAAAGTGTCCTGGCTCCTCGAACGTTTACTCCATGACTTCTGAATTATGTCGGCCCGAACGGTAGTAAGAGATATACAACCTATACATATTTCATAAACCACTCATATTCAAATGACTTACTCTATATACTAAGTACTACATCATGAACTATATGCAAGACATATATAGGCAATTCTTCGTATTCTTAGACTTTACTCCGAACCTAAGTCGCAACATTCTATTATTGGCTGCTCTTAGTGACTTTCGCGATTCGACTACCACTATCATTTCTCATTACATAAGCTTAAGGTGAGTCATAGCCCCTACTCTTTTCAAACTTGTTTTAACTCTTTGGGGGAGATACATGCACAACTACTTGCTTACTTGTACAAATACTCAAAACATTTATACTTGATTATTTTATACTTGATTGTCTTATACTTGATTGCATTATACTTGATTTCATACATACATGACTGTCTTTTATCTTTGGGAAGTGGCTCCTAGTAATCTTTTATCTTTGGGAAGTGGCTCCCAGTAAACTTTTATCTTTGGGAAGTGGCTCCCAGTTTTCTTTGGGAAGTGGCTCCCAGTTGTCCTTGGGAATTGGCTCCCAAGTGAGGTCTTCAGAGATGAAGTAGAGACTCACTACTAATTGCTTAATTGTTTTGATGAACTTATACATGTCTTTATTATACTATATGTTAGCAGTGGGTTGTGAACACACAGGTTGCAAGTCTCTTATGGCGGGGCTTGCAACTGAGTGGATTCACAATGCCTTTGCTGTGTGAACATTCTTTAAGGCTTTTCAACTGTTTTAAGACAAACTCTATGAACTCACCAACCATTGTGTTGACACTTTAGCATGTTTATCTCAGGTTAGTAAGGCAATAGCTAGTGCGTGGAACTTAGAGTCAAGCTGCATATTCTGAAGACTTACGCTTTTATCATTTACCATTCAAAACTTTGTATACATTTATGTATCATACTTTGGAATCTCAAGTTTGTAACTCGGAATTTATTAATCGAATGGTAACTTTTCAAAACGTCTCATTTAGAGTTCGTTTTCTATACCTTGTACTTTGTATTATGAAGTAGCACCCATATGACACAGTCTTCCGCTGCGATATTTTGGGGGTGTTACAGATTAAAATCATAAATGACATTAAGAGCATCCAATTCCCCTGGAAGATCATAAATTTGCTTTGAATAATCATCATAGTCATACTCATCTTCACGCTCATGACCACCACCAAAAAGATTTGCTGATTCGTCAAACGTGTTAAGCATCTCATCATCATCACTCTCAGAAACCACAACCTCACCCACTTTTGAAAATGGGTTAGCCCTTTTAGTGAAAGAGGTAGACGGAATAGGATGGCCATCATCATCCAGAAGAGTAGCTTTCCCATCAATAAGTAGCTTTTCAAGCTTACCAATTTTCTCAACTATAGGAGTAGAACCAACTTCCTTTGTTCTCATTAAATCACTCACAAGCGGTTCTTGTGAAGTAAAATCACTCACAAGAGGAGCTTGTGAAGCATTACCAGTCTTAGTAGACTCTTCCACATTAACTTTCATTGTATTACCTGTCTTAGTAGACTCATCCGCAGTAACTTCCCTTGTATGACCAGCATCTACATCCTTGTTGTTGTCATTAGACGGAATACCAAAAGCATCCGTATCATCCATATTAAGAGCAGCAAACTGATTAGATGTAGAAATCTTCATTTCACTCATACTCGGTACATCAGAGGCCTTCTTCTTAGTGTCATCCACCTTCTTAGGTTCAGGAGGTTTCTTTTTGGGTTGATACTGAAACTGCTTACCACAACAGGTTTATTAAACCCTCCTTTACCCTGAGTAGTAAAACCACCTTGCTTACCCTTCTTTTTATTATTGACTGTCGTGAAACTATCATTAACAGGCTTAGTAGGCTGACCTGGATGTGCAACAACTTTAAGACAATCAACCAGCGTATGACCAAAGATCTTACAGTTATCACAACGAGGTGGTTTCCATTCGTATTCAACCCGTATCTTCTCAATAGTCAAACCCGAACCATCAAGTAATGGTATCTCAACAGTGAGACTGTGATTATGGTGGATCTTTGAACAAATGCAACCCTAACCATGTATTTAATAGTTCTGAACGCTAAAACATATTTACAAAAGTTAATTTTAGATACTGTGATTATGGTGGATGTGTTTTATTAATTATTTGACAATTTTGAGGTTGATATTAAATTGTCTTTTAAGTAAAGCTCAGTTTTAGATCATGAAACCTTGTCATCGAGACATGCTTGAGACCAAACCTATCAAGTCGAGCTGATTCGGCGTAAATCATTGAGTGTAGCTTGAGTAGAGCACCGGCAAGTAATGCAAAAACAACAAACATACAACAAAACTTTTGCTGCAATCAATCAAATAAGGATTAAACTATACCAACAGATCGATGAAATTAGGAATGGTTGTTGGGTTATATAATCAATCAAACCAATCAATATTTTACATTTTTTTGGATCATGGTAACAAATAAGTTTTAACGTTTCACAAGATCATATATATTGTCTTGCGGCCATCCGGGGGCGGTAGGCCCGGCACGAAAAAAATAAAAGTGCCAGATGAGTGTGTAAATACTCATCATTTTTATCGTATCTGAACTGCCAAAACATCCAAAAACACCCAAATACGCATCAAAATACACAAATTATCCCAAAAGTGTGTTTTATATGTTTTAGATGCAAAATGTTTAAAAACAAACGAAAAACGAACAAAGTTTGCACAATTGGCAGTTTCAGTCCCTCAAGTTTCAAATATTGACAAAACTAGTCCCTGGAAGTTTAAAACGAAAGAAAAGTCAACCCAAGGCAAAGAAAAGTCAAAAAATTATTAAAATAAGTCCTTGGGTGAAAAAGTTTGAGAAAATTACACTTTTACCCCTCAAAATCCAAAATTGACATAAATGGTCCCTGGAGTTTCAGAAAATGACAGATTTGGTCCCTGGTGAGATATTTTTGAAAGGAAAATCATTTTTTTGCCCTTGGGAAATCAAAAGTTATCAAAGTGGGTCCCTGGGTGAAAGTTTTGTGGGAATTACACGTTTGGTCCCTGGACTTTTGAAAAATGACACAATTGGTCCCCGGGAATTGTCAAAATGGAAATTTATTATTTTGTGTCCATGTACTAATGGGTTGTGGCAGGAATTACCCCTATTACTACTTTGGATGTTTGTGCAATTCAACCCCTCAACTTTGGTAAATTACAAAAATGGTCCTTGTGAATTTAAGTTACAAACCATACGTACCCTTTTATCCTAACCCAAACCAAACACTAAACCCCAGCCCACTACACCCCCTAGCCCATTTAAATTCCCAGCCCACCACCAAAATAATAAACCCCGTCCCTTTGGTCAAATACCAGTCAAACCATCCCTTCCCTACCTTTCCCACCACAGCCAATACCACCCCCTCATCCCTGGTATTCACCTCCACTTGCACCTCTGCCACCACCACCCTTATCCCTGCCACATCCCACACCCCAACACCAATTAATGCCACCCCCCTATGGCTACCCTAATCAGACCCAATTGGTCAAATACCAATTTCCCGCCAAAAGTGAAATGAGAGCAAGACTTGTCCAAGTGGTATTCTTATTGGTGGGATTTGATCAGTGGGTCCCACATAGCTCAGAGGTTGTATAAAAGAGAAGAAAGGAGCACCATGGAGAAGCAGTTAGTGTAGCTTAGTCTAGTTAGTAGGTCGTATTAATGTAATCTTATTTTCCATATGTAATCCTTAGTTAAAACTCTCTGTAATCAATCTTTTAATTGTAATCTCAAGTTAATTTCAGTTTAATTTCGAGTTATTATTACAAATTCAGTTTTTATTATTTTTCATGAAAATTCTAATTTCAGACTTAAAGTTGTTAAGAATTGTTGGTTCATGGTAATTTAAGCTTAATCAAGTTTGCTCATCATCATTGAAAAGCTTAAGAGTCATTTAATTTAGTTTTACTCAAAAATCAAAAATAAAGAAAATAGAAAAGAAAATAAAGAAAATGAGTTTGTTTGAGGATTGAAGTATGGTGAATGGTGAGAGCTGGACTACCATGGTTTAGTTGCCTCAAGGGAGGTTTTAGGTGGTTACTATGATTTTTGGTTCATGGTCTTTAGCCGGATAATAGCTTGTAAGCCATTTCCTAACATTTAGCATTTTATTACTCTATTATTATTTAGTTGCTTAATCTTGTTTCTCTGTGTTTAATTGTCATATGTTAGTCATAATATAGCTTAGATTAGGTTGCTTGTTCTTTGAAATTTGTTATTGCTCAAAATTCCTTTTTCACTGTTAAAAATTGCATGATTGTCATTTGTATGTTTCATGCAGTTATGGTTGTTGTTTTATGCTAAGTTGGTCTTTCAATATGATAACATAAAGTCTGAATTCAATATCAGGCTGTGAAACCATGTGAAGCTTTGAAAATGAGAAACTTGGCATTTTAAAGGGGTGTTTGGAATTGTTAGCTTGAAGGTGTTGTGATTGTCCTTTGTGGTCAAAGCCTATTTAGGCAACTCACCTAGGACCTAACTAACTCTAATTAACTCTTATCTTGGTCAATTTCACAAAGAAAGTCAAAATCACCTCTAAATCTTTCATATCTATGCACTGTTAATGTTTTTAGTTCTAAATCCCTTCACATTAGTTCATAAGTTAGTAATATAGCTTAATTTAGTCTTACATTAACTTAGTACATCAATTTCAGTCATTTAGTCCCAATCAAAGTTCACAAAAGTCAATATTTTCAAAAACAAGAAAAAGTCAAAAAAAATTCAAACAGCATTTTTAGTTTTTGAATTTTCATTTCTTCAATTTTCAATAAAATCGTGTAAAATTCTTGGATAATGTACTCTTATATATTGTGTACTTAGTGGTATTTTTATTTTAATTTTTAGATTTTTTTTACAGGGGTAAATCACCCTTTTTAGGGCTGCAAAACTAGATTTCAGCAAATAACATTAAGGGGTGTTTGGTTCTGCATGTTCCAATGTGTTCTTGTTGATTGTTGTTGTTGTTTCTTGCATAAACATAATACATTAGGTTATAATAGCTTAGTTGTGTCATAAAAATCAGTAGCTATTAGTTAAAAAGTCAAAATCCAATTTGAATTCCTTACTTTTGTTCACTGTTAAGATTTTGAGTGAAATTTCTCATCAAACTTCTTCATAAGTAGTTAAGATTGTTAGATTTAGTCTAATTACAGTCCATTACATCACATTCAGTCATAAAATCAAGAACAAAAGTCACCAAAGTCAAAGTTCTAAGTTTTTGTAAAAAGTCAATATTGCACTCCTAGGCAGAAAACTCAAAACTAGTGGGAATTGTTGTGATTTGTCTGTTATGATTCAAGGTTTGTGATTTTCACATGTTCAAGATCCCCACCTTAGCTTTAGGAATCAATTCTTGTATTATTTTTGTGATTTTTTGTGTGGTCCCCACCTTGGATCAAACTCAGCTGCAAGGAGAGTGTACTCCCCTGTGCAGCAGACCCATAGCTCACACCACCACCTTTGGTGGTTGTCACTGGCCACCACAGTGGGCCCCACACCTCCCTCCTAGGTTCCTTGGACTCCCCTCCTGGCCACCTTCAAGGTTTGGGCAATTTCTAAGCCTCAAGTTCCCTGGGACCCACTTGAATTCACCTCTCAAGTTTGTCCCATTTTTAGTGTCCAAATAAGATTCTAAGTGCTTATTTCTTGCTCATTGGCTCATCCAAGAGGCTTAGTTGCTAATTTCTTGCTTATTCATGATCAAAGCACTTAAGTGAACCAGATTTCACCCCTGTGGACCCCACCAAGGCTGATTTCCATCAAAAAGTCAACAAAAGTCAACTATTTCACCTTTTAGTGTCCAAATTGCTTATTTTTAAGCTTGGAAAAAGTTGTCTTCACAAAAGTTTCATGTTTTTAGGTATAAAATAGTTTAGAAAAAGAAAAACCAGAAAAAACCAATTTTAAAATAAGTGATAGTTTCTATTTAATGTAATTTAACTTTTTAATTTTTCTTTTTAGATTTTTATTAAGAACTTTGCATTTTTATATTTTTCTTAATTTTATTTTATATTAAAGTATTTTTAGAAATTTTCCCAGAATTTTATATTGTCTTTTGGTATTAATTAGATTTAATATTAGATTTAGTAATAATTAATTAATAATTAAGTATTAAATAGCAAAATTAGTTTTTATAAAGTAAACCCTAGTTTTTATATTTTTCCTAGCTTTTATATGTTATAAATTAATTTTAGGAATTTTCTTATAATTTCTACTGTTCATCTTTAAGTTTTTATAATTTAAATAGTTTAATTAGTAATTAATTAATATTTAATATAATAATTAGTAAAATAGTCTAAATTTAATTTTTAGGAACTTTTTATAATTTTTTAGGATTCCTGTAATGGTTAATTAGTTTTATAAATTTTTCTATAATTTTCTAGTCACTTTTGGTATTATTAGTAATTTAAAAATAGTTTAATTAATATAATTAGTATTTAATTAATAGAAAATCATAAAAAGACAAAAAGACATATCTTTAATTTTTTATATAATTTTTAAGTTATTATAGAAGTTTTAAAAATAAATTTTCATTTTCTTAGTTTTTATTTAATATTATATTATATTTAGTATAAGTTAAATATTAATAATAAGTAATTAAATAGTTTTAATTAATAATAAATAATAAAATAATCAAAAAAATAATTTTCTTTTTAATTTCATTTTCTTTTAATTTTAAGTTTGTAAAAGTTTCATTTTCACCCCCTGTAGTTTATTTTTCCTTAAAACTCACCTTTTTCTCAGCACGCAATCGTGTCTGATTTTAATTTGGTTTACGTTTATACATTTCTGTTTCCCGTAACTATTAATACTGTTATTCCTAATCCTTCACATAGTGTAAACAAACCCAAATCATTATCTGGTTACTTCCCATTCAAATTCACCCGATCACAAATCCGTTTTGATACCATCCACACCTCGTCGGGACATAACGACCCGGGGAAACCACTATATTCCGCGGAGCATTGACTCTAGGCTGTTTGACCTTGTTGACCATCACCTGGTCAATTAGGTTGACCGTTCAGAGCCAATCAAAATTTGGCGCTGCTGCCGGGGAAGTTGTGCCCGTATTTTAAACGGTTTTGCGTGTTAGTGATT
The DNA here is from genome assembly GCA_030686995.1 of Artemisia argyi. Taxonomy (NCBI): domain Eukaryota; kingdom Viridiplantae; phylum Streptophyta; class Magnoliopsida; order Asterales; family Asteraceae; genus Artemisia; species Artemisia argyi. Next base: position 23,038,541 of record CM060701.1, on the reverse strand, counting down.
TTGGAATTCACCTCACTGTATATTTATCCATCCTTGTTCATATTTTCTTATTATTATCTTATAAAAACAAAACAGTTCCCGAAAACATTTCAAATTAGTTTTCAACGAACACAAAAACCCAAAAAAGATTTTCTTTCTTATCTGTACAAAATGTTTATCAAAAATCTCAAAAATATTCACCTTTACCCTACTACCTTTTGATTCTTTCCTTTACCCTCTATCCGTTTGATTCTAACTTCGTTACCCTCTAAAATGTTTAATTCTTCTCTTATCACTCTCTCATTGTTTGATTCTCCACAATGATCGATTCCTCGCCATATAATCCCCATGATCCTCGGACCATGGATGATTTCTATCGTCCAACACTTGACGGTAGAGGAGGACCGATCACTCCAACATCAGTCTCTAGAACCAATTTCAGATTGAAAAATCACATGGTTCGACTGATCCGGCAAAAATGCCAATTTCACGGATTTCGAGATGAGGATGCAAACGAGCACCTAGACAAATTCATATCTATCACTCAATCCATGAAACAAAAAGGAGTTTCTCAAGATAGCATTCGTTTGAATCTATTTCCATTCTCTTTATCCCACAACGCTGAATCTTGGTTTTATTCTCTCAAAACCCACTCAATTCATACTTGGGAAGAGATGTTCCTCAAGTTTCTTTCGAAATACTTTCCACGTTCTAAAACGGTGCAGCTTAGGAAAGACATTCTGAATTTCCAACAATTGCACATGGAATCCGTATTTGAAGCTTGGGAAAGATTCAAATCATTGTTACGGAAATGTCCTGATCACAAAATTTTGCTTCTTGATCAAATCCTAACCTTTTATCATGGTATAACTTCAATTGATCGAGACAAAATAATGTTGGCTGCCGGTGGTAATCTTATGCGGAAAACTCCTCAAGAAGCTTATGATTTAATCGAGAATATGACAAATCATCACTATCAGTGGGATACTGAAGTTCATTATCACTCTGCCACTGATTTGAGTGCTCATCATTCCGATTACATTCCCGCTGAGATTGCTCAAATTGAGGTCCTTGGCAATCACAAAAGTTATATAAACCAATATTGCCAACAAGGACTAGATCATCCTAACACTATTCACTTTTCAGACTCTGATGAAAGTGATGAGGATGAACTATTTGAAGAAGTTAACCCTAAGGAACCTTCAGATATCTTGATAATGGGGGACAAGGAAGTCAAAGTCAATCCTCTTGAGGAAATAAATGACCTTGTTCCAATCCCAAAGGTATCTGAGAAGCCTTCTGATTCAACTTCAGTTAAAACTGCTTTAGTAGCATTACAGGGAGAAAAGAATATGACTGAATCACTAGCAGTAGAAATCATGGAACTTGTAGAAACCATGACTGCTAGTCCTTCTCAACTCCCTCAGTCTGCTGTTATCACACCCGAAGTTCACACTCACTCTCTAATCATGGGGGATGAGCATCTTAGCACTGTTCCTAATAAGGAATCGGACGAATTAATAAAGTCTAGTGCTGAGATCCTTGTCCCAATCCCAAGAGAGTCACAGGGAACTTCTGATCATATGTGTGATCTACCTGCTCACCCTGAAAATCCAAAAGATCATTTTGAGACTTTCTCCGATTTTAATGATGATTGCACATCTTATGGAGAAGTTGAGTATGAGGAGGCACATTTGCCTCATTCAGATGTTGACCCTCTTATTGAGGAGTTCACAAACGAACTTACTCACATCAATCCACTTCCTTTGGGAAATGATGATGGTCTCCTTGATCTTGAAGCCGATGTGGGAGAAACTGAAAATCTTTTAAACTCTAATCCCAACATCGAGCTTAGTACTTCACATGCTGATGAAAATTCTTTATCTTCTGGAGACATCAGTCATGTGGAAGGATTGCCTTCTGAGCTAGTTAGCTTAGAAGAAGAGAATGATGAGATTAACAATGAAATCAAAGATGAAGCACTTCGTGCAACATTATTGAAAGTCAATCTCCTAATTTCTAAAATCGAGGCTTTCAAAGAGAAACTTATTTCATCTCCTATCCCCATAAAGGATAGTGACATTCTCTCCGATGACCTTATATCGGAATTTGAAGCCTTTACTTTTGATCCTATGGGAGAGAAGATTAGTGGCAGTACCACTTCTCATTCTCATAATTCTCTCCCTGATTATGAATCATTTACCTTCGATGAGTTCTCTTGTGAACTCACGCACATCAACCCAGAATATGATTCATTCACATTTGATGAGTTCTCCTGTGAACTCACTCATATCATGACTCCTCCGGAGTATGATGACCCGGGGGGAGATATACTCAATCATGAGAATTTGCAAACTCCCTCCCACCCTCCCGGGATGTTTTCGAGCTTACCCTTTGAAATCCAAAATCAGGCTAATGAGCCTGCCTTCGAGGAAGAAGATCTTATCATGATTTTCATCATGGTTTTCTTCCTTTTCTTCACCTATAAGGTGACTTCTCCTGTTCTTCACTCCTTCGGGAATGAAGACACTATCTTTGATCCCGGCATTTTCATATACCATTATTTTAAGCCGGGACTATGCTCATCGGTGTGGAACTTTCACGTGCTTCAAATGTTTATCCAAACATCTTGAATGAAAGTTCTTCCACATCATGCTTCCCCAAGGACAAATGAATGCGGGGTCGAGTCAAGCTAGCGACTCGGTAAACAAAAACAATAGCATGCTTATAGGGTTTTCACCCTAAGTGTGGGGGAGTCCCCCATGCTATGATTACAAAAGTGAAAAACAAAATTGTGTTTCCACGCTTAGCTTGTAATGTTGCCCTTTTACGTTCAAGATGTCGGCATAATAGCCGGGACTTTGAATATTGAGGACAATATTCATGCTTAGTGTGGGGGGGTATTCGCTATTCTAGCGAATTTGATCACATTTTACTATCTTATACCCCCGTTTTTGACCAAAATTTTCAAAAAATTTTCACTAAAGTTCAAAATTTTTTGTGGTAATCAGTCCGCCAAAGTCTTAATGACAAATGGATTGGCTAGTCCAGGAGCAAACGGCTCTTGGTAAAGACATCTCAAACCCGTTGATGGCTGACAATTTGCCAAAAATTGTATGGTTCCTCAACTCCCCGAAAATAAATGAGTTGGCTAGCCCGCAAGATTATGCCTTGTGGTAAAGGCCGTGGAAAATCCATAATTGGTAATCAGCTCACCAAGATGTTGACTTAGTCCATCAAGATGCTGGCTAGTCCAGAAGCAAACGGCTTTTGGTAAAGACAAATCAAATCCGTTGACAGCTGGTGGTTTGCTCAAAATCACACGGTTATCAGGTGTGCCACAGTTCTTACACCTGGCTACTCCAGAAGTGATGGCTTTTGGTAAAGAGTTTCAAATCCATTAATTTTTCTCAAAAGATTGCTAGGGACTAGCAATAGTTTAGTGTGGGGGATTGATGAGTGTGTAAATACTCATCATTTTTATCGTATCTGAACTGCCAAAACATCCAAAAACACCCAAATACGCATCAAAATACACAAATTATCCCAAAAGTGTGTTTTATATGTTTTAGATGCAAAATGTTTAAAAATAAACGAAAAACGAACAAAGTTTGCACAATTGGCAGTTTCAGTCCCTCAAGTTTCAAATATTGACAAAACTAGTCCCTGGAAGTTTAAAACGAAAGAAAAGTCAACCCAAGGCAAAGAGAAGTAAAAAAATTATTAAAATAAGTCCTTGGGTGAAAAAGTTTGAGAAAATTACACTTTTACCCCTCAAAATCCAAAATTGACATAAATGGTCCCTGGAGTTTCAGAAAATGACAGATTTGGTCCCTGGTGAGATATTTTTGAAAGGAAAATCATTTTTTTGCCCTTGGGAAATCAAAAGTTATCAAAGTGGGTCCCTGGGTGAAAGTTTTGTGGGAATTACACGTTTGGTCCCTGGACTTTTGAAAAATGACACAATTGGTCCCCGGGAATTGTCAAAATGGAAATTTATTATTTTGTGTCCATGTACTAATGGGTTGTGGCAGGAATTACCCCTATTACTACTTTGGATGTTTGTGCAATTCAACCCCTCAACTTTGGTAAATTACAAAAATGGTCCTTGTGAATTTAAGTTACAAACCATACGTACCCTTTTATCCTAACCCAAACCAAACACTAAACCCCAGCCCACTACACCCCCTAGCCCATTTAAATTCCCAGCCCACCACCAAAATAATAAACCCCGTCCCTTTGGTCAAATACCAGTCAAACCATCCCTTCCCTACCTTTCCCACCACAGCCAATACCACCCCCTCATCCCTGGTATTCACCTCCACTTGCACCTCTGCCACCACCACCCTTATCCCTGCCACATCCCACACCCCAACACCAATTAATGCCACCCCCCTATGGCTACCCTAATCAGACCCAATTGGTCAAATACCAATTTCCCGCCAAAAGTGAAATGAGAGCAAGACTTGTCCAAGTGGTATTCTTATTGGTGGGATTTGATCAGTGGGTCCCACATAGCTCAGAGGTTGTATAAAAGAGAAGAAAGGAGCACCATGGAGAAGCAGTTAGTGTAGCTTAGTCTAGTTAGTAGGTCGTATTAATGTAATCTTATTTTCCATATGTAATCCTTAGTTAAAACTCTCTGTAATCAATCTTTTAATTGTAATCTCAAGTTAATTTCAGTTTAATTTCGAGTTATTATTACAAATTCAGTTTTTATTATTTTTCATGAAAATTCTAATTTCAGACTTAAAGTTGTTAAGAATTGTTGGTTCATGGTAATTTAAGCTTAATCAAGTTTGCTCATCATCATTGAAAAGCTTAAGAGTCATTTAATTTAGTTTTACTCAAAAATCAAAAATAAAGAAAATAGAAAAGAAAATAAAGAAAATGAGTTTGTTTGAGGATTGAAGTATGGTGAATGGTGAGAGCTGGACTACCATGGTTTAGTTGCCTCAAGGGAGGTTTTAGGTGGTTACAATGATTTTTGGTTCATGGTCTTTAGCCGGATAATAGCTTGTAAGCCATTTCCTAACATTTAGCATTTTATTACTCTATTATTTAGTTGCTTAATCTTGTTTCTCTGTGTTTAATTGTCATATGTTAGTCATAATATAGCTTAGATTAGGTTGCTTGTTCTTTGAAATTTGTTATTGCTCAAAATTCCTTTTTCACTGTTAAAAATTGCATGATTGTCATTTGTATGTTTCATGCAGTTATGGTTGTTGTTTTATGCTAAGTTGGTCTTTCAATATGATAACATAAAGTCTGAATTCAATATCAGGGTGTGAAACCATGTGAAGCTTTGAAAATGAGAAACTTGGCATTTTAAAGGGGTGTTTGGAATTGTTAGCTTGAAGGTGTTGTGATTGTCCTTTGTGGTCAAAGCCTATTTAGGCAACTCACCTAGGACCTAACTAACTCTAATTAACTCTTATCTTGGTCAATTTCACAAAGAAAGTCAAAATCACCTCTAAATCTTTCATATCTATGCACTGTTAATGTTTTTAGTTCTAAATCCCTTCACATTAGTTCATAAGTTAGTAATATAGCTTAATTTAGTCTTACATTAACTTAGTACATCAATTTCAGTCATTTAGTCCCAATCAAAGTTCACAAAAGTCAATATTTTCAAAAACAAGAAAAAGTCAAAAAAAATTCAAACAGCATTTTTAGTTTTTGAATTTTCATTTCTTCAATTTTCAACCAAATCGTGTAAAATTCTAGGATAATGTACTCTTATATATTGTGTACTTAGTGGTATTTTTATTTTAATTTTTAGATTTTTTTTACAGGGGTAAATCACCCTTTTTAGGGCTGCAAAACTAGATTTCAGCAAATAACATTAAGGGGTGTTTGGTTCTGCATGTTCCAATGTGTTCTTGTTGATTGTTGTTGTTGTTTCTTGCATAAACATAATACATTAGGTTATAATAGCTTAGTTGTGTCATAAAAATCAGTAGCTATTAGTTAAAAAGTCAAAATCCAATTTGAATTCCTTACTTTTGTTCACTGTTAAGATTTTGAGTGAAATTTCTCATCAAACTTCTTCATAAGTAGTTAAGATTGTTAGATTTAGTCTAATTACAGTCCATTACATCACATTCAGTCATAAAATCAAGAACAAAAGTCACCAAAGTCAAAGTTCTAAGTTTTTGTAAAAAGTCAATATTGCACTCCTAGGCAGAAAACTCAAAACTAGTGGGAATTGTTGTGATTTGTCTGTTATGATTCAAGGTTTGTGATTTTCACATGTTCAAGATCCCCACCTTAGCTTTAGGAATCAATTCTTGTATTATTTTTGTGATTTTTTGTGTGGTCCCCACCTTGGATCAAACTCAGCTGCAAGGAGAGTGTACTCCCCTGTGCAGCAGACCCATAGCTCACACCACCACCTTTGGTGGTTGTCACTGGCCACCACAGTGGGCCCCACACCTCCCTCCTAGGTTCCTTGGACTCCCCTCCTGGCCACCTTCAAGGTTTGGTCAATTTCTGAGCCTCAAGTTCCCTGGGACCCACTTGAATTCACCTCTCAAGTTTGTCCCATTTTTAGTGTCCAAATAAGATTCTAAGTGCTTATTTCTTGCTCATTGGCTCATCCAAGAGGCTTAGTTGCTAATTTCTTGCTTATTCATGATCAAAGCACTTAAGTGAACCAGATTTCACCCCTGTGGACCCCACCAAGGCTGATTTCCATCAAAAAGTCAACAAAAGTCAACTATTTCACCTTTTAGTGTCCAAATTGCTTATTTTTAAGCTTGGAAAAAGTCGTCTTCACAAAAGTTTCATGTTTTTAGGTATAAAATAGTTTAGAAAAAGAAAAACCAGAAAAAACCAATTTTAAAATAAGTGATAGTTTCTATTTAATGTAATTTAACTTTTTATTTTTTCTTTTTAGATTTTTATTAAGAACTTTGCATTTTTATATTTTTATTAATTTTATTTTATATTAAAGTATTTTTAGAAATTTTCCCAGAATTTTATATTGTCTTTTGGTATTAATTAGATTTAATATTAGATTTAGTAATAATTAATTAATAATTAAGTATTAAATAGCAAAATTAGTTTTTATAAAGTAAACCCTAGTTTTTATATTTTTCCTAGCTTTTATATGTTATAAATTAATTTTAGGAATTTTCTTATAATTTCTACTGTTCATCTTTAAGTTTTTATAATTTAAATAGTTTAATTAGTAATTAATTAATATTTAATATAATAATTAGTAAAATAGTCTAAATTTAATTTTTAGGAACGTTTTATAATTTTTTAGGATTCCTGTAATGGTTAATTAGTTTTATAAATTTTTCTATAATTTTCTAGTCACTTTTGGTATTATTAGTAATTTAAAAATAGTTTAAATAGTTTAATTAATATAATTAGTATTTAATTAATAGAAAATCATAAAAAGACAAAAAGACATATCTTTAATTTTTTATATAATTTTTAAGTTATTATAGAAGTTTTAAAAATAAATTTTCATTTTCTTAGTTTTTATTTAATATTATATTATATTTAGTATAAGTTAAATATTAATAATAAGTAATTAAATAGTTTTAATTAATAATAAATAATAAAATAATCAAAAAAATAATTTTCTTTTTAATTTCATTTTCTTTTAATTTTAAGTTTGTAAAAGTTTCATTTTCACCCCCTGTAGTTTATTTTTCCTTAAAACTCACCTTTTTCTCAGCACGCAATCGTGTCTGATTTTAATTTGGTTTACGTTTATACATTTCTGTTTCCCGTAATTATTAATACTGTTATTCCTAATCCTTCACATAGTGTAAACAAACCCAAATCATTATCTGGTTACTTCCCATTCAAATTCACCCGATCACAAATCCGTTTTGATACCATCCACACCTCGTCGGGACATAACGACCCGGGAAAACCACTATATTCCGCGGAGTATTGACTCTAGGCTGTTTGACCTTGTTGACCATCACCTGGTCAATTAGGTTGACCGTTCAGAGCCAATCAGTGCCCTACATTATAATATCCATAAACCATAATCAATTACGAAAAGCCAAAAATACGAACAAAAATCATTCTTACTGAAAACATCAAAAAAAAAAAAAAAAAAAAAAAAAAAAAAGGCACGGCACGAAAAAAATAAAAGTACCCCTACATTATAATATCCATAAACTATAATAAAGTACGAAAAGTCAAAAATAAGAACAAAAATCATTCTTGCAACAAAAGTATTACTTCTACAAAATAAAATATATTTAAGTAAACCATGCGGTTTTTCTCGCGTTTTTTGAGGCAAAGTCTTCGATCAATGATTCATAATTCATGTTCTTCAACATATCGCTCTCTATATACTGTATATCAGTATATGTATACAATTATGCAAAATAGATAACTAAAAATTGATAACTAGGCAAAATAGATAACTAAAAATTGATAACTAGGCAAAATTGATAACTAAAAAAAAAATTAAAATTGATAACTAGTTGGGAGTTCAAAGTTGTAACCTTAGTTATGATTTGAAGATGGAGATGGATTATTGAAAGCAAAGCTTCAGTGTTTCACGCCTTCAGCCTTTCACCCTTTTGTCCCTTCACAATCGTTTTTGTCATTTTGGATTAAATAATTAATAGGGTTTATTTTTAGTGCCCCATAATGGGTTGGACCTAGTACATATAATGGGTATAAAAAAATTTAGTGCCCCTTAGTGAGTTGGGCCCGGCTCGGTTGCTGATTCTGCGCCGGCCCAAAACCGCCCATGCGGCCATCTCTTGGGGTTGAACTTAGCTTGTTTCTAAAGTTCCAACGATGGAAAATGTGTAAAGTTTACATTACACATTTTGTTCCAAAAAAATCATAGACTGAAAATGAAACTAGATGTGTAACGTTCAAGTTTGTTGATCGATGTACATTTTACAGGGAGAGATGTCCTTTCATCTTTCGTGAAATAGAATACAAAATAGATACACATGCCATGGTAATCCGTAATTGTGTAACTATTATATTATGAATTGGTAACCACCTCATTATTGAAACTTTTATTTTAGGTCACTCATTTATAAGTTTGCTTTTGTTTATACTAATTTTGGGTAATTTTTTTCGAAACAACGAGAATAAAGATAAATATAATATATTAAAACGACACAAATAACTACTGAAATGTAAAATATCATTTTCAGCCAATATTAGTGCAACTTTATTTAGTCAAAACCGTTTTATAATAATTTAACTAATGTTTCATGTTTAAATGCTTTTAAATATGTTATTTTGATACGTTAAAAGTTAGTTTTATTTTTGAAATTGTACAAATTTCCGGCAAGAAGTTAAATAAGATTGATATAAAACGAAACAAACAGATATTTGCAGATGAGGGGCATTTAAATTCATATATTAAAGGGCAAATGATATTTAAAGGTAATATACTTGCCACAAATTCATCGAATGGGTAGTGAACTATTTTTTTTCATTTTGAGGGTAATTTTCTTTCAAATTTATCATCTTTAGGGTATTTTGCAAAATTTTTGGACAATTTTGTCCTTCGGGAAAAAAAAAATTTGTATTAGCTATGAGGGGCAAAATTGTCTAAAATTTTTACAAAATACCCTAAAGATGATGATTTTGAAAGAAAATTACCCTCAAAATAAAAAAAAAATAGTTCACTACCCATTCGATGAAATTGTGGCAAGTATACTACTTTTTTTTATTATTTGCCCTATATTAAATTGATAAGAAACATGCATAAATTGTTAGCTAGGTAAGATAAAAGTCAAGCACACAAAACTTGATCAGTAGTTCACGTGATTATGCGTTCTAATTAATTGCTACAATTAGGGCGGCATGGTAAGGACCAGCTAGCAAGGGATGAATCCCATGGCCAGATTAGCGGAACTTATGTCCATGTGGGTCAGCTGTGGATGATAACCACACCTTGGCATAGACGACTATCACATCTTGCCAATCAAGTTGCTATATGATGACCGGCGTTTGTGACATATAATTCAATCAGTTTACATCTTGAAGATTTTATTGTTATGGCTTGAAGGATTAGATCAACTTATATGTAGTTTTTCTCACGATGAAGAGCTAAAAGAAACTAATTATGTTTTAACATCAAACTCGTATGCATAGTATCTCGGCTAAGTATTCAGACTCGATCGAATTCATATTTGCTTTGCTAATAAAACATATCCAATAAGCGATATATACAGTTCCAATAATATTCTATTAACTCATCGTACTTGCAGAAATAAATGTTATGTCCCAGGAAACGTATATGGGACTCAACTATCAGCTCCTGTCTCTGAAGTCAATTACCTAGCTATCAGGAATTGAACCAATTGTCAAACAACAATAATTTCCAGTTTTCTTATACGAGTTCACATATGTTGAAAAAGAGATATAGTAACCACCACAATTTTATTTGGATTTTAGGGTAGAAGTCTCAAATACAAAAAACCCTTTTACATAATAGTAAATTGAATTCATCTACATGATATAATCAGATTTGAGTATTCTAACTGTTCAGTGAAAATTGGGTTTTTCCAATTGCTGATACAATACTACTGTAATATAAACATGTAACTGATGTTATTTTCATTGTTGAAGTTAATTACCGGGGAGGGAGAATCCTCGACCTCAGATGCATGCGGTCTAACTAGGGTATCCTTGTTACCGTTTTCAACTATTTCCCTGGCTACCTCCATATTAAATGTCTACCTAGTAAGGTTTAACCTTAGACACTTTTGAAGACATTGGTTGCCTTACCACTAGATCTTTTATATAATAATTACCAAAATAGATCAGTCGCTCAAAGCACATTCCTTAAATAGATGTTTTTAAATCACTTTCCTCCGGTGGATCAGGGCAACTTGGCGACTGAGCAACCTTCATATATGTGCGACACGTGTCGAATTTTTTATTAATATAATACAGAATCTAGAATCTTTTTGGAATCTATAGTACAGAATCTAGAATCTTTTTAGAATATTCTAGAATCTTTTTGGACACATGTCGCATTTATATTGAGTTGTTCAATTTTTAAGTTGCCCGATCTAATTTAGGAAAGTGAAATTTGAAAGTTTAAAAAGTGACTAGTCAAAAAGTCAACGATCTATTTTGGTAATTATCGCTAAAATAAAACATCTATTCGAAATTTTGCATTTCAAAAAAATCAATTCATATTTTATCTAAAAAAAAAAGATTGATTTCGTATTAGGTAATATTTTATATTTATTCATAACACAAGTAGAAGATAAATACAAAAAATATAGATAAGATATTAAAAAAAAAAAGATTATCTATTTTATCCACAAAAAAAAAGATTATCTATTTTATATTTATCCACAACAAGATAAATACAAAATTATAGATAAGATGCAATTAACATTAGGATTAAAATTTTTAAGTAATTATTTCAAAAAATTAAAAAAAAAACCCGCGCGTCGCGGGTATTATAACTAGTTTGTTATATAATATTTACTTTTGTTTAAATATTTGAGATTTGCTTTTGGACGAGTACTTTGTTAGTTGCGCGTTTACCGCAGATTATAATATTTTATTTTACATATCAACCGTATTATTTTGTGTATCAAGTATATCTTTTTTACGTTCCCACTTGATATTTAATACTCCTTCCGTCCTACATTAAGTGTTCACTATGATTTTTTTAAGTTTTTTTTTCAACTTTGACTTAAATTTTTTTTGTCCGTGTTATATAATAATTGATGCAAGATATATGAATAGATTAAATTTTTAGTTGTGTTTTCATTTGTATAATTTTTATTAAGTATTATATAACATAATTAAAATATTTAAGGTCAAAGTTGGTGAAAAAAGATTTAGAAAAGTCATAGTTGACACTTAATGTGGGACGGAGGTAGTAGTATACAACAGCAATCATACTCAATTTCGCCGAAATGGGCAGGAGGGAACTTAGTAGGGACCGGGAGAGGTTGTGGCTCTCCCAAAATCTTCCGCCATAATACATATTTAACCCTTATAATTTGTAGTGTTAAACATTTAAATTGACCCCCTAAAGCAAATACATTATAGTTTGACCTCTCAAATAAAACTTATCAAGTTTCATCCATGAAAAACTAGAAGTGGTGTATGAGAGAAGTAGTAATTACACCTCCTTTTGAAATTAAAAGACCTGTGGCAGTAATTATAAAACTATGAAAGTATAACTACAATTATAAAAGTATAACAGGTAATACTTAATTTGCATTTACTTTTACATGATACTCATGCTTATTAGTGAGAGAGTATGTGTAATAATTTGCATTTACTGTACTTAGGCTGGCGACAGTAAGGTGTGAAGATCGAATCACTCGATCGATCCCAGTCGATCGCCACTACTGTGGCTAGTCGGTCGACCCAAGACAAAAACACAAACCGATCGGCTTGAGGATCGAGTTTACAAACTTATTTTTTTTGCCATTTGATTTTCTCCAAAGTTGCAAGGTCAACATTCATGGCTTCAACTCTTTTATGGCTTGTTGATAAGGTGTTGGATCAGAAGTATCAAAATATTTGCTAAAAAGGCTAAATAGTTGTGAGGATCATGGGATAATAAGGTGAAGTTGAATTGGAGCCATTGAGAGAATGGGTAAAATAGGCCTACCGGATTTTCTGCCAGATTTCATTGTAGGGCTCAAGGAAAATGGGGATTTTAGGTGAAGGTATATTAAGATAAGGGGCGGATTTGTAATGCATGGTAGATTAGAAGTATGGTTAGTTATATTTTAGTTTGTATTAAATGTAAAAAAAAGAAAAAAAAAATGAACTAGGTCGCCCTTACTGGGGCACTGAATCACCTGCAGGTCGCTGGAGAGAGAAAGCTGACGTGGCAAAGAAAAGTAAGGGGATTGAATCCCTTTACTGTGCCCAACCTTAGTTCATTGGCTGACTCAGTTAACCTTAATAAGCAAGACATGGCCCTTTTTCGACGCGGTTATTCACACTTAAAAGTGGATCATATGGAGACACGAGACATGCAGAACCCGTGCTACGCACGGGCTAATAATCTAATTGTTAATCGTGTATTCTTTCTCTATATTGGCGAGTGTATACTTAATTATGGTTTAGTATATCATATGAAATGTTTTAACTTTCTTGTATAAAAATTGAAAGGTGTTTGATGTTGTTTTGGTTTTGTGGTGTTGTATTATATATATGGGCTTTTGGTTATTAAGTTGTGATGGCTTTGTTTCTTTTGGCCTATTACTTATTTGCATGATAAAAAAATGGTTTTGTTTCTTTTGGTCTATTACTTATTTACTTAGCCCTACAATACTTGTCTATTAGATGGTTTTTGCATGATAATATGAAGCACACGGGGTTTATCTAATTTGTTATAGTTTAATGTGCGTTAAATATTTTCTTTATTAATTTTGTAAGTTAAAGTTTGTGTAATAATGTATATATAATAATGACACATAAACTGTATAAAAATCGTTACAAACATTTTTAGCTTCATCTCATTTTAATGTACAACTAATTTTATTGAAAATTAACATTATAAAATCTAACTAATATTAATAAATCTTATCAATAAACTCGATTCTAAATAGCTAACTAAATAAATATTAATTAATACATTATTAATAATTACTAAAACCTTTGGACTCCACTATCATATCTTAAACATAATTTTTTTTAATTTACAAATGGGTTTGAGCAAAAATTATATACTTTTTCTTTTATATTCATTATTCAAGTTGCATGCTTACGTAAACTAATCATGCTAAAAAGTATCATTTAACCATTTAAATGTTGCTTTACATACATGCTCGTGCACATTTTCTTTAATCAATTCGCACATGTGAGCTACATCAATAGAAAATACACATAAATTACTTGTATATGAAAATGCATTAACATAATACATATATCTATATATATTACATTAGGTTAAATCATCAATTATTCTTGCAACCTTTTCAACTTCATCTCGATCCATAACCGAATTTTAATTGTATACTAATTACTAAATATCATGTGATAAATTTCAGCAAGCCTTGCACTTCCATCTCGATGTTGTATATACTTCACATTAAATGCATCGGTTTTGTTTTTCGATTAAATTTTGAACTTTTGCTTATGTTTAAAACTCAACTTTTTTGTTTGATATTACAATTTACAAACGGATTTAAGTCAAAATTATGTATTTTTTTCGTTTCTATTAATTACTCAATGTGATATTTTTAATATGTCGTATTTTGCTATTATGGCAAACTCATTTAATTGGCGTAAATATTAGTTTCTCACTAATGATTCTACATATAGAAAAAGAAAACACTTTGCGATGCGCGACCCTTCTTCTTTTCAATAATAATTCAATTGCACACGATAAATTCATTCTAATATTTCTCAAAAAGCATTCGAAAGGAACTACTTACATAAACTAATCAAGCTAAAAAGTATCATTTAACCATTTAAATGTTGCTTTACATACATGCTCGTGCACATTTTCTTGAATCAATTCGCACATGTCAGCTACATTAATAGAAAACGCACATAAATTACTTGTATATGAAAATGCATTAACATAATACATATATCTATATATATGCTTATATATAACAATCACCTAAATATGTAAGAAACAAAGAAGATAGTTGGTATCTCAATCTTTGGTTCCATTTATCTGAGCATGCATGATCTTGTGTGATTTTCATGGTACCTGCATATGATAACTAAATTAAGAAAAAAAAGAATACCAAGTTAATTACAAAGATCTAAAAGATGTTTGAATCATCTACAAAATGTTGCGAAAGATAATTTACATACCGCTACCAACAATCAAAGATCTAAAAGATGTGTGAATCATCTTCAAATGTACATACTAAATGTGATTTTTGCCGGTTTATATAGGCATGAATTAGGTTAAATCATTAATTATTCTTGCAACCTTTCGCAACCCTTGCACTTCATCTAACCGACTTTTAATTCTATACTAAATGTCATGTGATCACTTCGGGCAACCCTTGGACTTCAACTAACTGACTTTTAATTCTATACTAAATGTCATGTGATCAATTCCGGCAACCCTTGCACTTCATCTCCTTTCATGATTGTATAGTTATTATGAGGCTGCATTGAATTTCGAGCATTAGCTATCTTGTACTCTACGCAACTACTAAACGACTCCAACTTGTTTCTAACTCTAACAGCTCTATCATCATAACTCCACATTAAATTTAGGGACTGAATCTTATAGTATTACGAGGCATACAGAACCCGTGCTACGCATGGGCTAAGAATCTAATTGTTAATCGTGTATTCTTTCTGTATATTGGCGAGTGTATACTTATTTATTGTTTAGTGTATTGTATGAAATGTTTTAACTTTCTTGTATAAAAATTTAAAAGTGTTTGATGTTATTTTGGTTTTGTGGTGTTGTATTATATATATGGGCTTTTGGTTCTTAAGTTGTGATGGCTTTGTTTCTTTTGGCCTGTTACTTATTTGCATGATAAAAAAATGGCTTTGTTTCTTTTGGTCTATTACTTAGCCCTACAATACTTGTCTATTAGATGGTTTTTGCATGGTAATATGAAGCACACGAGGTCTATCTAATGAGTCATAGTTTAATGTGTGTTAAATATTTTCTTTATTAAATTTGTAAGTTAAAGTTTGTGTAATAATGTATATATAATAATGCCACATAAACTGTATAAAAATCGTTACAAACCTTTTTAGCTTCATCTCATTTTATTGTACAACTAATTTCATTAAAAATTAACATTGAAGTCTAACTAATATTAATAAATCTTATCAATAAACTCGATTCTAAATAGCTAACAAAATGAATATTAATTAACACATTATTAATAATTCCTAAAACTTTTGGACTCCACTATTATATCTTAAACTTAAATTTTTTTTTCATTTACAAATGGGTTTGAGCAAAAATTATATATTTTTTCTTTTATATTCATTATTCAAGTTGCATGCTTACATAAACTAATCATGCTAAAAAGTATCATTTAACCATTTAAATGTTGCTTTACATACATGCTCGTCCACAGTTTCTTTAATCAATTCGCACATGTGAACTACATGAATAGAAAATACACATAAATTACTTGTATATAAAAATGTATTAACATAATACATATATATATATATATATATATATATTACATTAAGTTAAATCATCAATTGTTCTTGCAACCTTTTCAACTTTATCTCGATCCATAACCGAATTTTAATTATATACTAATTACTAAATATCATGTGATAAATTTCAGCAAGCCTTGCACTTCCATCTCGATGTTGTATATACTTTACATTAAATGCACCGGTTTTGTTTTTCGATAAAAGTTTGAACTTTTGCTTATGTTTAAAACTCAACTTTTTTATTTGATATTTCAATTTACAAACGGATTTAAGTCAAAATTAAGTATTTTTTCGTTTCTATTAATTACTCAATGTGATATTTTTAATATGTCGTATTTTGCTATTATGGCAAACTCATTTAATTGGCGTAAATATTGGTTTCTCACTAATGATTCTACATATAAAAAAAGAAAACACTTTGCGATGCGCGGACCTTCTTCTTTTCAATAATAATTCAATTGCACACGATAAATTCATTCTAATCTTTCTCAAAGAGCATTCGAAAGCAACTACTTACACAAACTAATCACACTAAAAAGTATCATTTAACCATTTAAATGTTGCTTTATATACATGCTCGTGCACATTTTCTTGAATCAATTCGCACATGTGAGCTACATCAATAGAAAACGCACATAAATTACTTGTATATGAAAATGCATTAACATAATACATATATCTATGTATATGCTTATCTATAACAATCACCTAAATATGTAAGAAACAAAGAAAATAGTTGGTATCCCAATCTTTGGTTCCATTTATCTGAGCATGCATGATCTTGTATGATTTTCGTGGTACCTGCATATGATAACTAAATTAAGAAAAAAAGAAGTCCAAGTTAATTACAAATATCTAAAAGATGTTTGACTCATCTCCAAAATGTTGCAAAAGAGAATTTACATACCGCTACCAACAATCAAAGATCTAAAAGATGTGTGAATCATCTTCAAATGTACATACTAAATGTGATTTTGGCCGGTTTATATAGGCATGAATTAGGTTAAATCATTAATTATTCTTGCAACCTTTCGCAACCGTTGCACTTCATCTAACCGACTTTTAATTCTATACTAAATGGCATGTGATCAATTCGAGCAACCCTTGCTCTTCATCTAACCGACTTTTAATTCTATACTAACTGTCATGTGATCAATTCGGGCAACCCTTGCACTTCATCTCCTTTCATAAGTGTATAGTTATTATGAGGCTGCATTGAATTCCGAGCTTTAGCTATCTTGTACTCTATGCAACTACTAAATGACTCCAACTTGTTTCTAACTCTAAAAACTCTATCATCATAACTCCACATTAAATTTAGGGACTGAATCTTATAGTATTATAGATAGATAAGAATATAACTTTTTTCTTTTTTTAATTTAAAACCTCCTCGTAAAGATACTCTTGTGAAGAAAATCCAAATTCTTTCACATTTGTGGATCCTTAATAGGAATAGGATCGGAACTTCAATCCGAATAGGATGGATCTTGAATCCTACGTACTCTTGCGTGTTGTAATTGTTGTGATATTTGCAAGCCGCTTCTTGCTAGTTTTATAAAACCGTCGTTCAAAATGAAAAAATTGATATATGTCAAGCGGATATCGTTTTTTCATATGTGTCAGACCAACATACTGACGCAAATACGAATTGCTAAATTCATATTTCATAAAACGGATAAGAGTATACTCAATAAAAAGAGTTATCGATCAGGACAAAAACGGTAATTATTTTTTCAAGATACATTTTTTTAAGTAAATGCTTGGTAAAGAGTTTGATTTTTGGCTTTATATAGAATAAATATGTACAAAATAATGAACACAGTAGTAAAGAACCCAACCAACCTCCCTTTGGTTCAATTTTATTACAAAGATTTAAAGAGTGTTTACAAATAAACGATTAACCAAATGATTACAACTTAGAATAATCAAACTAGACTTAGAATTACACCATAACAAATAGAACTCAACCTTTTCTGAGGAGATGAAGAGAAGATCAATATATAGCCAGAGAGTGAAACGACCGTTCTGACATGACACCCACGCTCCCACAAGAGTCCAGAAGACACAATTGGAGGTATATGGATAAAACCTTGGACCTTAGCACTTTAGTACCTGCACAAACACAAACATATAAACAAGTCCCTGGACTAGAGACAAAGTTAGAAGAAAGTTTCAATTGTACAGGTTTAACCCCTGTACCTGAGAATAAAGTTTGAATTCTTAACACCCTCCCTCAAACTTTATACCCTGAACATGTCTTTCATATTAAGCTTATCACACAACAACTTGTGTTGCTGCACATACAACCCTTTGGTAAAGATATCAGCAATTTGTTGTGTAGTATGAAACTTTATGGTTTTAACTACGCGAGTAGAAACCTTTTCTCTAATGAGATGTAAATCAATTTCAAAGTGTTTAGATTTTTCATGAAACACTAGATTTGCAGCAAGTTGCAAAGCAGATATATTGTCACAATACATATCTACTGGTAAAATACCAGTAACACCAAACTCACTTAAAATGTTGCAAATCCAAATGATCTCACATGTTTCAGAAGCCATGCACCTATATTCAGCCTCATTGGAGGACCTGGATAAGGTAGCTTGCTTCTTGCTTTTCCAAGAAACCAAGGAGTCTCCCACAAACACACAAAAGCCTGAAACAGACCTTCTAGTCACAGGGCACTTAGCCCAATCTGAATCAGTGTAAACTTTAACCCAAAATTGTCCAGTTTTAGAAAACTGAACACCACAACCAGGAGAACCTTTGAGATATCTCAAGACTCTCAAAGCAATTTTAAGATGTGAAGTAAGAGGAGAGTGCATATATTGACTCAAACACTGAACATAATAAGATATATCTGGCCTTGTATGAGTCAAATAGATTAACTTTCCAATAAATTTTTGATAGTTAGATATATTATAAAGAGGCTTATCTTCATGAGTTTCAACATGATTCAAAATATAATTTGCAGGTAAAGGGCTTGAAACAGGTTTAGCTGCTAAAAGTCCAAACTCATGTAGAAGTTCTAAACAATATTTTTTTTTTGAGATAAGCATAAACCATTTTCATTTCTTAAAACTTCAATTCCTAGAAATTATTTAAGTAAACCTGATGAGTGCTCAAACACTCATCATTTTTGGTTAAATCTGAACTGCAAAACATACAAAAACACTCAGAATTGCATCAAAGTACTGAAAATATTTCAAAATTGTGTTTTATATGTTTTAGATGTAAAAAGAGTCAAAACAGATGAAAAACGTACAAAGTTTGCAAAATTGGCAGTTTCAGTCCCCGAACTTTCAAAACTTGTCAAAATTAGTCCCTGAGCATTTATTTTGAAAGAAAAATCAACAAAGGTCCTTTGGAAATCACAAGTGTCATAAATAGTCCTTTGATGATAAGTTTCATAATTTTACAAATTTGGTCCCCGTACTTTGAGTATTGGCAATTTTGGCCCCCGGGAATCTTAATTTTGGAAGATTAGCATTTATAGTCCTTGGGGAATTACAACTTGGCTAGTATGGTCCTTATGATAGTTTTGGAATATTGGCAGAATATACCCTTCAAAAATCAGAAAATACATGTTTGGTCCTTGGGCTTATTTTAACTACTAAAAATCACATGGACCACCTTTTGTTATTTTAACCCAATTCCACAACCTGATCCACCCAAACACCTAGCCCAATCTACCAGCCTACCCACAAGCCCAGTCCAAAACACAAAAAAATATAAACCACCCTTTTCCCCGTTTTATTACTCCCTCCCTCAAATAAATAGAATCCCTTCCCCCCCCCCCCCCCCCCCCCCGTGATCTCTACAACCTGCTACCCCAACACCTCATCATCACCTCTACACCCTGCCATCCTACTTTCCACCATTACAGTCCAAAACATCCTCACTGCCACAAGTTTAACACCTCACTAGCAATACACTTTTCCTGCCAAAGATGAAGTTAAGGGCTGAGATACTATCCAAGCAATCCAATGGATGAAATTGTTAAAAGAAAGAAGCAGAAGAGGACAAATGAAGCAAGATGGAAACCCTAGTTTTAGTTGGTATAAATAGACTCATTGTAAGCGAATTTGGCATAAGGTTTTTATAGTAGTTAAGTAGGTAGTATTAGTAGTGGGTTTTAGTTTCTAGTTTAAGTTTTAATTAGTTTCAGTTTTTAAAGCTTATTATGATTTCTCTGTACTCAATTTATTAGATTAATACAAACTCAATTTTCTTTCAAAAAGTGGTTATTAGCTTATTACTTACTGCTTATTTTTTGTTGATTGCTGCTGTTTAGTTGTACTCTCATGCCATTCCAGTCTACTTCAGTGAAGTTTGTGTTTATTTGTTGAATTTTAGTTGGTACCTCTCTTAGTGACTTACTTTTGCATTTTAGTTTCAATTTTAGCATAACTAGCAATAGCTCATTGTAGTGCTTAATTTAGGATCCTTTCAGCTTATTTATACTTCATATAAGTTAGAAATAGATTTTGCATCAATGGAATAGTTTAATTCGGTCATAAGCACTTAAATCAAAAATCAGTTAGTATGATTAAGGGGTGTTTGGGTCTTGCCTGAGCTGTGAGTTCTTATTGTCTTTTTGTTGATAACTTAGCTTGAGTAGACTGGATTAGGGATAGTTAGGTTAGTATAGTCATAAAATGTAGGTATCCTTTGCAAAAAAAAGTCAAAACGAGTTTTAATTCCTCTCATTGCATTGACTGTTAGATCCTTAGGTTGCATAATCATGTACGTTGGTTCATAAGTTGTTAACTTAGCCTATTTAAGTTTCATAATAGCTTAATATATTATTTTCAGTTAATCAAGCTTAGTAGAATCTCAAATTAGTCAAACTAAAGTGTTTATTTAAAAAGTCAAAATTAGTTAGTTAATCAGTTTTTTTTTTCAAACTAGTAAGAATTTTCACGACTTCAGTTTTTAGAATTAGCCTTTGGTACCTTGGGAAATTAGAGTCTGGTTGCTGTGATTTTTGGTCTATTTTTATTTTATTTTTAATTTTTTTTTCTTATAGCTTTAGGATGGCTTGATTATGCCTGTTTGGCCATCTGTTACCCTGCGCATCTGCTAGCTATAAGTTTCATACCTTGTTCTGTTTCTGGGCTTATAAAACTGCTCATTTAATCCCATTTAGCTATTTAGGATTCCCTAGTAAGCCTTTTTCTTATTTCCCTCTAGGGCCTATCTTATTCTAGATTATTCTCACTGACAGTCAAGTTGTGCTTATGGTTTGTTCACCCCAGGCCTGCACATTCAATACATACCCTATCAGGTCCATTATAAGCTTTGATCAGCCCATTATTAGCTCATCACTTGCATACATGTTCTATAGTTTCTTGTGTTGATGTGTATTAGCTTTGGTTGCATTTGCTTATTGAATCCTTGCTCAATTTTAAGCCCACAGTTGCCCCCTTGGGACTGTCCTTCTCCCCTGCACCAGGGGAATGGGGGGTTTTCATGAGCTTCTTATAAGCTCATCTGTGCATATTAGCTTAGGCTTCTTGATGTTTTGAAAAGCTCACTTGGCTAACTCTTCAGTTCCAAGGGCCCTTTTTACTTATGAGCTTATTTACATGGGCTGCAACTCCCATTTTGTTTGTCCATAGCTGCTATGTCTGCTGAGTCCTCAGCTTTTAGGCCCATTTTCCTAACCATCCTCCTGGCTCATTTGATAAGCTCATACCGAGCTTGTGGGATTTTTGGAGAGCCCACCGTGTGGACTTTTTGATTCCAAGCTTTTTCAGGTCTTGAGCTTATTGTATAAGCTCAACTCAAGGCCTGCAAAGCCCTCTTAAGACCTGTTTGGTTTTCAGCTTTTGGCCTTGTGCTTATTTGCTTAAATAGCTTATTTCTTGTGTTTCTTTCATTATTTTTTCTCAATTCAAGTTAGTCTCTTGTTGTGGTAGCTTATTTTATCTCTGGCTTTTCTTGTAGTAGCTTATAATCAGCCCATTCAGAATTTCAAAATCCTTATAAGCTAAAACCACAACATGTTAAGCTTTTTAGTTTGTAACTTGCTTATTTTTAAGTTTTAGTCAAAGTGCCTTCACGAAAGTTCTTTCATTTTAGTATATAATTAGTTTTGAAAAAGAAAATTCAAGAAAAGACAAAATTTAAAAAAGTGATAGCTTCTATTTAAGCTTTGTAGCTTATTTTTTGGCTTATTTAAAAAGCTAATCTCATTTTTATAATTTTCCTAGCTTCCTGTAGTTATAAAATAATTTCTGTAATTTTTTCATATTTTTCTCTTTTCATTTAGTATTTTTAATAATTAATATTAGTTTTTATTAATTAATAATTAGTTTTTAATTAGTAATAATTATTTAAAAAGTCTCAAAAATATATTTTCAGTCTTAAAATTAGTTTTATATTATTTTAGATTTTTCCAAATTTAAATTTTATTTTTCTAGGTTAATTTCCTAATTATTTGTATTTTAGGGTATTTTAAATAATTACAAGTAAATAGGAAATTAGTAATTAATTAATCATAATTAATTAATTAGTGTAAAAATTAATTTTAATTTTCTAAAAATTTTCTTTTATCATTAGAATTGTAAAAATGTAATTTTCATATTCGTAGGTATTTTATTTCCACAAAACTCGCGTTTTATTACGTCTACGTAACTTTAAATCCAACGAACGCGTTTTTAGACTTAGCTCACGTTTTTAGTGTACCTGATCATCAATAATTGTTAATATAGTGTTTCTAAGTTATTTTCATTCCTCGTATCTTAGTGTAATCATTCACAACCCCTTTCTGTCAAAATTCACCTGATATCAAACCCGTTTTTATACCATCACACCTCGTTGGAACATAACGACCCGGGGAAACCCCTATACTTCCACGGAGATTGACCCTAGGCTGTTTGACCTAGTTAACCATTTACCTGGTCAATTTAGGTTGACCGTTTGGAGCCAATCAAATTTTGGCGCCGTTGCCGGGGAGGTCATGCGCGTATTCTAAACGGTTTTACAGATTAGTGAATCTGGATATACACTCATTGTATATTTACCTTCCTTTGTTCATAATTTCTTATATAAAAACAAAAACGGTTCGTGAAACCATTTTAAAATCAGTTTTCAACGAACACAAAAAAAACCCAAAAATATTTTCTTTCTCATTTGTACAAAATGTATTTCAAAAATACCAAAAATATTCACCTTTACCCTCTCACATATTTGATTCTCCATTTCTTACCCTCTATAAACCTTTGATTCTTTCCTATGTCGTATCCACACCATTTGGGATGCCAATGGTGTGGTGGTCCTCATAACGGTGGTAATTGCCCCAACTATGGCATGGTAGAGTCAGGAAATGGGTCTGTCTATAACTAGGATCCCTATTCTTACCATGACACAACTGACTTATTCCACCAGCCACCAAACCTTGCGATACTGACATATTTGTGTGAATATTGTGGAGGTCCTCATCAAGGATTTGAGTGTCAAACCGGAAACACGTTTGCCTACGAACAGTTTTCCGGTAGTACTCAGAATTTTGAAAATGATCAATATCCATACGATTCACCAAACCAGACTCAACAGTTTAACTGTTGTGAGTACTGTGGTGGTTCACACTACAGTTCTGATTGTCAATCAGGAAACACGCTTGTCTATGAGCAGTTTCCTGATAACAATTATGACTCTAGCACATACAACCCACAGCCACATCGGTTTTACTGTTGTGATTACTGTGGAGGTCCACACTTCAGCTTAGATTGTCAAACAGGGAATCCAATTCCCTGTAACAATCTTGACACATCATATTACGACCAACCTCCACAGCCCTAATTGAGTCAGGCACTTCTTCCAGAAATGCAAAATATGATGAAAATTTATGATGAACTTAAGGATTTAGTTAAAGATCTTGCTAAAAAATTATACACATGAAAAATCCATGGAAGAATTGCTGGCTGAAGAGCAGGCTGCTAAAATAAATTCCAAAGATGCCTTCGAAAAATCTATTAGGGAATCCATTGCAAATGAAAAAGCAGCCAAATCTAGCCCTCAGTTCCGTTTTATTCCTGATGACAGTGATGATGAAGATACACTTGATATCCTTCAATTCTATAAAGATTCATCAAGTTCATCAGTTGATATCCCAGCAGTTGAGATTCCATCTCAAACAACTGCTATCACACCCGAAGTTCACACTCACTCTTTGAACATGGGGGATGAGCATCTTAGCACTGTTCCTGCAAAGGAATCGGACGAATTCATAAAGTCTAGTGTTGAGAACCTTGTCCCCATCCCAAGAGAGTCACAGGGAACTTTGGATCATATGTGTGATTTACCTTCCCCTCTTGAGTGTTCAAACGATCATTTTGAGACTTTCTCAGATTTTAATGATGATTGTACATCTCATGGAGACATTGAGTATATTGAGGCATCACTCCCACAGTCTGATGCTGACCCTCTTCTTGAGGAGTTCGCCGATGAACTTACTCACATCAATCCACTTTCAACGGGAAGTGATGATGGTCTCCTTGATTTCGAAGCCGATCTGGGAGAAATTGAAAGTCTCCTATATCATGATCCACCACTCACTTCTTATCTTAACAGTCCAATAGAGAATGTTAATCTCTTTGTTCCAGAAATTTTCAAAACTACTCTCACCAATCCTCTTTTTGAATTCGAATTTGAATTCACTTTAATTTCTGATAATCCACTCTTTGATATTCAGAATGAGGATTGTGATGAGTCTATTCTGGAACATGAGTTCACAGATTTACATCTTGTGAATGATTCTCTTCATGAGGAGTTCGCCGGTGAACTCACTCATCATATCATGACTCCTCCGGAGTTTGATAGCCCGGGGGGAGATGCACTCAATCATGGGAATTTGCAAATTCCCACCCACCCTCCTGGGATATTTTTGAGCTTAACCCTTGAAATCCAAAATCAGACTCATTAGCCTGATCTCGAGGAAGAAGATCAAATCATGATTTTCATCATGGTTTTCTTCCTTTTCTTCACCTATAAGGTGACTTATTTTCTTCTTCACTCCTTCGGGAATGAGGATACCATCTTTGATCCCGGCATTTTCATGTATCATTATCTTGAGCCGGGTACTTATCTCATAGGTGCGGAACTTTCACGTGTTTCAAATGTTTGTCCAAACATCTTGAATGAAAGTCCGATGGAGATAGTTTCTTCCACACCATGCTTCCCCATGAACAAATGAATTCGGGGTCGAGTCAAGCTAGCGACTCGGTAAACAAAAACAGTAGCATTTACTTAGGGATTTCACCCTAAGTGTGGGGGAGTTACCCCTACTGTGGTTACTTATAAAGTGAAAATACAAAATGGTGTTTCCAGATTTAGCTTGTAATGTTTCCCTTTTACGTTCAAAATGTCGGCATCATAGTCGGGACTTTGAATATTGAGGACAATATTCATTCTAAGTGGGGGGGGGGGGGGGGGGGGGGGGTATTTCGCTATTGTAGCGAATTTTATCACATTTTACTATCTTATACCCCCGTTTTTGGCAAAAATTTTAAAATTTTTTCACTTGAGTTCAAAATTTTTTGTGGTTATCAGTCCGCCATGTCTAAACGACAAAAGGATTGGCTAATCCAAGAGCAAACGGCTCTTGGTAAAGATATATCAAATCCGTTGACAGCTTGCAATTTGCCCAAAATTGTATGGTATGTCAACTCACCATATCCAAAAAAGTGAATGAGTTGGCTAGCCCGCAAGATTATGGCTTGTGGTAAAGGCAGTGGAAAAGCCATAATTGGTAATCAGCTCACCAAGATGTTGACTATTCCATCAAGAGCTGGCTAGTCCAGAAGCAAACGGCTTTTGGTAAAGACAAATCAAATCTGTTGACAGCTGGTGGTTTTCTCAAAATCACATGGTTATCAAGTGGACCTTAGTTCTTACTTGAACTGATACATTTCGCTACTCCAGAAGTAATGGATTTTGGTAAAGAGATTAAAATTCATTGAATTTTCAAAACAGTTTATTGCTAGGGACTAGCAATAGTTTAGTGTGGGGGATTGATGAGTGCTCAAACACTCATCATTTTTGGTCAAATCTGAACTGCAAAACATACAAAAACACTCAGAATTGCATCAAAATACTGAAAATATTTCAAAATTGTGTTTTATATGTTTTAGATGCAAAAAGAGTAAAAACAGATGAAAAACGTACAAAGTTTGCAAAAATGGCAGTTTCAGTCCTCGAACTTTCAAAACTTGTCAAAATTAGTCCCTGAGCATTTATTTTGAAAGAAAAATCAACAAAGGTCCTTTGGAAATAACAAGTGTCATAAATAGTCCTTTGATGATAAGTTTCACAATTTTACAAATTTGGTCCCCGTACTTTGAGTATTGGCAATTTTGGCCCCCGGGAATCTTAATTTTGGAAGATTAGCATTTATAGTCCTTGGGGAATTACAACTTGGCTATTATGGTCCTTTTGATAGTTTTGGAATATTGGCAGAATATACCCTTCAAAAATCAGAAAATACATTTTTGGTCCTTGGGCTTATTTTAACTACTAAAAATCACATGGACCACCTTTTGTTATTTTAACCCAATTCCACAACCTGATCCACCCAAAGCCCTAGCCCAATCTACCAGCCTACCCACAAGCCCAGTCCAAAACACAAAAAAAATATAAACCACCCTTTTCCCCGTTTTATTACTCCCTCCCTCAAATAAATAAAATCCCTTCCCCCCCCCCCCCCCCCCCCCCCCAAGTGACCTCTACAACCTGCTACCCTAACACCTCATCATCACCTCTACACCCTGCCATCCCACTTTCCACCATTACAATCCAAAACATCCTCACTGCCACAAGTTTAACACCCCACTAGCAATACACTTTTCCTGCCAAAGATGAAGTTAAGGGCTGAGATACTATCAAAGCAATCCAATGGATGAAATTGTTCAAAGAAATAAGCAGAAGAGTACAAATGAAGCAAGATGGAAACCCTAGTTTTAGTTGGTATAAATAGACTCATTGTAAGCCAATTTTGGCATTAGGTTTTTATAGTAGTTAAGTAGGTAGTATTAGTAGTGGGTTTTAGTTTCTAGTTTAAGTTTTAATTAGTTTCAGTTTTTAAAGCTTATTATGATTTCTCTGTACTCAATTTATTAGATTAATACAAACTCAAGTTTCTTTCAAAAAGTGCTTATTAGCTTATTACTTACTGCTTATTTTTTGTTGATTGCTGCTGTTTAGTTTTACTCTCATGCCATTCCAGTCTACTTCAGTGAAGTTTGTGTTTATTTGTTGAATTTTAGTTGGTACCTCTCTTAGTGACTTACTTTTGCATTTTAGCTTCAATTTTAGCATAACTAGCAATAGCTCATTGCAGTGCTTAATTTAGGATCCTTTCAGCTTATTTATACTTCATATATGTTAGAAATTAATTTTGCATCAGTGGAATAGTTTAATTTGGTCATAAGCACTTAAATCAAAAATCAGTAAGTATGATTAAGGGGTGTTTGGGTCTTGTCTGAGCTGTGAGTTCTTATTGTCTTTTTGTTGATAACTTAGCTTGAGTAGACTGCATTAGGTATAGTTAGGTTAGTATAGTCATAAAATGTAGGTATCCTTTGCAAAAAAAAGTCAAAACGAGTTTTAATTCCTCTCATTGCATTGACTATTAGATCCTTAGGTTGCATAATCATGTACGTTGGTTCATAAGTTGTTAACTTAGCCTATTTAAGTTTCATAATAGCTTAATATATTATTTTTAATCAAGCTTAGTAGAATCTCAAATAAGTCAAACCAAAGTGTTTATTTAAAAAGTCAAAATTAGTTAGTTAATCAGTTTTTTTTTAAAACTAGTAAGAATTTTCACGACTTCAGTTTTTAGAATTAGCCTTTGGTACCTTGGGAAATTAGAGTCTGGTAGCTTGTGATTTTTGGTTTATTTTTATTTTATTTTTAATATATTTTTCTTATAGTTTTAGGATGGCTTGATTATGCCTGTTTGGCCATCTGTTACCCTGCACATCTGCTACCTATAAGTTTCATACCTTATTATGTTTATGGGCTTATATAACTACTCATTTAATCCCATTTAGCTATTTAGGATTCCCTAGAAAGCCTTTTTCTTATTTCCCTCTAGGGCCTATCTAATTCTAGCTTATTCTCACTAACAGTCAAGTTGTGCTTATGGTTTGTTCACCCCAGGCCTGCACATTCAATACATACCCTATCAGGTCCATTATAAGCTTTGATCAGCCCATTATTAGCTCATCACTTGCATACATGTTCTATAGTTGCTTGTGTTGATGTGTATTAGCTTTGATTGCATTTGCTTATTGAATCCTTGCTCAAGTTTAAGCCCACAGTTGCCCCCTTGGGACTATCCTTCTCCCCTGCACCAGGGGAATGAGGGGTTTTCATGAGCTTCTTATAAGCTCATCTGTGCATATTAGCTTAGGCTTCTTGATGTTTTGAAAAGCTCACCTGGCTAACTCTTCAGTTCTAAGGGCCCTTTTTACTTCTGAGCTTATTTACATGTGCTGCAACTCCCATTTTGTTTGTCCATAGTTGCTATGTCTGCCGAGTCCTCAGCTTTTAGGCCCATTTTCCTAACCATCCTCCTGGCTCATTTTATAAGCTCATACTGAGCTTGTGGGCTTTTTGGAGAGCCCAGTGTGTGGACTTTTTGATTCCAAGCTTTTTCAGGTCTTGAGCTTATTGTATAAGCTCAACTCAAGGCCTGCAAAGCCCTCTTAAGACCTGTTTGGTTTTCAGCTTTTGGCCTTGTGCTTATTTGCTTAAATAGCTTATTTCTTGTGTTTCTTTCATTGTTTTTTCTCAATTCAAGTTAGTCTCTTGTTGTGGTAGCTTATTTTACCTCTGGCTTTTTTTGTAGCAGCTTATAATCAGCCCATTCAGAATTTCAAAATCCTAATAAGCTAAAACCACAACCTGTTAAGCTTTTTAGTTTGTAACTTGCTTATTTTTAAGTTTTAGTCAAAGTGCCTTCACGAAAGTTCTTTCATTTCAATATATAATTAGTTTTGTAAAAGAAAATTCAAGAAAAGACAAAATTTAAAAAAGTGATAGCTTCTATTTAAGCTTTGTAGCTTATTTTCAGCTTATTTAAAAAGCTAATCTCATTTTTATAATTTTCATAGGTTCCTGTAGTTATAAAATAATTTCTATAATTTTTTCATATTTTTCTCTTTTCATTTAGTATTTTTAATAATTAATATTAGTTTTTATTAATTAATAATTAGTTTTTAGTTAGTAATAATTATTTAAAAAGTCTCAAAAATATATTTTCAGTCTTAAAATTAGTTTTATATTATTTTAGATTTTTCCAAATTTAAATTTTATTTTTCTAGGTTAATTTCCTAATTATTTTTATTTTAGGGTATTTTAAATAATTAAAAGTAAATAGGAAATTAGTAATTAATTAATAATAATTAATTAAGTAGTTTAAAAATTAATTTTAATTTTCCAAAAATTTTCTTTTATCATTAGAATTGTAAAAATGTAATTTTCATATTCGTAGGTATTTTATTTCAACAAAACTCGCGTTTTATTTCGTACGTCTACGTAACTTTAAATCAAATGAACGCGTTTTTAGACTTAGCCCACGTTTTTAGTGTACCTGATCATCAGTAATTGTTAATATAGTGTTTCTAAGTTATTTTTATTCCTCGTATCTTAGTGTAATCATTCACAACCCCTTTCTGTCCAAATTCACCTGATCACAAACCCGTTTTTATACCATCACACCTCGTCAGGACATAACGACCCGGGGAAACCCCTATACTTCCACGGAGATTGACTCTAGGCTATTTGACCTAGTTGACCATTTACCTGGTCAATTTAGGTTGACCGTTTGGAGCCAATCAAAACCCAAATCTTTAATTTGAAATTTGTTTTTAAGAAAACATTTAAAAGCATTAATTTCATTAACATCACTTCCAGTCACCACAATATCATCAACATACACCAGCAGAGCAACAAAACTCTTACCAGAACCTTTGGTAAACAAAGAGTAATCATATTTACTCTGAACAAATCCATGATCAGTAAGAGCAGCTACAAGCTTAGCATTCCATTGTATACAATGATTTATTAAGTTTGCAAACTTTGTTCTTACCACCATAACCAGGAGGCATAATCATGTAAACATCCTCATGTAAATCACCATATAAGAAGGCATTATTCACATCAAGTTGATATAAAGGCCATTCATTTTGAACAACAATGTTAATCAAACATCTAACAGTAGTCATTTTAACAACAGGGCTAAAAATCTCATCATAATCAACACCTTCCTTTTGACCACACCCTTTAGCAACAAGCCTATCCTTAAACCTTTCAATTTCACCAGAAGCTTTATATTTAATTTTAAAAACCCATTTACTTCCTATAGGTGTTCTACCTAAAGGAAGTTCACATTCAGTCCAAGTATTGTTTTCAAGTAAGGCTTTGATTTCAAGATTCATAGCATCAATCCAATATTTATTAGTAGCAGCCTCATCATAAGAGCTAGGTTCAGCAGTTTTATTCAAAGAAACAGAGAAACAATAATTTCCAAAACTTAGATGAGCATATTTAACAACCTTTAAGCCCATATTTTTTACTACTATTAACAACATAATCATTGAACTTAGCAGGAATTCTAGAACTCCTACTAGACCTTCTAACACTAGGTTGCTCAACTTCAAAGTTCTCAACATGATTCAAAAAGACTAGATCATTGTTCCTAGCATCATTTTCATTACCAACAGGATTCAAAACATTTTGAATGTTTGAACCATTGCCCTCAAAGATGCTTTGTTCACCTATAGAAGTTGCAGAACCTTGCTCACCATTAGCAGTTTTAGGACTGCTAACAAATTGAGAGGTCCTACCTTCATCATTGGGTGTAGCCCTCTCTTCATCATTGGGTCTTTTAGGAAAATGGTTATCAAAAACATCAAAGAAATTTAAATTGTTTAGCTGAGACTCATGATTTAAATCAGAAATAGTTTCACTCAAGAGTTGAGAATTCATTTTAAAAGGAAAAATGTTTTCATAAAAATTAACATCTCTTGAGAAGAAAATGGTTTTATCATCAAGACTATAAAGTTTATAAGCCTTTTTCTCAGTGGAAAACCCAATTAAAACACACTTAATAGACCTTGTAGAAAAATTATCATGATTATTTAAAACAGTAGCATAACATAGACAACCAAAATTCCTAATATGGGAGAGCTTAGGTTTAGATCCATAAATCATTTCAAATGTACATTTTCCATTGAGAACAGAAGAGGGCAGCCTGTTGATCAAATAAACAGCAATTAAGACACATTTAGACCACATATTCAAAGGAATCCCTCCTTGAAACATAAGACTCCTAGCAACATTAAGGAGATATCTATGTTTCCTTTCAGCAATCCCATTTTGTTGTGGGGTATAAGCACAAGTGGTCTGATGAATTATTCCATTTTGATAAAAAAATTGATGCATATTGTTATTCACAAATTTTGTTCCATTATTAGATCTTACAATTTTAAGATTACAATCAAATTGATTTTTCATCAGATTATGAAAAGATTTAAACATACTAAAAACCTCATCTTTAGTTTTGAAAAGATAAACCCAAACACCCCTGGAATAATCATCAACAATAGTCAAGAAATATCTAAAACCATCTCTAGTTATGACCTTATGATACGTGGGGATCACACCAGGTTTTACCTCTCAAGGGATCTCGAGAAGCTTACAACCCCCACCAGGCAGTGTACCTGATCGTTGTAGTATAGTATAGTGACAAGTACTGGGGGATTGATCATTCAACTCAGGAATAGTGTCGCTAGGATTAGAAAGCCTCCTAAACTAGGTCTAGAGGTGAGGGATCATTTCTTTTGTATTTTTATATTTTATAAAAGCAAGTAAAAATCTCGGGTTTTGGAAGAGTGGGCGGAATTAGTTGCTAGCCAACTAACCCAATAAACTAAGATGCAATCAAAATAAAATAACAGAAATGAAAATTAAACTAATTATACTAATGAGGTGGAAACAATAATAAGGAAAGTTGTGTTTACTTAGGTTTCATTACTCACTAGATATCTTTTACAGGTTGATAGCTTGTTACAATTGCACGGATGACGGGTCGTATTCCTTAATACTAGTCGTAGGGCCGTGTACAATATTCCCTAACTCTATAGGATCCTACTCCACTCCTATGTCGAGCCGTTAGAAGCTCCTAACATGGGATCATTATAATTCTCCTACGCATTAAATACAACCAAAAATCGTAGTACACCTCCAATCATGTTTCTTAAGACATTCAAGCAAGTTGCCAATGGAAGTCTGCCAGTTTTCTTTTGCCTAATATCGAATACAATCATCCGTAACAACTATAAACAAACAATCAACCCATAATTAACATCTAAGTTTCACTACATCTAAGCAAACACAATAGAAATCTAGCCTAGCATGTTAAATTGAAAACAAGCATAAGATATAATCAAACAACACATAGACATATTGAATGATTTGAAAGAGTACTTATCTTTAATTGAACATGAAAGATTCAAGGGGTTGAAACCCTTGCAAAGCTGATAAAATTCGGACTAGGGTTTATTTCATCAAAGTTTCACCACAGTGAATGAAATTTGGAAAACTATATATAGATTACATAGCTTGACGGCGTCATGTGTTAAGTTGTGACGCCGTCAACTCGCCGCCATAATGAAATCGTATTGCCTAGATCTACTTCTGACGCCGGCATGTAGGATTTTCCTCTGGGCCGTCACTAATACTTGGACCATGACGGCCTTGGGTGACGTCGTCATCTCCTATGCACAAAAACTCTCTGGATCGTCACGTGTATTTTCCACATCCACCTCTTTTGTAACTCTTGACGCCATCATGTGGAGAGCCTTGACTCCGTCAGGTACTGTTCCAGCAAGGAAAATTGAGAGTTTGCCATTTTCTTCACTTTTATGCTCCATAAACGCCCAAAATGCTTCCTTTTCCAGATTTCTCTCCAAAAGTACCTAAAATGACAAAAGGAACGATTTAGGGCAATAATTGATCAAATAATCTCGAATTCGGGCTTAAATGACCCCTTAAAAGTGGTTCACTTTTCGCCTCATCAAATACCCTTACACTTGAGATTTGCTTGTCCTCAAGCAAATGCGCTTTTATTCTAATCAAAATACAAGTTAGGGGTCATTTAACACTAATATAAAAGTAATTACAACAATAATCGTTCCACCAAAAACCAAAGACAAGCACGGAGGTCATACACTAGCACCTCACAAATAGTGTTTAGACACTCACATCTCTCGGGTGTAATAAAGTATATATCATAATAAGGAAATGGAAAACATCTCTCACTACCAGTCATAGCAAAATAGATTACCATAGGCTTGGGAAAGGATCAAACCTCCACCACTTGGCATTAGCACCTAGGATAAACTATCAAAGAGGTCTTTCAAAGTGTTATAACGTTAGGTGTAGGGATATGGAATACACGGTTTCATTGGATAAAGGCAATATTTACTGGTGGCGAGTTAATCATCTTGGTTAATTAGATGTATAATATGCGTTGCTAAGCCAAGACTCGACTCGACTTAAGCTAATAAATCAAAAATAACAAAAACATAAAATAAACATAGAATGAAACGGGATGGTAGTCCGTATGTTTTTTCTCCTTTCTTTTTCTATTTTTTTTTTCTTTTTCTTAGTTTTTTCTTTTTTCGATTTTTTTTTATTTTTTTTTATTTTTTTTTGCATACACTCTTGCCCTACCATCCAAAATAATACATCATAGGGAATGTACATTCCCCTTACACTTGAATTTTTACATACTTTACAATAAACTACTCTAATGACTCGAATCAAGATAATCAAAACACTTGGAGTACTTTTTACGATTAATGCACATATGGGGGTAATAAATGATGTTCTTCCCCATTACTCCATAACATAAGTACTTTACCCATGAGTCCCAATCGTCCCAAAACAATATGTACAAGATATGACTTGATTTAGCAACCATGTAATCAATTAGATAATTAACTAATGTTTAAACAAATAACAATAGTGCACTAAAGATGAGTGCATACACGGAAGGCTAAGGCGATTTGGTTGCACATTTGGGTAGGTTGTAACAAATTCTTCCTTTAAGTAAAATGCTTAAAGTTAGAAACAAAAAGATAGGCTCGGAGGGGTGTACTAAGGGTTTCGTGTACTAAAAATGAGTACAACGCTAAGGTGTGGGAAAAATTAATTGACTTTACTAGCCAAGTAATATGACTTAAATGGTCAAGTAAATATGATACGAGTTTAACACAAGAATGATCCTAATGCCTCTTATCATGTAGTAAATCCTACTACACGAATGTAGTCTTACTAGCGGTCTCGGGATGCATCACTAACGCAGGTTCTAAAATCTACATGCTACCGGTACACTCATAAGCACTAATAGTGAATGCTTTTCCTATCAAATCTAAAGGCAAACCTTACATATTTTGGTGGAAATTTTTTTTGAATGGTACGGTTTTGTGCTAGTCATACAACTCCTATCCATGAGACGCTTGCTAAGGCTAAAGTTTCACTCCTAAATGTTGTAAAAAAATTTAAATTTGGCGCTAAAATTACACTAACAAGTATTTCTCTTAGTTTTATTACACACCTACCATCAAACAAACAAACTCAAGTGCAATAGTATCCTATAAGGTATCATCATTTACCCTCCCCTTACACTTAGGATGAATATTGTCCCAAATGTTCAATTAAAGGATGTAAAAGTAAAACAGGTAAAAGAATGAAAACAAATACTCCCCTGTTCGGTGTGGATAGTGTGTCAACAAGGGTAGATCTTCCTCCAAGAAAATGAACATTCAAAGCTTCCCTTCCAGAAAAATAAATCATCTTCTTGTCATATATAACCTGTTAAACCTGAGAAAACAAACAAGGCAACCTCGCATAAAATCGGCAGCAATCTATATATACTAACAAATCCTAGAAAGCAATTTAAGATATAATGCTTGTGGAATGAATGTTTGCAGATTTCCTGGAGTTTATAAAACTAAAGAATTAACAAAAACTTTAAGACTCCGTTAGAAAAACAAAACTCGTAAAATTTTCAGAATTTTACACATGACGCCGTCAGGAGTTAACTCCTGACGCCGTCAGAAGTGACCTGCAGAAATCTTTACGTTAAGTTTCTGGAAATTTTTGGAAAAACTTATGTCCTACTTCCTGCAAAATCCTGCAAAACATCATTATGACTCGATACAAGCATTTGACTCTAACAAATACTAATATACATGTTCATTTAATATTGTGGCGAATCAAGATCAATTTCGTTCTTAGAAACAAATTTGGGGTTTCCCCTTACACTTAGCTTTTTCAAAATACCTTTATATGAAGTTAAGACGAAGTTAAACAACAAAATAAAGCATTTTCACAATTTTATTTTGAAACATGATCTACCAACAATAAAAATAAAGCATGCATACGGAAACAAATAACAATCAATCAAATAAAAATCACACAAAACATGGGTTGCCTCCCAAGATGCGCTTTTCTTTATTTACGAGTCTTGTAGCTAGACTCAAGGTCATGGGCAATTACGTGACCTCATCATTGGTCTCATTCTCTGGGTCATATCCAATCTTAGTTTTGTATTCTGGACCTAGTTGCAAACGTTCCTTGTATAAATCAAATATTCTATTCATGACATAATCTACTCCTCTACGTCTATCCTCATCATTCCTATAGTAAACCGCTTGCTTGTGTTCCTTTTCTATGTTTTATAGAAGGCGGTATTGTTCAATCTTATAGGACATTTGGTAAGCAATCTCATCGTTCTCTCCCTTGAATCTAACTATCCCTAGGGACGGGTCATAACTCATCTTAGAGGCCTCAACAAACGGTTTTCTGAACACTACTTGACTTAGGCAATCATCTATTACCAGACGAGTATCCTCTACTATCACAAAGTCGGTAACATAGGTGAAGTTTCCTACAAAGACATGCAATCCTTTCACTCTTCCTACAAAGTTGCTCATCCTAATCGTGTCGGGCATCATTCTATACCCAAGTTGCTTCTTCATTACCCAATTATAATAGGTCCTAGTCATGATGTTTATAGGAGACCTAGGTTCGACATAAGCTTTCCACACATGCATATGCCCAATGTTGCATGGTATGTTGATGTTAGAGGGATCACCTATTTTAATAAGGGGCGAACCAAGGATGTATGGTATCTCGGGATCATCAAATAGATCCTTGTGATACTCCCGTTCTTCCTTGGTGGGTAACTTATCAAAGTATTCTTCTACGTTTTCTACTTCCACTAACTTTTCTTCCTTAATATCCTCAACTTCCTTAATCTCATCCCTAGTCCCGGTTTCTATTCCAACTTCATACTTGTCACTCTCTTCTATATTCTTATCTATCGGCTTAATGGTGCCAACGAAAAAGTGGACTTGTTTGGATGACGAAGGGTCCTTAATTTGGATTCCGCTATTAGTTTCCCTAGTGTCCATCCTAGGTGACATATGTTTAAAGAGTTTACTGGGACTTTTTATTTTCACAGGAGAGGTTGGTAGATTCATGATGGTGACAGATTTGACTTCTTCAGCCTGAATCGGTTTACTAATAGTGTGCTCTTTAATAGCGGTTAACAGATTACAAATCTTGTCATTCATATCGGCCTGCTGTTGTCTAAATCGGGTCTCGAGCATGGAAAGCTGTAATTCTTGAGAGAGAATGAACTTTCGCAAGGCATCTTCATAGCTTTGCTTAGGAGTGTTCTGAGGTGGAAAATGCTCGAACCATTCGAGTGGAGGGGAATCATCGAAAGATACGCTCCGAGTTTGGTATACTCTGAAATTTGGTTTATCTTTCCATGCATCATAGGCCTCGCCAAAGTTTCGAGGACCTCGATTAGTGGCGAGCTCTCTTGATGCGTGGGAATCGCACCTTGCTTTACCTCTCGAGGGATCTCGCGAGGCTTACAACCCCCACCAGGCAGTGTACCTGATCGTTGTAGTATAGTATAGTGACAAGTACCGGGGGATTGATCGTTCAGCTTAGGAATAGTGTCGCTAGGATTAGAAAGCCTAATTAAAAGTTCTAGAGATGAAAGATGATTATTTTTGTATTTTTATATTTTTATGAAAGCAAGTAAATCTCGGGTTTTGAAAGAGTGGGCGGAATTAGTTGCTATTCAACTAACCCAAAAACTATTATATAATTAATTAAACTAATGAAAATGAAATTAAACTAATATTAAACTAAGGTTGTGAGCAGTATTTGGAGAAATTGTGTTTACTTAGACTTCATTACTCCCTAGATATCTTTTACATGTCAATTACTTGTTACACTTATATGGATGACGGATTGTATTCCTTAATACCATTCGTGGGGTGGCATACATAACTCCCCAACTCTATGAGCTCTTATCTCCTCATACACCATGACCCAACACAACTATAGGGATTGTAAACAGTGGCTCATGCATTAAATACAACCAATAAAGACCTAGTATGCCTCGGTTCATGTTTCTTAAGACGTTCAAGCATGTTACCATTTGGAGATCTGCCAGTTTTCTTAAGCCTAACATATAATATCATTCATCCAAGAACAAGAATAGACAAGTAATTAACACATAATCAACATCTAGGTTTCATTAGATCTAAGCAAACACAAAGGAAATCTAGCCTAGCATAGTAGAATTAAGATAAGAACAAAAGATAAACAACCAACACATAGACATATTGATTGAATTAAGAGTATACTTATCTCAATTACAATGCAAGGTCTCAAGGGTTTGGAACCCTTGAAAAACCTGTAAAAGAGGCACCAAAATCGTCTTTAGGGTTTCACCAAAACTTCTCCTTTTTTATGAAAAAACTAGAAAACTATATATAGGAAAATCGTCCTGACGGCGTCAAGAGTAAAGTCTGACGCCGTCACCTCGCCGCCATATACTTCCTCGGACGCCCTAGATCCACTTGTGACGGCCTATGTGACGCCGTCACCACCTACGGTAAATTATTCTTGGCTACTTTGACGCCATCATCTACCCATCTGACGCCGTCACCAGCTACGGTAAAATATTCATCATGTCTGACGCCGTCAAGAATCAAACCTTGACACCGTCACCTTGTATTTCCAGCTTGGATTTTTGGTACTTTGCCGTTTTCTTCACTTTATGCTCCAAAAACGTCCAAAATAGCCTCTTTTCCAGAATTCACTCTCCAAACACCTAAAATCACAAAAGGAACGATTTAGGGCAATATTTGATCAAATAAAGTCGGATTCGGGCTTAAATGACCCCCTAAAAACGGATCATTTTTCGCCTCATCATATACCCTTACACTTGAGACTTGCTTGTCCTCAAGCAAATGAGCTTTTATTCTACTCAAAAGACAAGTTAGGGGTCATTTAACACTAATATAAAAGTAATTACAACAAATGATCGTTCCACTAAAGACCAATAGACAAGCACGGAGGTCATACACAAGCACCTCACAAATAGTGTTTAGATACTCACATCTCTCGGGTGTAATAAAGTAATATAACATTATGGAAATGGAAGATATCTCTCACTTCCTGTCATAGCAAAATAGATTACCATAGGCTTGGGAAAGGATCAAACCTCCCCCACATGGCGTAAGCACCTAGGATAAACTATCAAAGAGGTCTTTTAAAGGGTTGTAACGTTAGGTATAGGGATATGAATTACACGGTTTTGTTGGATAAAGGAAGTTTTACTGGTGGTGAGTTAACAATCTTAGTTAATTACATGTACAAGATGGCGTTGCTAAGCCAAGACTAGACTCGACTTAAGCTATCAAATGAAAAATAACAAAAACATAAAATGAACATAGAATAAAAACGGGATGGTAGTCCGTATGTTTTTTTCTCTTTTTTTCTTTTCTATTTTTTTTTTCTTTTTCTTAATTTTTTTCGATTTTTTTTTTTTTTTTTTTTTTTTTTTTTTTTTTTTTTTTTTTGCATACACTTTTACCCTACCATCCAAAATAATACATCATAGGGGTTTGAGCAATCCCCTTACACTTGAATCTTTACATACTTTACATTTAACTAATCTAATGACTCGAATTAAGAAAAACAAAACACTTGGTGCACTTTTAAGATTAACGTACGTATGGGGGTAATAATATTATGTTCTTCCCCATTACTCCATAAAACAAGTACTTACCCATGAGTCCCAATCGTCCCAAAACAATATGTACAAGGATATGACTCGACTTAGCAACCATGTAATCAATTAGAAAGTTAACTTAGGGTTTAACAAATAACAATAATGCACTAAAAATGAGCGCATACACGGAAGGCTAAGGCGATTTGGGTGTACATTTAAGTGGGGTGTAACAAATTCTTCCTTTAAGTAAAATGCTTAAAGTTAGAAACGAAAAGATAGGCTCGGAGGGGTGTACTAGGGGTATCGTGTACTAAAAATGAGTACAACGCTAAGAGTGTGGGAAAAATTAGTTGACTTAACTAGCCAAGTAATATGACTTAAATGGTCAAGTAATTATGATACGGGTTTAACACAAGGGTAATCCTAATGCCTCTTATCATGTAGTAAATCCTACCACACGAATGTAGTCTCACTAGCGGTCTCGGGATGCATCACTAACACAAGTTCTAGAATTTAAATGCTACCGGTATACTCATAAGCACCAACAATAAATGCTTTTCCTATCAAAACTAAAGGCGAACCTCACATTTTTGGGTGGAAAATTTTTCTGAATATGCGGTTATGTGCTAGTCATACAACCTCCTATCCATGAGACGCTTGCTATGGCTAAAGTTTCACTCCTAAATGTTGTAAAAAATTTTAAATTTGGCGCTAAAATTACACTAACAAGTATTTCTCATAGTTTTATTACACATCTACTATCAAACAAAACAAACTCAAGCGAAAGTGCATATGTATGGTATCATCTTTTTACCCTCCCCTTACACTTAGGATGAACATTGTCCCCAATGTTCAAGTAAAGAATGTAAAAGTGAAAAAGTAAAGAGAATGAAATCAAATACTCCCCTGATTCGCTCGGTATGGATTTTAGGTTGGCTAGGTTAAATCTTCCTCCAAGAAAATGAACAATCGAAGCTTCCCTTCCAGAATATAAATCATCTTCTTGTCTTAAATAACCTGTAAATCCTGACAAAAGTAGACAAGGCAACCTCGCGTAAAATCGGCGGCATCCTATATAAGTTACTAAATCCTAGAAAACAAAGTAAGATATAATGCTTGTGGAATGAAGTTTGCAGATTTCCTGGAGATTATAAAACTTAATAATTCACAAAAACCATAAGACTCCGTTAGAAAAACAAAACGGGTAAAATTTCCAGATTTTTAACTCCTGACGCCGTCAAGAGCAATTCCTTGACGCCGTCAGAATGGACCTGCAGAAATCTTTATGTTAAGTTTCCAAAAAATTTCTGGAAAAAACTTTGTCCTACTTCCTGGAAAATCCTGCAAAACTTCATTATGACTCAATACAAGCATTTGACTCTAACAAATACGAATATACATGTTCATTAAATATTGTGGAGAATCATGATCGGTTTGTTTCTTAAAAAACATATTTGGGGTTTCCCCTTACACTTATCTTTTGCAAAAATACCTTTAGGTTGAAGTTAAGACTAGGCCAAACAACATAATAAAGTATTTCCACATTTTAATTTAGAAACATGATCAACCAACAATAAAAATAAAACATGCATACGGAAGCAAATAACAATCAAACAATTAAAATCATACAAAACATGGGTTGCCTCCCAAGAAGCGCTTTTCTTTATTTACGAGTCTTGTAGCTAGACTCAAAGTCATGGGTTACTACGTGATTTCATCATTGGTTCCACTCTCTAGGTCATCTTCTAAACCAGTTTTGTATTCCGGACCTAGTTGCAAGCATTCTTTGTAGAAACCAAGCATCCTATTTCTAACATACTCTACTCCTCTATGTCTATCCTCCTCATTCCTATAATAAGCCGCTTGCTTATGTTCTTTTTCGAAATTAGAGAGAAGGCGGTATTGTTCGATCTTGTAGGGCATTTGATAAGCGACCTCATCATTATCTTTCTTGAATCTAACTATCCCTAAAGTCGGATCATAACTCATCCTAGTGGCCTCAACAAAGGGTTTCCCGAATATTATTTGGCTTAGGTCAGCATCAAACACTGGACGAGTGTCCTCCACTATCATAAAATCAATCTCATAGGTGAGATTCCCTATAATCACATGCAATCCTTTCACTCTCCCTGCAAAATTACTTATCAGATTCTTACCGGGCATCATCCTAGAGTTGAGTTGCTTCTTCATCACCCAATTGTAATAAGTTCTAGTCATGATGTTTACGGGTGATCTAAGGTCGATGTAAGCTTTCCATATATGCATGTGCCCTATATTACATGGGATGTTAATGTTGGAGGGATCTCTCATTTTGATCAGGGGGTCGCCAAAGATATATGTTTTCTCGGGACTATCGAATAAATCCTTATGGTATTCCCGTTCTTCCTTGGTTGGCAACATATCAAAGTATTTCTCTATAGGTTCTATCTCCTCCAATTTCTCATCCTTTTTAACCTCAACTTCCCTACTCTCATCCTCACTATTGGCTTCTACCTTAGCTTCATCCTTGTCACTCTCCTCTATCTCTCTATCTATTGGCTTAATGGTGACAACATTGACAAAGTGGACATGTTTGGATGATGAGGGGTCCTTAACTTGAATTCCACTATTGGTGTCCCTAGTGTCCTTCCTAGGTGTGGCTAATGTTTGGTTGTTGAGGGCTTTCAACAAGTTGTCGATTTTGTTGGTCATCTCCGTTTGTTGTTGGTTGAATTCGTTTTCGAACCTAACTATGCGGGCTTCTTGAGATGCCATGAATTTTGACATCAATCCTTCAAGATTTTTGGTACTACCATAGTTGTTAGAAGGATTGTTGTTGAAGGTACGGTTGGATGGTGGACCGTTTGATTGGTAACGATTAGGCGGGTTGGAAGAATTGGGTTGATTTTGTTTCCACCTAAGGTTTGGGTGATTTTTCCATGAGGGGTTGTATGAATCACCGTATGTGTTTGGCTCGGGCTTGAAAGTGTACCACTTATCTCCCGCTTCGTCGGTACGCGTGGATGCGTAGTCCGCAAAAGCTGTTCCGGGGAGTTCCATACAATCACGAGTGTCATGGGGACCACTACATAATTCGCATGAAGAAGTGATTTTGTTCACTTGGCTTGAATGCTTCGGAGCTTCGTAAGATTTCATGAGAAACTTGACTTGGTCCTCAAGTTCCATGATCCTACGGTCGGGAGTGCTTGAATTGTTCGAAGGCAAAGATATTGCCTTGACCGTTTTGTTCAAATCACGGGGATCATTCCAACTTTCGTTGTCATAGAGAGCAAGATCTTCTATGAGTTCCCATGATTGTTCTGCACTAAGATCACGTAGCTTACCACCGGCCGATTGGTCAAT
The DNA here is from genome assembly GCA_030686995.1 of Artemisia argyi. Classification (NCBI taxonomy): domain Eukaryota; kingdom Viridiplantae; phylum Streptophyta; class Magnoliopsida; order Asterales; family Asteraceae; genus Artemisia; species Artemisia argyi. The sequence continues at coordinate 22,996,009 of CM060701.1, read as the reverse complement.
GGTTCGCCTCGTGGGGATATCGATATGGTCATAGAAAATTTGGACTTGGAGCCAAAGATCTATGCCATGATGAGGGACTTTTTGGAGTAAGTCCTTGAAACGAGTCCATGCTTCGTAAAGAGATTCATTTTGACGTTGTTGGAACATCAAGATGTCATTCCTAAGCTTAGTAGTTCTCCCCGGTGGGAAAAATTGAGCAAGGAAACGAGTGGTGAGATCATCCCATGTGGTGATGGATCCCGCGGGTAAACGCTCAAGCCATTGACTAGCTTGATCCCGTAGAGAGAATTGGAATAGGCGTAAACGGGTAGTCTCTCTAGTTTCAACACCTAGGTCTATGGAATCTACGATTTTGAGGAAGTCCTTAAGGTGTTGGTTTGGATCTTCGGAACGAAGTCCATGGAATGCACATCCGCTTTGCACCAACCGGATGGTGTCGGATCGCAAGGGGGTCACATTGGCTCCGGTGAGCTCAATGGTGTTTCGGTAGCCTTGGTGGCTAGGTCGGGAATACTCTCCTAAGGTTCGGGGCCTAAGGGGTTCTAATGGTGGGTTTTGTTGTGGTGGGATGATGGGTTCAAAGATGTTACCACCTTCCGTGATGTCGGATGGTAAAGAGTTACGAACAAAGGCACGAAGAAATAAGATAGACTAAAGAAGACCTAAAAATAAAAATAAAAATCTTACTAGAAAGGAATCTAGCAAGTAGACCTAATAAAAAGAAATCCTAACCTAGACAATAACTATTCCCCGGGCTGCGGCGCCAAAAACTTGATGCGTGGGAATCGCACCTTGCTTTACCTCTCGAGGGATCTCGCGAGGCTTACAACCCCCACCAAGCAGTGTACCTGATCGTTGCAGTATAGTATAGTGACAAGTACCGGGGGATTGATCGTTCAGCTTAGGAATAGTGTCGCTAGGATTAGAAAGCCTAATTAAAAGTTCTAGAGATGAAAGATGATTATTTTTGTATTTTTATATTTTTATGAAAGCAAGTAAATCTCGGGTTTTGAAAGAGTGGGCGGAATTAGTTGCTATTCAACTAACCCAAAAACTATTATATAATTAATTAAACTAATGAAAATGAAATTAAACTAATATTAAACTAAGGTTGTGAGCAGTATTTGGAGAAATTGTGTTTACTTAGACTTCATTACTCCCTAGATATCTTTTACATGTCAATTACTTGTTACACTTGTATGGATGACGGATTGTATTCCTTAATACCATTCGTGGGGTGGCATACATAACTCCCCAACTCTATGAGCTCTTATCTCCTCCTACACCATGACCCAGCACAACTATAGGGATTGTAAACAGTGGCTCATGCATTAAATACAACCAATAAAGACCTAGTACGCCTCGGTTCATGTTTCTTAAGACGTTCAAGCATGTTACCATTTGGATATTTGCCAGTTTTCTTAAGCCTAACATATAATATCATTCATCCAAGAACAAGAATAGACAAGTAATTAACACATAATCAACATCTAGGTTTCATTAGATCTAAGCAAACACAAAGGAAATCTAGCCTAGCATAGTAGAATTAAGATAAGAACAAAAGATAAACAACCAACACATAGACATATTGATTGAATTAAGAGTATACTTATCTCAATTACAATGCAAGGTCTCAAGGGTTTGGAACCCTTGAAAAACCTGTAAAAGAGGCACCAAAATCATCTTTAGGGTTTCACCAAAACTTCTCCTTTTTTATGAAAAAACTAGAAAACTATATATAGGAAAATCGTCCTGACGGCGTCAAGAGTAAAGTCTGACGCCGTCACCTCGCCGCCATATACTTCCTCGGACGCCCTAGATCCACTTGTGACGGCCTATGTGACGCCGTCACCACCTACGGTAAATTATTCTTGGCTACTTTGACGCCGTCATCTACCCATCTGACGCCGTCACCAGCTACGGTAAAATATTCATCATGTCTGACGCCGTCAAGAATGAAACCTTGACGCCGTCACCTTGTATTTCCAGCTTGGATTTTTGGTACTTTGCCGTTTTCTTCACTTTATGCTCCAAAAACGTCCAAAATAGCCTCTTTTCCAGAATTCACTCTCCAAACACCTAAAATCACAAAAGGAACGATTTAGGGCAATATTTGATCAAATAAAGTCGGATTCGGGCTTAAATGACCCCCTAAAAACGGATCATTTTTCGCCTCATCATCTCTATTCTTTGTTTTATCAGCGCGTGACGATGTGAATTCCTTAAAAGCATGCTTTGGAAGTTCCATGCAGTTATGAGTTTCATGATGGTCATTACACAACTTACACGAAAAAGTGATTTTGTTCGCTTGGCTTGAAGGTTTAGGAGCTTCGTAATATTTCATGAGAAACTTGACTTGGTCCTCAAGTTCCATGATCCTATGGTCGGGAGTGCTAGAATTGTTCGAAGGCAAAGATTGCCTTGACCATTTTGTTCAAATCACGGGGATCATTCCAACTTTCGTTGTCATAGAGAGCAAGATCTTCTATGAGTTCCCATGATTCTTCCACACTTAGATCACGTAGGTTGCCACCAACCGATTGGTTAATGGTTCGTCTTGTGGAGAGATCGATATGGTCATAGAAGATTTGGACTTGGAGCTAAAGATCTATGCCATGATGAGGGACTTTTTGGAGTAAGTCTTTGAAATGAGTCCATGCTTCATATAGAGTTTCACCTTGACGTTGTAGGAACATCAAGATATCATTTCTAAGCTTGGCAGTTCTCTCCGGTGGGAAAAATTGAGCAAGGAAACGAGTGGTGAAATCATCCCATGAGGTGATGGATCCCGCGGGTAAACATTCAAGCCATTGACTAGCTTGATCACGTAGAGAGAATTGGAATAGGCATAATCGGGTCGACCCTCTAGTTGTAACATCAAGTTCGATTGAATCTACGATTTTAAGGAAATCCTTGAGATGTTGATTAGGATCTTCGGAACGAAGTCCATGGAATGCACATTCGCTTTGCACCAACCGGATGGTGTCGGATCGCAAGGGGGACACATTGGCTCCTTGAGTGAGCTCAATAGTGTTTCGATAGCCTTGGTGGTACTCTCCTAAGGTTTGGAGCCTAAGAGGTTGGTTTGCTAGTGGTGGGTTTTGTTGTGGTGGGTTGATGGGTTCAAAGAGGTTACCACCTTCCATGATGTCGGATGGTAAAGGTTACGAATAAAGACACGAAGAAATAAGATAAACTAAAGAAAACCTAAAAATAAAAATAAAATCTTACAAGAAAGGAATCTAGCAAGTAGACCTAATAAAAAGAAACCCTAACCTAGACAATAACTATTCCCCGGGTTGCGGCGCCAAAAACTTGATACGTGGGGATCGCACCAGGTTTTACCTCTCAAGGGATCATGAGAAGCTTACAACCCCCACCAGGCAGTGTACCTGATCGTTGTAGTATAGTATAGTGACAAGTATCGGGGGATTGATCGTTCAACTCAGGAATAGTGTCACTAGGATTAGAAAGCCTCCTAAACTAGGTCTAGAGGTGAGGGATGATTCTTTTTGTATTTTTATATTTTATAAAAGCAAGTTAAAATCTCGGGTTTTGGAAGAGTGGGCGGAATTAGTTGCTAGCCAACTAACCCAATAAACTAAGATGCAATCAAAATAAAATAATAGAAATGAAAATTAAACTAATTATACTAATGAGGTGGAAACAATAATGAGAAAAGTTATGTTTACTCAGTTTTCATTACTCCCTAGATATCTTTTACAGGTTGATAGCTTGTTACAATTGCATGGATGACGGGTCATATTCCTTAATACTAGTCGTAGGGCCGTGTACAATATTCCCTAACTCTATAGGATCCTACTTCACTCCTATGTCGAGCCGTTAGAAGCTCCTAACATGGGATCATTAGAATTCTCCTACGCATTAAATACAACCAAAAATCGTAGTACACCTCCGATCATGTTTCTTAAGACGTTCAAGCAAGTTACCAATGGAAGTCTGCCAGTTTTCTTACGCCTAACATCCAATACAATCATCCGTAACAACTATAAACAAACAATCAACCCATAATTAACATCTAAGTTTCACTACATCTAAGCAAACACAACAGAAATCTAGCCTAGCATGTTAAATTGAAGACAAGCGTAAGATATAATCAAACAACACATAGACATATTGAATGATTTGAAAGAGTACTTATCTTTAATTGAACATGAAAGATTCAAGGGGTTGAAACCCTTGAAAAGCTGATAAAATTTGGACTAGGGTTTATTCCCTCAAAGTTTCACCACAATGAATGAAATTTGGAAAACTATATATAGATTACATAGCATGACGGCGTCATTTGTTAAGTTGTGACGCAGTCAACTCGGCGCCATAATGAAATCGTATTGCCTAGATCTACTTCTGACGCCGTCAAGTAGGATTTTTGTTAGGTCACCATTTTTACAACATAATCACATAAGAATTCTAGAGAGAGAAAGAGAGTTTAGAGAGAGAGAGTGGAAGGAACACCTAAAACAAATATGAGACAATTAAACTTACTAGTGAACCAACCAACCTCAAAATGAGGTTGAGCATACATATTTATAGGTAAGGATTAGGGCTTCTCTAAACTTACACATTATGACATACTTAGCCCTTAGACTTTATCCAAACCTATAAACCAAGCATAAAACTTACAAAATACGTAAGATAATAAATGTTATAGTTAAGTAACGCAACCTATACCAAAACTAAATGACCGACACTTGAAATAATAAAGTCTATTCCCAACAATCTCCCCCTAAGGGTCGGTCATCAAAGGTTGCTTGACGTCGTCATCATCTATACTTTGACTATGTAGTAGATGTCCTAAAAAAATGGTTAGAATAATCTTTCATCGTTCTCTGTACTTTGTTCCTTGTTGATGTGATGGTGATAATGTTATGAAGTTATCTGCCGATCGTCACTTCCGGTGTCTGTGGTGGTTGTCCGCCATTCCAACATGCTTATACATCTTTGGACTTTGACTTCTGAAAGCGCGAAGTTCCTTTGCATATACTTAGATCTTTAGTCTTTATACTTTGCAGATTCTTCCTTAAGGCGTAGAATCTTTCTTTGAACTTTGTGGAGCTAAGATCTTTGGGGGAGCATTCATTTGCTTCAAGATGTATGTATAAGCATGCTGGAATCTACTATCATGGAGGAGATGTACCTGCAGGTAAACACTTAGCAATAATCAACTAGTACTTACAGATAAGGAATTAGAGCTTGTCAACAGCATATTGTGAAGACTCCTTCTAACCCTTATCCAGGCCGTTCCCATATCAGATACTCCCGAAGGAGCTTACGAGACCTACTAGGTAGCTCAATGACTGGGTGAGTCACTGGGGATCACTCCACGACTGTAGATTGCTATAGAACCACCAATAACACTAAGCGTAACCCTTGTGGGGTTACTGAAGTGACCTGCTGTCAGGGCTGTTTGATGTTGACCCTGGCAGGAATTTCCGTTCAATCATTGAGAAATACTTGTGTAATTCTCTCACAAACGTTCTCGGCAGATTGCTCAGATCTGCGAAGGACTCGATAATTTACAGCTGGTGCCCATTGATGTAGAACACCAGTTGTAGAAATACTAAGTGTTCCTAAGAGATCTTTGATGTATCTCATGGCTCTAGACTCGATAAGTGCTCACTTAGGTTTCCTATACGTAGACTAGGGAGGGGTCTCCTGCTTCAATATCAACTATCTCTAAGAGATAAGTCGATAGATTACACTGGTTCCCCGTGAGAATGAAACAAGCTCTTTTAAGAGAACTTGAGTGGTTAAGAAGGTTTAGTGCATTGCGTCACTGGGTCCATGACGACTTAATCTTCAATACCGGTGTTGCCTTAGCAACAACCAGTAGCATATGAGTTGAACCCGGTGTCTGCCCTAAGGTTGAATCACATGGAGGGCTATTTCTTTTCACCCTTTTCATTACTTTTCTTTTTAATTCTTCAACCCCTTCTTTCTCCTTTCATTCTTTACTCCTTTTTTCGTATCATACTTAAGGACTTCTAGTTCTAACTATTGGTGATGTCCTTGGGTAGATCCCTCCGGCTTAGGCGGATCATAGGACGGTTATTTCCTAACCTTAGTCACCTTATAACTCCATGACTATCCTACAATTGCCATTGAAACCTTTGAAAATCTCTCAAAGTGTTTGCGCTAATCAAACATTTTGTTTAACACTTTGAGAGTTTTATGTTATCTTTATGAAGGGCTCCCCCTTCACATGTGCTCATATGTATTTAATAAATTCGCACATGCGGGAGGAGCGAGCACTTTTGAATTGATCCACTTTCAGTGAACGAGACCGATTCGAGACACGCTTACATCACTAGTTAGACTAGCTTGAAGTTATTACCCGGCCTGGTCAAGTTCACAGAAAGTTTCTCGAAACGGTACATTTCTACTAAGACTAATCCTTTTCGAGACACGCTTACGTGGCTAGTTAAAGAGTTCCATTGTCAGCTTTTAGGTGACAACTAGCTCTAGTAACTAACTTGATGTTATTACCCATCGAGGAAAAGTCTTTTCGAATTTACTAACTTTTATGTTTCATCAATTCCTGGGTGAATCTGAGTCTAGCTCGCATGAGATTTGACATTTCAGCAACTTTTCACTTTCATATTTTAATCACTTTCCTTTTCTCCCCCTCAAAAATAGCATATGAGATGTTGTTTTTGACAAACATTTGATTAAAATATGCTTTTTGAGTCTTATGGGGAGATTACAACAAGAACTTTAGTGTTTCAAAACGATGAGTTTACAAGTGCTCCCTCTCAACAAGTGAATACTCATTGAGGTGAAATACTTGTCTTTTGAGCAGAATTGTGAAAAATCACAAAATGTTTGATTAATTCTACTCAAAAGTAAGAAGCCTTCGCTCCTTATATAAGGATTGAGGCACTGAGGCGTACCTCAGGGTCCTTTAAATACAAGCACGGGTTGTACACTGTAATTTGTGCACAAGCCATAGTAATGAATGAAGAAAAATAATGATGAAACCAAGTTATTAAGATACCAATCTGATCATATTTGAGGAGTGTCTGGATGGTGGTAAGTGAGGATGTTCTGAATAGGTTCCCGTGCTCCAATTAAGCTCTCCAGAGTTCGTATCTGCTCCCTGAACCTCAACTTTTGATCAATCCTAGCCAGGAACTTAATTGCTTCTTTCTCATCTCTTCTATTCCATCCCACCTTAATCCCATTCTTATACTCTTTGAGCTTTTCACTTAGCTGAATTCTGACGAATCTGAGAGTCTGATCCCCAAACTTATGAACCTCTTCGTACTTCATGAAACGGTAACTATCGTTGTGCGGGTAAACCACTCCAAATGGTTTTTTGTTGAAGATGAAAGGTTTTAAACGCGGGATATCAGGAGGATATAACTGTGGAGCAGTGAAGTTGAGAGACATTTGATAACTTTCGACCCCAAGTTGTGCATCTTCGACTCTTGCTTTGATAATGGTTTGACGCATGAAGAGCAGAATAGAGTTGATGACGTCATACTGAAGGCTACCAGACAGGTTTTGGAGTTTGCCTTGAACCTTGAGCAAGTATATGTCAGCGATGTCATTGAGGTTCAAGCGATGATAGTCAGCTTCACTGAATGCGTAAATTTGATCATCACTTCGACGGACCTCAATTTTATCAAGAAAGTTATATCCATATCTCTTTTCGGTGGTCGGGACAGCAGTGATGGCAAGAATGCGATGATTCGAGAAGACTCTGTGTTTGGATCGGAAAGTCAGCTTGTATTTGTAAAACCATTTACGCATCTCTGGCCACGGGAGAGTGCATAATGCAGCTTCATGATTGGATTTGGCGATAGAGGTGGAATGCAAGCCTCTCATTTGATCTTCAAGTGTTTCCAGAGGATATGAGGCGGCCCTGAATTTGATGAGAGAGGTTGCATAACGGTGATTCGGATCTGTGTTCCCATGGATAAGGTAGAGAAGATCTTTGTTGAAGAAGTACTACTTAGGGAGCTTCGGATCACTTGGAGGACCAACCAGAGGTAATGGTTGTGAGAAGTCTTGATACTGGAATTCGTCAATGAGAGGTTCCGTGCCATGATAGAGTTTATCCCAAGACGGTCTCCTTTCCCAAGTTATGTTTTCTGACAAAGCTCTTGCGACCTCCTCCACATTGTATTCAAACTCCAGTTCAGATGTAGTGCATGTCTTGAACTCTGTGAACCCTGCTTTGCGAATCTTGACTAAATCGGATAGCTAAAGTCTTTGTGTCTGCATCACCTTTTTAATTCTTTTAGTGAAGCCTATAATTGAACCGTCAGTCATTTCTTCAGCTTGAGGGTCATCAGGATAAGCATCAATCATTTCATCAAACCAATCAAAGGAAGGAGCATCAGGGTTAATCCATTCAGGAGCAGGAATTAACTGTGCATCCTTGGGTGGTTCCAAGATGGTTTCGGTGATCAGTGGAGGGATTTCATCGACATTGACATCAACATCTTCAGTAGTTTGTGAGTGGTGAGGTTCTTCAGTAGATAGTGGAGGGTTTGGTTCAGCAGAAACATTAGCAGTAGTGGTGTTGGTAGGAGCACTGGAGGTGGGACCGGATAGTTTCTTCCTCTTGTTAGGTTGTGGCTGATCGTCAGGGTCAGAATCATCATGTCGACGCTTGGTGGCAGCAGTCCTTTTGCAGGATTCTCCTTTCTTTTCGGCTTTCTTGATGGACTTAATAAGTGCCTTGCGTAGATCAGTTTCTTCTGGATCATTCACGATAGCTTCCAGTAGCTTACCTTTGAGATCACCGATGGATGGTTTAGTTGGTACGGTCTGAACAGTGATTGGCGTAGTTTTAAACCTGTTAGACACGAGCTCTGCAAGATTCCTGTTGACATAATGTCTCACAGCAGAAGGAAGTTCCTTTTCAACATACTTCTGAACTTCCCCAGGTAGTCTCTGTTTCACCTGCTCCTTAACAGCTTCATCAACTTTATAAGTTTTGAACGCTTCAATCTCACGCTGTTGCTCATTTACTTGTAATTGGAGAGTGTTGTATTGATCACGTAATGACTTCAACAGGCTTGAGTGAACCACAGTGGTGTTAGGGATTTGCTGTGGATGACTTTCAGGTTGTGATAAAGGTTGTTGTTGTGGTTGTACGGTTGGTTGTCCTTCATCAACTCCTACCATGTCAATAGGGGTATCTTGACTGGTATTAAGTAGCTCATCCGACTCCTCATCATCATCATCATTTACTTCTTCCTCATCATTAACTTCTTCGCTTCCTGATTCTTCTTCCTCTTCGCTACTCCCTTCATTCTCAGATTCCTCATTGTCTTTGTCTTGTGAAGCCTCAACTACACCTTTAGATTCAGCCGGTTTGTCAAGCGATTCGGTTTGTTCAGAACTTGATGACTCAGCTTCATCTCCAGAGTCATCATCAGCTGCATCTTCAGATTCATCATCAGCTTGTTCAAAAGATGATTCGGCTTGTGAATGTGTTTCTTCTGATGTTTGATCTTTTTCAGATTCTTCTAGAGTTGGGATTACTGGCTCTTGAGTTCCAGAACCTTCACCTTTCTTGGTGACTTTAGCAATTCTTTCCTCTTCAGAATCTTTGCTTTGTCTTAGGGTGACTTGCAGCTGTTCATCTTCTTCTGATTCAGACATTGGTGAGGTAACTGATTCATCTAGAGTTACAAGTGCTTTACCTTTATCTGCCTTCTTGCTTGAGATCTTAGTGTGTTTATCAGCTTCTATTTCAAGTTGAGCATCTCCTTCATCATCAGTAGGTTCATCTCGAAGAGTAGTCACTTTCTTCTTAAGCTCTCTTGTCACCCTTTTGGATCTTGATTTTGGAATGGTCTTAATTTGAGAGGCTGTAGAAGTTGTTTTTGTTGAAGTTGACTTTTTAGAAGTTCTCTTTCTCTTCGTCTGAGTCAAACCCACTTTACCTATTTTCTGAGCTTCATCATACCAAGTGTATACCTCAGATTTACGAACATCATCAGGTATAAGACTATCGGGAATTCTCATTCCTTGTACTTTTGTGTTAGTCTTCTGAATCCTGGTTTTCGAGTATGTATGATCCATAGACGGGGTGTGAATCTTGTCTTCCGATCGAACATCAATATCTGGGTGTTTCTTCATGAAGTGAGCAATGAGACACTTGGTAAATCTGAAGAATGGGATTCTCGAGGTAGATGATTTGAGAAACTGTCTTGCATGATTAACCATGTCTATCCAGATTAATTGAGCATAGTCTAACTGAACTTGTTTGACAACCCCCCAGAAGATCTGCATTGTTTCAAGAGTAGGATGTTCATGACCGGTTTCTCTCCCCGTTAAACTGTTGGCAAGAATAGAGTAAAGCGTGAGCCAGGGTTGTGGAATGTATTTCCTGTCAACGTGGGATATGTTTCTTAGCTTGATTTTTGATTCATCGTACTGAAGTTCCCGAAGAAGTTTGATAACATCGGATAATGACGGCATGTGAGGGAACTTTTTGAGACTTGGCAAACCGAGAACAGTACGGAGGGTTTGTACATCGAACATAACCAGTTTGTGATCAAGATGGACCCCCAGTGATTTTTCATCTTTGCTGATTTCAATACTTTCCCAGAACTGTGTTAAGTAGACCTCAGGTACTTCAGTAGTGATGGTGAGGAGGTTGTGAATGAAGTGTCTCTCAAGGATTTCCGGAATAATAAAACAAGTATCATGACATGAGATTGAGTCAAGATCTATTCTGTGGTTTGTCTTAGCAATAACTCTTTCATCTCCTTGAATCAATTCATGTCTTGGTGTAGATTTCTTTGCCATAATGAGACCTGAAATGATTCATAGACCAACAAAGATCACAAGGTGATTAGCTTGTTAGTGTTAGATAAACGAGTAATATCCGAAAACAATCGCTTAAGATAAAGTCACAGATTCAACTTATGATAATTCTACCAAGAGACATACACAATCCTCATTAGAATCAATCACAATACTAAGATAAACATGAAACTCGATCATTTTACATTGACGAAAAATCCATGACTTGACAAAATTAAGAAAAATTTCGGCAGCATTTCTTTTCATAAATGTTGAAAAAATTAGAACCCATACTTGATGGTTCCATTATGAAACTCCTGACTCGGAGTGAAATAAGTATACCATTAATAGCACAACTCGAAAGATAGTTTTGACTTAACCTGAAAAATTTTGTCCATAACTCGATAAACTGATGTTCCAAACTCGATAGACTTTTAAGAAAAATTTTGTCCATAACTCGATAAACTGATGTTCCAAACTCGATAGACTTTTAAGAAAAATTAGAGTTCCTAACTCGAAAAATCCATTTAGTTCCAAACTCGATAGACAGTGGTGTCTATAACTCGAAAAACTGTTTTGGTTCCAAACTCGATACACAAACTTGTTTCAAACTCGATAGATAATTGATTTTTCTAACTCGATATGCACAATCCAGTTTCAAACTCGATAGTCTCTTAATGTCTCAAACTCGATAAGTTCATGGGTTCTGAAACTCGATAAGTACATGGGTTCTCAAACTCGATAAGTACATGGGTTCTCAAACTCGATAAGTTCATGGGTTCTTAAACTCGATATGCTCATGGGTTCTCAAACTCGATATGCTCATGGGTTCTTAAACTCGATAACAATTTTAGTCTCAAACTCGATAGACACCAAGATTCTCAAACTCGATAATCATTTGATTCTCAAACTCGATAACAATTTTGAAGATCAAACTCGAAACACAACAATTATAGTCTCAAACTAGAAAAACCATTTTAAGTCTCAAACTCGAAAACTATTTTAGTCTCAAACTCGAAAACATTTTGAGTCTCAAACTTGAAAACTATTTTAGTCTCAAACTCGAAAACTAATAAGGTTTTTACCATAACACAAAATCCATCATATATTGCAAACTCGATAGCCATAATACATAACTCGATAATCTCTTATCAAACCACACAACAAGCAGTACCATGATTAAAGAAAAAAACAACCTAAACACAACCAATCAAACACGCTCAGATTACTCAAAAAAAAAAATTGGCTTATGAAACCTAAACCACCTAAGGATCTTTTAATTGTGGTAACAACAATTATGACCAAGTTGGAGATAGTTTCAATTAGTCATGCCGCAATTGACTATAACCATTAATTAACCTAAATCTCAGCATGCTAAAAAACCCCCAAATCGAATTACACACAAACCCTAAAACCTTGAGTGGACTTAGGTTACCAATTAGAAGCATGTAAAGAATAAGTGAATTGTGAAAAACTCACAATCAGTAACAAGCTTCTTTGAAAAGTTCTTGAATTCTGGAAAAACTTGTGGTTTTGATTTATTGTTGGGCGCGTTTGGTGTTTTTAAGGGAATGATAAAGAAGAAAAAAAATAAGCCGTATTAATGAAACATATACCTAAGGGTTTATGATAATGACAATTTTGGCCCCCCTACTTGTAAGCTCAAAGAAGTTGTAATGATTAACACCATTAGTCCCTTAACTTTTAATAAAAAATAAAACGTAACGAGAATAATGGATGTGGCCTCCTCTTGAACCAAACATAAGAAGTAATTTTGAAAAAAAAAATCCTTTTAACAAGCAATGGTTCAAGAGGAGTCGAGATTGAATGAAAATAGTGATGAGGAAAAAAAATTGAGAAGTTACGAAACAATAAAGAAGTTAACAAATAAATCTTTTCTCCCCCTCAAGATATGCATGTAATAATGATTGTTTCAGAAAACGTTGTTAACTTGCATGTCTTGAACAAGGGATTTTTTATTTTTATTTTTTTTATTTATTTATTTTTTTTTTTTATGAAAATATTTTACAAAGATAGTTTGATGTTTGACGATCATTTATGTTTTAAAAACTTTTCAAGATTAGTTGGATTTAAACATCGTATACCAATTTGGTGAACTAGACTCGCAAACCTTGATGGTGCTAAAGATTTGGTAAGTAAGTCCGCCAATTGGTACTCAGTTCCAACAAAATAAAGCTCAACTGTACCCCTTTCCACATGCTCTTTGATGAAATGATAACGGAGATCGATGTGTTTGGATTTGCAATGATGCACAGTGTTGCAGGAGATAGCAATTGCACTCTTTGAATCACAGTAGATAGGAATCTTGTTGAATAGGTAGCCATAATCTTTAAGTTGTGATCTCATCCAAATGACTTGAGCACAACAAGCCGACATGGCTACGTATTCAGATTCTGTAGATGACAAAGACGTGCAGTCCTGCTTCTTAGATTGCCATGACACAAGTTTGTCTCCAAGAAACTGTAATCCACCAGATGTACTTTTGCGTGTGTCTAAACATCCTGCATGATCAGCATCTGAAAAAGCAATTAGTTCAAAACCAGAATCCTTTGGATACCAGATTCCCAAGTTAATGGTTCCCTTTACGTATCGAAGGATTCTTTTGACCTCATTGAGGTGTTTTTCAGTTGGTCTTGACTGATAACGTGAGCACATGAAGACAGCAAAAACTATATCAGGTCTACTAGCTGTGAGATACATGAGGGACCCAATCATACTTCGGTATTTGGTGGGGTCAACAGGAGTCCCATGTAAATCAGCATCTAGCTTTGTCGTATAGCCCATTGGTGTATTATAGGTATCACAAGTCATCATTCCATGTTTCTTTAAAATTTCAAGAGCATATTTGGACTGATGTACAAAAATTCCACGGGGTGATTGATGAACTTGTAGTCCTAAAAAGAACGAAAGTTCACCCATCATGGACATTTCAAAATTATTTTCATTAATTTTGCAAAATCATTAGAATAACTTCGTTTTGTTGACGCAAAAATGATGTCATCGACATATATTTGAACAACAAGTAAGTCCTCCCCGTAGGTTTTTGTAAATAGTGTGGGATCCACCGATCCTTTAAAAAATTTATTGGCCAGTAAGAAAGTGGACAGTTTGTCATACCACGCCCGTGGAGCTTGCTTGAGTCCGTAGAGAGCCTTTTTGAGTCGGTAGACGTGATTAGGACGCTCAGGATCAACGAAGCCTTCAGGTTGGCTGACATAAACTTCTTCACGGAGTTCTCCATTCAGAAATGCAGTTTTCACATCCATTTGGTAAACCACCATATTCCTATGAGCAACATAAGCCAAAAAGATCCGAACAGCTTCATGTCGTGCCACTGGTGCAAAGGATTCAGCAAAGTCTAGACCTTCAAGTTGGGAGTATCCTTTTGCAACCAGACGTGATTTGTTGCGGATGACTGTCCCTTCTGCATCAAGCTTATTCTTCCAGATCCATTTTAACCCGATGACAAAGACTCCGTCAGGTCTTTCAACTAATTCCCATACTTCTAATCTAATGAATTGTTGAAATTCCTCTTGCATAGATTCAATCCAGTTGTCATAAGTCATTGCTTCTTTAATGTTCTTGGGTTCTTCATGACAAACTGTGAGTGCGTAGATGCAAGTTTCTCCATCTGTGTGAAGTCGTTGTCTTGTCATAACAGGTGCATCTGGATGGCCAATAATGTGAACAAGTGGATGGTCACGAGTCCATTTATGTGTTGAAGGATGTAGTTGATACGTATCTCGCATGTTGGCAGGATCCAAGTTGCGTGTTGATGACTCAGCTATATCAGGAACTGTAGTAGCTGGTGCAAACGGATTAATGAACGCATCAGGATCATGCTCTATGGATTGTGGAACTGATAGTTGTGGTGGATCGTCAGCTTAAAGACGGGAAGTAGAACCAGTTTGTTCTGTTGTAGATGGTGATACAATTGGAGGACCGTCTCTCTCAACACTTGTGATAGTTTGTTGAGGTGAGTCTGGTACTTGAATGTGATCAGGTTGAGCAGCGGAATTTGGTGGGATCTCAGTAGGACGGTATTCAATTGTGTCATCAAATAGTGGAGCAAACAAGGTTTCTAATTCTTTGCGGTTAAGTGGCAAAGGTTCAGCTGAAGATGCCGGAGAGTTAAGACGGTTAAATTCGGGTCCTAAGCTGTGTTGCTCAGAAGCCATTTGAGTGAGTTCATCAAAATTCGCGTGAATGGTTTCTTGAATTTCTCTGGTACGACGATTCCAGATCTGAAAACCTTTAGAATTTTCACAATATCCAACGAACACTCCAATGTCAGCCTTTGCTTTAAGTTTACCTAAATCATCACGATCATTTTTCGGATAGCAGAGTGCTCCAAAAACATGAAAGTAATCGATGTTCGGTTTCCTTTTGTGAACAATTTGATAAGGTGTTTTGCGATGACGTTTTGTGATCATACAATGGTTTTGAGTATAGCATGCAGTTGAAACAGCTTCTGCCCACAAGTAATCTGGTAATTGAGCATTAATCAACATAGTTCTAGCAGCTTCCACTAACGTCCTGTTGCATCTTTCAACAACTCAATTCTGTTATGGGCTTCTAGGAATAGATGTTTGGTGTTCAATTCCCACTTTCTCATAATAAGACCGAAGTGTCTGGTTCTTAAATTCAGTTCCATTGTCAGTTCTGATGATTTGTACTGTGTTGCGAAGCTGAACTTGAATTTTGGTGAGAAAGGTGATGATCATCGAAGGGGCTTGATCTTTACTTCGTAAGAAATAAACCCAAGTCCATCTGGAGAAGTCATCCACGATTACTAGTATGTAGCGTTTGCCGTTGATACTTTGAACACGCATCGGTCCACACAAATCCATATGTAGCAGTTGCAGAACATGATTCGTACTGTGCTCAGGTTTATTAGGAAAATGAGCACAAGTACTTTTCCCTTGTTCACAGGCTGGACATAGGTGATCTTTGAGCGGAATCTTGGAAAGCCCTCAACAAGTTTGTAACGAGCAAGGTCAGTCATAGTTTTGAAATTCAAGTGTGAAAGA
Source organism: Artemisia argyi (assembly GCA_030686995.1). Lineage (NCBI taxonomy): Eukaryota > Viridiplantae > Streptophyta > Magnoliopsida > Asterales > Asteraceae > Artemisia > Artemisia argyi. The sequence goes on along the minus strand of CM060701.1, from coordinate 22,980,173 downwards.
CGTTTGTGCCATAACCAAGATTTAGTTGATTCTGCTTTGGAGAGAAGACATATCGGAGAAGTTGCAATCATATCTGACATTGATATTGTGTAAAGATTTGAGCCCCGGGAGCCAGTCATGAGGTCGTTTCCTTGTAAGTCACGAACAAAGCAAGTTTTCTCACGAAATGCTACTTCTAGATCCCCATCACAGAATTGACCAACGGAGAAAAGGTTGTGACCAAGTCCTTCCACATAGTAAACACGGCTGATTTCGATGTTTCCACTGATATAGTCACCATAACCCATTATCAAAGCGTAATGGTCATTCCCGAATCTGACAGTGCCAATGAACTTTGAGACAAAGTTTTTCAACAGTTTAAGATTGCCTGTCATATGTCGGGTGTATCCGCTATCAACAATCCAGAGAACAATCTGTACCACTTGCATCACCAGAAGAAGACACAGAGGGAACAGAAGTAAGGGTGGAACCCATTGAAAGAGCGGGTTCCTGTTGGTTAGAAACACATGTATTCAATATTTTAGGAATCCATTTAAAGTCAGGTTTTTGTTGTAACCAACGTTGCCAATTCCAACTAGTTCATGCTTTCTTAATGGTGAATTCACTAGTGGTTGGCTGAGTCCTAGATTTGTTCTCGGCATCTATGGGGGTAACTTCTACTTCATTAGAAACGGTAGAAGGCGGCTTTCCTAAGATAGACTTAGAGGCAGTAGTGGGCCTAGAAGGAATGCGTGTCCTACGTTTCTTATGACGATTAAGAATAGAACTAGCTATACACTTAGTATGTTCACCAGATGAAACGCTTTTACGACAAAACACACAAGATGCATTAATATTCAAAACAGTTAAAGGTTCATCATTCGTTACATTTAGATTTTGATTAGAATTTGCCAGATTAGAATCTAAATCTGATGCAACATGAGTTTTATTCAAATTCCTAAGTTGATCTTCTACTCCTTGAGCTTCTAGTGATCCTCTCTTACGTTGCCAGAGCCTATTCGTCTTTTTACTTTTTCGCTTGGGTCTGCTAACGCTATTAGGGGAGACTAGTCCTGTAGAAGTGGAGTTAGCAACATTAGTATTTTGAACAACCTTTCCGTTACCAGTTTTGTCTATTTTATACATTCCTGGTGTTATCACCGTGGTGTCAACCATCTTTCCCTTTTCAAGTATCTTGATTTTCTCTTTCAAATCGATGATGATGTGATTCTTATCCTGAATTTCAGACTCAAGTAAACCATTGCAGTATTTGATGTCATCACGGTTTTGTTTCCATTCGGCGTTTTCAATCTTTAAATCCGCAATTTCATTCTGATATTTGAGACACAAACTTTTGAAAGACTCATTGGTTTTGCAAAGCTGACAAGAGTTAGAAATATTTTGACTTTGAAGTTTCAATTCCATTTTAAGACTCTGAGCTTGACACCATTCAAGCCGTTGATGTAGTTGACAAATTTCATTTGAAAACTGTTTTGTCACATCATCATTCTTTTTTCTCAGATTTTCATTCTCTTGTTTGAGTGTCTCTAATTCCACGTTCAACAAATTATTATCAACACAGAGATCATCTACAAGCATAGAGGTACCAGATTTATAGAGATCATTCATGATAACAGACAAAATATCAGCACAGAGAACTTGTTCCAAGAGTCGATCAGCATCATTTTTGAAAACTTTAGTTTGTAGCTTTTGGACCAAAATCTCATTTTCAGCAGTATCGAAAACGTTTATCATATTTTTTACCTCCTTTTGAAGTTCCTGATCCCAACGTGTAGCACATAGACGGAGGTGTTGAACAATTGGTTTCATTTGTTTTTGAAAAATATCTCTCTTTTCTCGCTCGTAAGCGGATTGAAAAGTTTCAATTTTTATTTCAGAATTGCGTTCAATTGTTTCCTCCAAAATATCGATGTCTTCCATAAAGGTTTTGAAATAATTTAAGACACGACATCTTGGTAAAGTAAGTTCACCAGATGATGGTAAAGGGCCATTTATTTGTACTACAGGTGGGACAGGAGCTGTATTGTGAGATGAAACATATGACTCTTCGATAAACCATGATTTTTCAGGTAATTCCTTTTGAGTGACAAAAGATTTTGAAAGTGGAGGAGCTTTTGAATAGTCATATGGTGTCCAATATTGAACTTGACTCATTTTAGACCGACTCTCTTCTTCAAGTTCCTCTTCTTCCTCAGTATCAAAAACAACAGCACGCACAATCGTATTATCAAGAAAATAATCCATACTGTAAATTTTTGGAATTTCTTTGAATGCCGTGTGAAGAAACATTGAATTGTAATCACCAAGTGCATATCCTGTATTGGGTTTTGGTTTTAAAGTAAATTTCTGAATTGTTGTGACAGAGTTTCCGTGTTTGTAAACAACGTGACGAAATTCTTTGAGTTGGTTTTCAAGATCAACAATATCACCGAGTAAGTTATCTATGTACTTTCTTTTCCGTATTCTATGTTCATGAAAATCCTTTTTACAACTTGACAATTCCGTCTCTGTTTTTGAAAGTTCAGTTTGAAGACATTCAACTTGTTTTTTCAATTCACCCTTCTCACTTTCAAGTTTTGAAATCAACTTTCCGTTTGACTCAATTAAATCTTGCATTTTGCGTTGAAGATCTTGTTCTTTATTGTAAGACTCTTGAAAAGCTTTTTCAAAATTTTTAGTGTGTTTAATCTTATCTTCCTGATTAGAAAGCTGAATTTTATAACACTCAATGTCTCGTGCAAGTGCTGCATTAGTTTCTTTTAAAACTTTGTTTTTCTCATTGCACTTAGCAATTAGCAATTGTTGAGCATTCAGTTGTTTAGATAACATTATGAGGTCAGGGTCTGGATCAAATGATGGTTCATGTTGTTCGAACTGATCATACTTATCATTCTCAATAGGATCATCAAATGAGACAACTGTGTCATCATCAAATATGACAACTGTGCTTATTTGTTGATCTATTTGAGAGGATGAAGATGATGTAGATGGAACAACGTGCACCATATCTGATTCAGAAGCAGAGGGTGATATAATATCATTAATAAAGCATGCATTGAAGTCATGTACCTGAGACAAGCCGTCAGTGTCATACACTGGACCTGAATCATTGAGCTTAAGTTCCTGCATGTTGGCCATAAGCATCACAGCTGCATTAGCTTCCAGATCTTCCATGTCATCATCATTGTGTACATTTGCCATGAAGTTGTTGTCTTGTTCAGGGAAATGTCCATCCTTTTCATCTTGAAGAGCCATGAGTAATGCCTGCTTGTGAAACTTACTACCCCGAGTACGCGGTTTGGTACATGCAGTCGCAATATGACCTTGTTCATTGCAGTTATAGCACCACACTGCATTCCCTGAGTTGGAGTTTCTAGTTGCAACTGGTTCAGACCTTTGCTGAGAAGGTCCTGAGTTGTTCCTGAACCCTCCATTGTTACTAAACCTTTGACCATTCCCATAGTTTCCTGAAGAGCTTCCCGAACCAGATCGACCATAGCTACGATTCTGAATTTCCACTCTTCCATCATTAACAACAGCTTGATTCCTTGTGTTCGAAGATGAACGTTGACGGTTGTTTGTTTTGTTGGAGAATTTGCTGAAAGCACGAGCAATAAGAGCAAGTCCCTGATTCAACGTGTTAAAGTCATCATCGTCATCATCATTGGAGTTGGAGTAGTACACAGCATCATTGTTGTTTGACGGAACAAGTTGAGTAGAAGAATCTTGTGGAGATGAATCATAAGGGACCATTTGGTTCGAGTTGGAAGATTGTGGATAACTGAAGTAGTTTTGCTCTTGAACATATGCATGATTTGACATTGGTGGTGGAGCATAGGGAGATTGAGCTACGAGAGCCAAAGAATTTGGTGTTGATGTTGGTGTGTATCCTCCTCGTAGAGCTCTATCTTTTTCCACTTCAGGTTCATGGTGTTTCAGAAAATCATACAACAAGCCATATGGAGCATCATGAAGATTTTTCGTCTGACGAACAAATGTCACATATTTATGCCAATCAGGGCCAAGACTACCAACAAATTTGGAGTTCACAGCGATCCTTGGTACAGTGATTTTGTGACGTTCCAGATCATTGACCACATTTGTGAAACGATGATAGTAGGATTCAAGTGACTCTCCAGGTTCAATTGTGATGTCAGTGTATTCCATGTATAGCTTGGATTCCATGTCATCTTTGTTCAATTGAGTTCCTTCCATTAGGAGGTGAACGTGTTCCCACATAGCTTTGGCTGTTTTCTGAGCATCGACACTGCGATAGATCGGATTAGGTATACCTTGAAGTATATAAGCCATTGCATACTGATCAACTTCACGATGTAGTTTCTGTTCTTCTGTAAGTGCAGTTTCTGGAAGAGGTCTTTCACCAGGAGGACATGGAGGATCAGCATTTGGATCACCAGCTTCAAATCTTGTTGGCCACTCAAATGGTCCTTCAAGTATCACTTGCTTCAAGAATTGCCCATGAGGTTTCTTTAGTTCAAGAAATCGTAGGAATCGACTTGACCATTGCACATAGTTACCAGGTGTTAGCATTGGAGGTGTCTCAAGTGATCCTGCCTCATGTCGGGATTGTTGAGTTGTAATAACTTCACACATTCTGTCAAACCAGTGAGGTTGTTTGGAGGAGAACTGAGTGTTTTGTTGTGGCACTTGATATGGTTGTTGTTGAGGAATGATCTGTTGTTGTTGCATCATTAGGTAATGATGTAGTGGATTGTATGTTTGTCTTTGAGAAGGTTGTTGATTCATTTGGGTCGGAAGGTAATGTTGTTGCTGATACTCCTGAGGTTGTTGTTGCTGAGGTGGATGTTGTTGAACATGAGGGAAGTAGTGATTAGGTGGTTGAGACATCTTTCGTGATTATGGTAAACGAAGATCGTTAAAGATTAATAAAGGTTGAAATTAGTATTGAGAAATGAAATATCAAATTCGGTATGTTAAGATGTTGTTTCAAACTCGGTATGTAGTGATTAGTCTTCAAACTCGATATGTTCAATTAGGAAGTCAAACTTGATAAGTCCAAACTTTAAAAAAAATTCAAACTTGATAAGTCAAAAAATTCCTAACTCGATAAGCCAGAGGGTGCCAAACTCGATAAGCCAGAAGGTGCCAAACTCGATAAGCCAGAAGGTGCCAAACTCGATAAGTCAGAAGGTGCCAAACTCGATAAGTTAGAAAATTCCAAACTCGATAAATCAGTAAAGTTCAAACTCGATAAGTAGTTAACGTCCCTTAACTCGATAAGGTAAAGAAATTTGGACAGAGTAACTCTTAAGAAAGTAGCAACACTGATCCTAACTCGATAATCGATTAGGAGAACAAGGCTAACTCGCCAAACTACAAAGATCCAAACTCGATGGAATTGTAGAACTTAACTCGATAGAACAAGTTGAAATATCTAACTCGATAAACCTAATGGAACTCTAACTCGATAAAACCTAATGGAATTCTAACTCGATAAAACCTAATGGAATTCTAACTCGATAAAAAACAAGTTTGACCACTAACTCGATAAAATCCAATGTAACCTCTAACTCGATAAATTTCTTATGAACAGTAACCGAATCATTAAAAAATCACTTTGAAACCAAGTTTTTCTACCAAATCAAACCTAAATCAACCTATATAATCCCTTGGCGAATGATACCACTTGTTAGGTCACCATTTCTACAACATAATCACATAAGAATTCTAGAGAGAGAAAGAGAGTTTAGAGAGAGAGTGGAAGGAACACCTAAAACAAATATGAGACAATTAAACTTACTAGTGAACCAACCAACCTCAAAATGAGGTTGAGCATACATATTTATAGGTAAGGATTAGGGCTTCTCTAAACTTACACATTATGACATACTTAGCCCTTAGACTTTATCCAAACCTATAAACCAAGCATAAAACTTACAAAATACGTAAGATAATAAATGTTATAGTTAAGTAACGCAACCTACACCAAAACTAAATGACCGACACTTGAAATAATAAAGTCTATTCCCAACAATTTTCCTCTGGGCCGTCACTAATACTTGGACCATGACGGCCTTGGGTGATGCCGTCATCTCCTATGCACAAAAACTCTCTGGATCGCCACGTGTATTTTCCACATCCACCTCTTTTGTAACTCTTGACGCCGTCATGTGGAGAGCCTTTGTAGTATACTCTAATATGAGAACATGGATTGTTTAGTGATTAGATTTATTTAAGGTTATGTTTTCTAGTGAGAAGTTATAAAGAAAAAGAGATGAGAGAGTTGGGAGCCTTGTGTGAGAAAAACTTGTAGAATGTTAGATTGCAAATGAAGGTCCAACCCTTTCCCATGGGTGGGAAAGGGTATATATAGTTACAATTGAAACGCCCCTTGAAACGGGCTGTAGAACGGGCTGACAGTGGGTAAAGACCCGACCCGACTCCACAAATACTAACTAATACTACACTACGTACTAATTAATATGATAATTAATACGAGCTACAATATGCTAAACTATACTCGGGGTGACCGAGTCTTCATATGAATAATCGTATTCCTAACAATCTCCCCCTAAGGGAGGTCACCCCGGAATATAAGTGTAGAGTCATAGCATTCAGATCTTTGATGACATCTTCATAGCTCTTAGTCTTTTGATTCTTCATTGTTGAGATCTTTGTGCATCAAGCGGTAGACTCTAGATGACACCTTCAATATGGTGGATGATCTTTGGAAATTGTAACAGCTTCATCATCCACGTGATTGTCAGAGGGTCATCTATGAGCTGTAATGTCTCCATGTGATTCGAACACCCTAGTGATGACATGCTCACACTTTTCAGGATCATGATCTTTTACATCAGAGTTGTAGAAGCATATTTGAGGCCCAATCAATGATCATGGTTTCTTAGATTGTGAAGTTGAAGTGTGAGCACGTGTTGATGGATCAACATCTTTTCAGCAATCGACAGCAACCGTCAGAATTTCCTGCAAGCAGACAGTTAGCAATAAATCGTCCGGTACTTATAGGTTTGGAATTAGAGATTGTCAACAGCATAGTGTGAAGACTCCTTCTAACCCTTGCCAAGACCGTTCCCAATCGGCAAACCCTAAAAGGATTCACACGACCTACCTAAGTAGATCAACGATTGGGTGAGTCGCTGGAGATCACTCCACGACTGTTGACCGTTTGTAACCATCGTGACCACTAAGCGTAATTCACAAGGAATCACCTAAGTGACCTGCTTTCAGGGCTGCTTGATGTAGACCCTGGCAGGAATTTCCATTCAATCACTGGGAGTTACAATAGTAACTTCCCTCATAAATGTTCTGGCAGATTGCTAGGATCTGCGTAGGACTCATAAGTTTACCACTGGTGTCCTTAATGTTGAACAACCAGGGTAGAAGTAGCACGTGTTCCTATGAGATCTTTGTATGCATCTCGAGGCTCTATACTCAATAAGTGCATTTGGTTTCCTATGCAGAGATTAGGGAGAGGTCTCCTGCTTCAATATCAACCATCTCTAAGAGATATGTCGATAGATTACACCGGTTCCCCGTGAGAATGAAACAAGTTCTTTAAAGAACTTGAGTGGCTAGAAGGTTTAGTGCATTGCGTCACTGGGTCCATGACGTCTTGTCTTCAATACCGATGTTGCCTTAGCAACGATCGGTAGATTATGAATTGAACCCGGTTTCTGCGCTAAGGTTGAATAATTTGAGGGCTATTTCTTTTCACCCTTTCTCATTTCATTTCTTTTTAATTCTTCAACCCATTCTTTCTCCATTCTCACATTTATCCTTTTTTTCATAATCATACCTACGGACTTTCTAATACTATCTATTTGGTATTTTCCATGGGTAGATCCCTCCGGCTTTGGCGGATTATAGGACGGTTTTCCTAACCTTAGTCACCTTATAACTTCATGACTATCCTATGTTGCCATATACCAAATCATTGAAAATTCTCTCAACGTGTTTATGATAAATAAACACATTTTGTGAACACATTGAGAGTTTTGTCATTTTCAAATGCTCCCCCTTAACATGTGCTCATATGTATTGATTTGAAAATTTGCACATGTCGGAAAGAGTTCTACTTTCTTAATTGATCTACCTTGAGTGAACATGACCGGGCATTCGAGACACGCTTACATCACTAGTTAAACTAGCTTGAAGTTATTACCCTGCCCGATCAGGTTCACCCAAGGTTTCTCGAAACGGTACATTCTACTTAAACTAGTCCTCTTCGAGACACGCTTACATCACTAGTTAAACCAGCTTGAAGTTATTACCCGTCCAGGACTAGTCCTTTCGATTCAGGACATTTGTGTTTCGTCAATTCATGAGTCAAGACTGAGATGCAAGGATCCTTTTACACAAATCATTTTGCTCCCCCTCAATATGTGCATTGATATGCAAAAGAGTTTGGCACATAGGAAAGAGCAGATTTTTGTTTTCATGTTCAAAAACATCACTTTTTAATCAGTTTCTCATATTTAAATCACATCTTCTCCCCCGATCAAAAATTTCAAATCAATTTGAGATTTGGGATCCCAAGTGATTTAAATAAGTATAAAGTTTTGGAGAAGGATGTGACATTTTTAAGAATGACTGATTTGGAGACAACATTTTGCTCCCCCTCAAAACTTGAGGGAGTATGTTATGTGTTAGAGGTGATGAGTTTATAAATAATTTTGAGTTTAGCGAGAGACTCATGAAAAATTTATATCCTAACACATAACAATTGCATTAAATCCACTTGAGTTATGCACAAAGATCTTCTTTTGGATGATATATATAGTTTTTGTAATCGTTCTCCCCCTCAATCGATGACACATTTAAAATTAAACATTTTGCATAAAGAATTAATTCTTATAGCATCAATTGAGTGGTAAATTTTAAACCCCATTTTGGTTTGTTTGATCTTCAAAAACCATGGTACCACCAAGTTTGGAACAAATATTTTCCCGAAGAATCATTGAAGGAAAAATATTTGAGATGCAAAGAAGACTTCTCTTCTTTTACTAGAGATGATGCACCTAGGCGTACATCAAATTGGAAAGGCACGAATGTAAAGTAATTCATGCCTTTGTTAGGAACAGTCGTCTTTTTGGCGACGAACCTTCCCCAATATGAAGACCGGGTTGCTATCTGAAGTAATAGCAAACCATTTAGAGAGACTAGTATTAGATACGACACGTTTTAGAAGACATTATTAATAAAGGAACTCTTGCTCAAGCATATGTATGTTTCCGTGTCATTACTGAATGACATTTCTAGAAGCGCACATAATATTGATTAGACAAGAGACATGTCGAGAGAAGAATATTTTTGGTTTTTATGATTTTCTGATTTTTAGGTTTTTTTTTTTTTTTTTTTTTTTTTTTTTTTTTTTTTTTTTTTTTTTAATATTATGTACAAAGGATATATGAAGCAACCCCTTTACTCCTCCTGATCTTCCTGAAGACTTATGAGATCCTCAGGAGTGAGACTCTTCATACCAAGGCGGGGGAGGATAAATTGAAATCGATCCCTAGAAAGTGCTTTAGTAAAGATATCAGCTAGCTGGAACTCAGTCCTCACAAAGTAAAGTTCCACAATTCCTTTCTCAACTTGCTCCCTGATGAAGTGATGTCGAATGTCAATGTGTTTAGTTATTGAGTGCTGGACATTGTTGCAGCAAATAGCAATCGCACTTTTGTTGTCACAATACATGGGAACCTTGTTGCATACGAAGCCATAGTCCAAAAGTTGAGATCTCATCCATAAGATCTGAGCAGAGCACGAGGACATGGAAATGTATTCAGCCTCTGTGGAGGAAATTGATGTACTCATTTGTTTCTTTGAAGACCAACTAACTAGCTTGTTACCCAAGAACTGAGCACCCCCAGATGTACTTCGACGAGTATCCTGACATCCCGCATGGTCAGCATCCGAATAGGCTGTGAGTGCCATGGAAGTGTCCTTTGGGTACCATAGGCCCAAGTGGATTGTTCCTTTAAGATACCGAAATACTCTCTTGACAGCTTCTAGGTGTTTCTTGGTAGGTTTGGATTGATACCGAGCACACATGCAGACTGTAAATAGTAGATCCGGTCTGCTAGCAGTAAGATACATTAAGGAACCAATCATGATTCGATACTTGGTTTGTTCAACTGGGATCCCAACATCATCTTCATCAAGTTAAGATCTTTCCATCATAGGGGTATCAACTGCGTCACATGAATCGAATCCAAATTTCTTCAAAATTTCATTGGCATACTTGGATTGATTGATGAAGATTCCATTGGGATTCTGAGATATTTGCAAGCCTAGAAAGAAGGACATTTCACCCATCATGGACATCTGGAATTCAGAACTCATCTCTTGGGAGAACCGATCACACTCTTTGGGATCAGAAGAGGCAAATATGATATCATCTACGTATATTTGCACATGAAGAAATGTTTTGCCCGTTTTTCTGGTAAAGAGTGTAGGATCAACATCACCTTTGGAGAACTTTTTGGCAAGAAGGAATTTTGACAAGGTGTCGTACCACGCCCTAGGAGCTTGTTTAAGTCCATAAAGGGCCTTCTTCAAGCGATACACATGGTTAGGACGTTCAGGATCCACGAATCCTTTGGGTTGACTTACACACACTACTTCTTTAAGATCGCCATTTAAAAATGCAGTCTTAACATCCATCTGATACACTACCATATTTTGACTAGCAACATTTGCCAGAAATATTCTTATGGCTTCAATTCTAGCAACTGGTGCGAAGGATTCTTCAAAGTCAATACCCTCTTCTGAGGATGTAGCATCATTTGACGATTCAGGAGCAAAGATGTTAACAAACGGCTCATTATCGGGTGGAGTGAAATGATTCACTTCAAAAGAATTATCTACAGCTGCTACTCGTTGTACATATGAGGATTGACCATTACATGTGGTAATAGAATGACTGATGGTGGGAGCTTCAAGATCCCATGACAACGAAGTGGATGGTCCAGCATTAACATCTGGGACATTAGCTACCCTAGCTGGTTGTGGAACGACTGTGGCTTCTGGAGCATTCACATTTTAAGGTTCAAAGTATTCATCAAACATGGGGTCAAATAGCTTTTTCCAATCATCACTTGTAGGAGGTACAAAAGGAGTAGCAGGAGTGGGATTCTGTACAAGCCTGGAGCTTATAGGTCCAGGAGACAAGAGGTTAGGTACGGGTCCAGAACTTGATTGTCCAGGAACCAGTTGCTCTGTCAGCTCATCGAAAGTAACGTAGATTGTTTCCATTATGTCTCTGGTACGTTTATTGTAGATTCGGTATCCCTTTCGTTCTAGAGCATAGCCAACAAAGAAACCAATGTAAGCCTTGGCCTTGAGTTTCCCAAGGTCTTCATTGTCATTTGTTGGATAGCACAATGCACCAAATACTCGAAGAAATGAAAGATCTGGTTTTCTGCCATGAACCAGTTCATATGGAGTCTTGCAGTGGAGAGGATGTATCAAGGATCTATTCTGTGTATAACATGCAGTTGCAATCGCCTCAGCCCAAAGAAACATAGGAGCTTTGGAGAAGATGAGCATAGTCCTTGCGGCTTCAACTAAGGTGCGATTGCGTCTTTCAACAACTCCATTTTGTTGAGGAGTACGTGGAATGCTCTTTTGATGACTAATTCCGACACCTTCATAAAATTGAGTAAGTTGTTTGTTCACAAACTCCGTTCCATTATCAGTACGAATGAATCTAACTGTTTTGTTGAGACGAACTTGCAACATCTTTATGAGTTTGATGATGGTTTCCGGAGTTTCGTCTTTTGATCGCAGAAACTTTACCCACGTGAATCGAGAGAAATCATCAACAATAACAAGCACATATTTCTTTCCATTGATACTTTGAATCCTCATTGGTCCACAGAGATCCATGTGAAGAGTATGTAGAACTTCCATGATGGAATTGACAGTCTTGGGTTTATGGGTGTGCTTTTTGCTCTTGCCCATTTGACATGCGGAACACAAATGGTCTTTCTCATACTTAAGCCTGGGCAACCCTCGAACAATATCCTTACGTGTGAGTTCATTGATGGTACCGAAGTTCAAATGGTTTAAATGACGATGCCACAACCATGATTTGTTCTTAGAGGCTTTAGAGAGCAAGCAAATTGGAGAGGACCGTAGCATGTCTTCAATAGAGTTGGTATAAAGATTAGTGCCCTGACTTCCCTTGAGGAGATCAACACCATCTAATTCTCTAACAAAACAGGTGTGCTTTCTGAAAGCAACTTCAAGATCCGAATCACAGAATTGACCAACAGAAAATAGATTGTGCCCAAGTCCTTCCACATAGTAAACTCTGGATATAACACTGTCTCCAAAAACGTAGTCACCATAACCCATTATAGATCCAAAATGGTCGTTCCTAAATCTAACCATACCAATAAACTTTTCCACGAAATTCTTGAGCCGCCAGCGATCTCCCGTCATATGTTTTGAGCAGCCTGAGTCCAAATACCAAAGGACGATTTGTACGACCTGCATTTGAAACCAGACAATGGTGGATAACTGAAAAAGCTGGAGCCCCACAAACAGTTGGGGTCCGTTTGGTTAGCACACACAAATATTGGATTATCATATGTTAAAGATATCTCACTGGAATTTTCACATTTTGATGCACTAGAACTAGGAGTGGTACTAAGTGCTTCTATTGGGAACATTCTACCAGTAGGTCTCCACCTTTTAATAGGCACAACTTTGGAGTTAGTGATCCTAGTCATTGGGCACTTTTCACCTAGGGTAAAAGGAAATTGGCACAACAAGACCATGAACAAATTGGTAAAAGGAAATCTGGTCAGAGGAATGCCTACAAAGACTTTTGAAAATTGGTAAAAGGAAATCTGGTCAGAGGAATGCCTACAAAGACTTTTGAAAATTGTGAAACTTGTGTTGCTTGTCAAAAGGGTAAACAACACAGAGTTTCATTAAAGTCCAAAGCTGTGAACACAAATACTGAGCCATTACATCTATTGCACATGGACTTATTTGGGCCTGTATTTGTCAAAAGCTTGAACAAGAAGTCATATTGTCTTGTTGTCACTGATGACTTTAGCAGGTTTACTTGGGTATTCTTTCTTGCTACTAAAGATGAAACTCCAGACATACTCAAGGCATTTATTACAAGAGTTGAAAACCTGTACAATCACAAGGTGAAGATAATCAGATGTGACAATGGTATTGAGTTCAAGAACAGTGTTATGAATCAATTCTGTGTGGGGAAAGGAATTCTTAGACAATATAGTGTAGCAAGAACTCCACAACAGAATGGTGTTGCAGAAAGAAGAAACATAACACTTATTGAGGCTGCAAGAACAATGTTATCTGATTAAAAATTACCTATTCCTTTTTGGGCTGAAGCTGTGAACACTGCATGCTTTGTGCAGAACAGAAGTAAGGTAGTCAAGCCTCACAACAAGACTCCATATGAGTTATTTCATGGAAAGAAGCCACTGATTGATTTTCTCAAACCATTTGGATGTCCTGTTACAATTTTGAACACTAAGGATCAGCTAGGCAAATTTGATGAAAAAGCTGATGAAGGGAATTTGGTTGGTTACTATGTGATTAGTAAAGCTTTCAGGGTATACAATAAGAGAACAAAACACGTAGAGGAGAATTTGCATATCAAGTTTTCTGAGAACACATCTAATCCGGAGAGAAAAGGACCAGAATGGTTGTTTAATGTTGATATGCTTACCAAAACAATGAACTATGTACCAGTTATTGCCAATGTTGAAAAACCACAAGAAGAATTTGTTTTGGCTGAGAAACTAATGGTTGGTCCTACCTTACTACCCTTTCAGTCAGATCCAAGTCCTAAAGAAGATGTGGTTACTCAAGAGAAACCTAAGGAAACTGAAGAAGGTATTGAAATACCTATTGAAGCAGAAAAAGAAACTAATGGGGCTCCCAAAGTAGTTGTTGATGTCTCTCCTACAAAGCCAGAAGACTTTGCTGCTGACTCAGAAGACTCTACTGCTAGGCCAAAAGATACAACTACTGCTCCACCACATTTTGCTTCCAAGCCTACTCACTCTACTGCTACTTCAATGTTTCACAAATTGGATACTCAGGGTAGACCTATTGATGATTCTATCTATCCTGATGATCCAATGCCTTCTCTTGAAAATATTTACTATGACACAGATGATGATGCACTTGATGGTCAGTTATTTGGAGCCGCTGCAGATTTTACTAACTTGGAACTCAATATTCCTTTTAGTCCTACAACTACCACAAGAGTACACAAGGATCATCCCAAAGATCAAATCTTAAGTGATCCACAATCATCTATTCAAACTAGGCAGATGACTAAAGCACTGAAAGATCTTCAACATCAAAGTTTCTTTGCCAGATCTCTGCATCAAAGAAATAGTCATAAAGATCTTCAAAATTGCCTGTTTGCATGTTTTATTTCTCAAATTGAACCCAAAAACACTTACAAAGCCTTACAAGAAGCAAGTTGGGTGGAAGCAATGCAAGATGAGCTTCTACAATTTAAGCTGCAAGAGGTTTGGACTTTGGTTGAACTGCCAAATGGAAAAAGAGTGATTGGCACAAAATGGGTTTTCAGATGCAAAAGAGATGAGAGAGGAATTGTCATAAGGAATAAGGCAAGGTTAGTAGCACAGGGATACACACAACAAGAAGGACTTGATTATGATGAGGTATTTGCTCCAGTGGCAAGAATAGAAGCAATTAGAATATTCTTGGCTTATGCTTCATACAAAGATTTTGTAGTGTATCAAATGGATGTGAAAAGTGCTTTTCTGTATGGGACCATTACTGAAGAAGTTTATGTGTCTCAACCACCAGGCTTTGAAGACCCTGATCATCCTGACAAAGTTTACAAGGTAAATAGAGCAATGTATGGCCTACATCAAGCTCCTAGAGCTTGGTATGACACTTTGTCAACATACTTGCTAGAATCTGGGTTCAGCAGAGGAAAGATTGATAAAACTTTGTTTCTCAAAAGACAAAAGGATGATATTTTGCGGGTTCAAATTTATGTTGATGACATCATTTTTGGGTCTACAAACAAAGCTATGTGTGTTAGTTTTGAGAAGCTTATGAAGGACAAGTTTGCTATGAGTTCAATGGGAGAACTCACCTTCTTCTTAGGTCTACAAGTTACACAGAAAGAAAATGGTATATTTATCAGTCAGGATAAGTATGTCAATGATATTTTGAAGAAATTTGGTTTTGAAGATGCTAAACCTGCCAAGACTACCATGGAAACCAATAAACCATTGCTGAAGGATGAATATGGAAAGGAAGTGGATATACACTTGTACAGGTCTATGATTGGCTCATTGATGTATCTTACAGCATCAAGGCCTGATATCATGTTTGCTGTGTGTGCCTGTGCAAGATTTCAAGTGTGTCCCAAGGAATCACATCTCAATGCAGTGAAGAGAATTTTTAGATATCTGAGGCATCAACCAAAATTGGGCCTTTGGTATCCTAAGGATTCACCATTTGATTTGGTCTCCTATTCAGATAGTGACTATGCTGGAGCTTCTTTGGATAGAAAGTCTACAATAGGGGGTTCTCAATTTCTAGGAAGCAGATTGGTGTCATGGCAATGCAAGAAGCAAACAGTGGTGGCAAATTCTACAACTGAATATGTGGCTGCTTCAAGTTGTTGTGGACAAGTTCTATGGATGCAGAATCAATTATTGGATTATGGGTACAATTTCATGAATACCAAAATTCATATTGATAACAACAGCACACTTTGCATAATTAAAAATCATGTTTTTCATTCTAAAACAAAACATATTGAGATAAGACATCACTTTATCAGGGATTGCTATGAAAAGAAGTTGATCCAAATTGTTAAAGTTCATACTGATAACAATGTTGCTGATCTTCTCATTAAACATTTTGATGTGGGGAGGTTTCAATTTTTAATTGCAAACATTGGTTTGATAAATCTTTGAAAAACTTATCTCTTTGTTTTTGTACAAGTGTGTAAAGGAATTGTGCTGCTTGTTACTCTGCTGCTTATCTTAAAGCATATGTTTGTGATGAAATGTACTATGCTACTATTTCTAACTCTACTGCTAGTACATATGTTTGTTTGCTTTGTGGTGTTTGGTCTAATATTGTGCAGGGATAAGTCTAAATGATGATTTGCAATAACATTATTGAGACAACAAAAGAAGCACATTTATCATTCATCAAGTTCAGAAGCAAATACATCAAAAGAAAATTACAAAGATCACTTCTGAAACCACAAAAGAGTGCAAAAATCTAAGATGAAATTAAAGAATACAAGCACTACTTCCTAGGGCATGAAAGTCCAAGAACAATTTTTCTTTCTTTAGGGAGAGGAGAGTTTGTCTTCCTTGTCTTCTTTGCCTTGGTGGATTTCTTTGGTCATGGCCTTGATGACTGAGGCCTCTCAGGAGTGGAAGGTAGTTCGTTTGGAGGCTCATCCTCATCTGATGAAGTGTAGATGAATGGGGAAACAAGCTCCCTTGGGGATGGTTGCCTAACAGGGATCCAAGCTGTGTCTTCTGATGATTCTGAAGACGATGGAGATTTTGGGGACATCACAGCTTTACCCCTGGAAGTGCTTGGGGTTTGATTCAAACTGAGGAGATCTTTGAACATAGGGAGATCATGCTTTCTCTTCTTCGCTTGCTCCTTGGTTCTACAACCATCATGTGGAGGACGGAAGGGCGACACATATGTTTCAAAGGGGGTTTCATCTTCAGATGATGAATCAGAAGAGATATTGATGATTTCGGGTGTTGATTTCATGATTATTTGATTTGATTTGGGTTAATTGAAGTTTTGATTTGGTTGATTGGCGTTTTGATTGCGATTAGGGTTTGATTGTGATAAATTAGGGAAAAGATTTAGTTCGTTTTTATAGGGATTACGGCATATCATCACATTAATTGCTGAGGATACTTGACTTTTTGACCAAGCTTGTTTCGTCAACTCTGCTGCTGGAATATTTCACTCTGTTTCTAGTTATACAACTCTGCTGCTAGTGTTATTGTGCTGCTATGGTTGAAAGTGTGAGGGTGGGATGTGTAACTTCTTCAATCCGTTTAAAACCTAATTGATCTTTCTAATTGGTTTTCTCATGTTTCAAATTGAAGTTATCACAAACCCTAACACTCCATCTCTCTCAAAGTCAATAATTCCCAATTTCCCTAAACCCTAACTCATGGAGTGTATTCGTACCTGGGCAAAGCAACACAATAGTGTGGTCGTTCTTGATGCAGAATCCATTAATGAAGAACTCACAGACATGGTAAAATTTTTGAATGCTACTTCTCTTAGGTATGCACTCACTGTGAATCCTACTATATTTGCTTCCCACATCAAACAGTTTTGGCTTACTGCTAAAATCAAAGCTACAAATGGGGAAAAATATGTTAGTGCTTTAGTAGATGGGCAAAAGGTTCGTGTAACTGAATCATTCATAAGAGAAACTCTTCTCTTAAATGATGAAACAGAGACCACTTGCCTTGCCAATTCTGCTATTTTTGCTGGTTTAAAAGATTTGGGGTATGAGGGGAATCATACAAATTTAAAATTTCAAAAATCTCTCCTCTGTCCTCAATACAAGTTTTTGATACATCTTCTTCTTCATTGTTTGAGTCCTAAAACTTCTGGATGGCATGAGTTTAGTACTATTATTCCTTCTGCAATGGTATGCTTAAGCACAGGTCAGCCATTCAATTTTTCAAGAATGATTTTGGAAGGGATGTTTCAAACTATCAAAGAGTCTGGTTCATATTTGCTTTATCCAAGTTTTATACAACTCTTTGTTCAAAAATAACTTACAAAGTTTAGAGGCCATGTTTCTACCTATGATGCTCCAAAATTGATTTCTAAAACTTTTACCTTCTTGGTTAAACATGGAAAAGGTTTTTTAGGCACATATACAAATCTTACACCTAAAATGGTGCAACTTGTGCAAAACAATCAGGGTGAAGAATCAGGAAATCCCACTGACTCCCATCACACACCCAATTTTAGTGCATCTGCTACACAACCTAAAATACTCTATACCCGTAGGAACACCAAAAAGAACACTGATCTTCCTCAGGATAGTGTTAGTATGGTTGTACAAGATGAGGCTGTCCTAGGTGATGAAGAGGACATGTTGGCAAGGGCTGTCACTACTGCTTCTAGCTTAGCAGCAGAGCAGGATAGTGATAACATCATTAAGACCCAAACCATGGCAGCATCTAGAGATGATGATTCTTCTGAATCAAATCCTCAGGATGGTAACCCTAGCCAAATGGTAAATACAGGGGGCTCAGATGATCAAACTAGGTTTGATACTGAGTTTATGTCCCAAGATTCACCTCTCGGACCAGGTTACACAGGTCGAAGTGATGAGGACAGACCAATGACCAATGAATTGACGGAAAATCTTGTACATGATGACAATGTCCATGATTCACCTCTCGGACCAGGTAACACAGATCGAAGTGATGAGACTATTATGAAAGTCATTCAAGAATTGACGGTTACTTGTACCAACTTGGGGTTGAAATGTACTACATTGGAGGACAAAGTTCTTACTCTTTCATCTGTTGTTGCTGATCAGGACAAGACTATCATCAAATTGCAAAAACAGATTAAGAACTTTCAGAAATCAAAATCTTCAACCTCTTTGAAAAGATTGAAGAAAGTGGGCACTTCTCAGATTGTTAGTTCTCCTGATGTCTCTACTCACTTGGAAGATGATGCTTCCAAACAGGGGAGGAATGAAGAGGCAATGGGTTCAGGGGAGGCAAATTTGGAAAAGGCTGATAGTGCTCTGGGTTTGAATGATAGAATGGCTTTAGGGGAGGCTCCAGTGATTGGTGATATGGATGTTGAAAGTCCTCAGGATCCTGAAGAGTTTGTGGTTGCTGATCAATCAGGGAATGAGGTTGTTATGGAAGAGGTAATTGCTACACAAGAGAAGGTGGTAGACCAACTTACAACTTTGGAGCCTGAGCAATTAGTGAAGGTAACAGGGTTGATGGGTGAAACATTGATGAAGTTGGGAGATTTGGTGAAAGACAAAAGTCTTGACTCTGCTGCTCAAGAATCTACTGCTAAGGAAATTACTAACTCTGCTGCTAGTGGATCTGCTGATACACAAGACTCTGCTGCTGGGTCTGGTGACAATGCTGCTGCTGAAGCTATGGTATTGTTGAGCAAGAAAACTACACCAGTATCAACTCCTTCACTACCACAACAAACTAAAACAACAATCAAATCATCAGCACCTAGAAAACCTGAAAAAGGGATTGTTATTAAAGAACCTGCTGCTCAACAAAAGAAAGTTATTTCTTCATCTTCTACTGATATAGGCAAGGGCAAGAAAGTTGAAAAACCAAGGAAAATGTATAAGGGGATTGATTTCACTGATGTACCTTTTGATTCTTGGCCTAAGGCATTACAAGTTGAACATGATACAGCTGCTGCATTTAGAGAACAAGAGTTGATTAATATGGAAGAACAACAGTTAGCTGAGAAAGAGGCTGAAGGATTAAAGAGGTATGATGATTGGATAAATGAGAAGATCAGAATAGCTGCTGATATTGAACTCAATAAGCTGATCAAGATTGAAGAAAATGAAGTTCCAACTTTTAATGTGCAATCTTGGTACAGTGAGTTTATTACTAAGAAGAGAAATGAAAATGCTACTGCTAGAAGAAAGATAAAGATATTTAAAGGACCAACTGTAAAACAACAAAGAAAAGAATATGAAAGGTATCTAAAGAATATGGCTGGATGGACATTGGTACAGTTGAAACCTTATTCTGATAAAGAAGTTTTTGACTTGTATCAACAAGCTAAGAGGAGAACAGATACTTTTTATGCTATGGGATGTGCTGAGGATTTGGAACAAATTGCTCAGATGAACAAGAAGTTGGTACCTGAAAAGGTAGCTGAAGCAGAGCATATTCAAGAAGCTGATGTTGTTAAACAGCTTGATATTGATGCAACAAAGACTATTTCTTCTGTGCAAGTTGATAAAAGAAAAGGTGTTATTCATAAGTTAGTTGCAAAGAAGAAGAGAAAGATTGGGGAAGGAAGCAGTTCTATGCCTGAAGGAGATATGTTTAAACATGATCTTGATCACATTCCTTCTGAGCATCTTAAAGAACAATTGAAGGTTTACACTATGGTTGGCAAGATGGAAGATCCTGAAGTAGTTGATGCTAAACCATTAGGAGTTAAATATCCTATTATCAAAGTAACTACAGGATATGATACTAATATTGGAGCATTTCATGATGTCCAGAGATCTGATGGTAAGACTCACAGGTTTCTTAGATTTCAACAGATGCTACTTTACTTTGACAGAGAGGATGTTGAAGACTTGTGGAAGTTATACAAGGCAAAGTTTGGAGCTGAGAAGTTTGATGGTAAAAAGTATGAGATAGATCAAATTGATCATATCATAACTTCTTCTGATAATGTCATGTGGAGAGCTCTTAAACTTATGTTTGAACCTTCAATGAATGATTCTGAATGGACAGAGATAGTAGATTACAAAGTAAGAAAATGGAGACTCTTTCAAGATTCTGGAGTTCATGTGTTAGATATTGGACCAATTACTTTGTATATGCTAGCTGAAATGGATTACCCAGTGGTAAGATACTGGAATATTGTCAATCAGATGGTTAATGGTGATAAATCACTTAAGTTGCAGAAAGACTATGATTCTGTTGATCAAGCATTCAATTTGCTATCAAAGTATAAGAAGATATTTGATCAATTGGATTCTCAAGGTTTGAAGTGTTTGGAAGCATCCTCCAAGTGATTAATTGTGCTTAGAAGAAACTTACTTATTTAGAAATAAATAATAAGTTTAGGGGAGGATTGTTGGGTCTGAAACTGCTACTGAGTAAACTGCTGCTATAAGTGAAACTGCTGCTAGTGGTAATGATTCTGCTGCTAATGTCAAAGTGCTGCTGAGGTTAAATGCTGCTGACAGAATCTACTGCTGATGGGATAAGTATGTATACGGTTTAGATAAATACAGAATAGATTGTGTAAATATTATATTTATCTAGAATATACTTATCGTGTAGAGAAAGGTATTGTAAACCTAGTAGGACTCCTTAGTCTATAAAAGGAGGATCTTAGGGTTAGTTTATGTACGTATTATTATTCACTTCAAGGTTGTAAAACCCTAGCATTTTTGAGTGCTCGTATTAATAATATTGAAGTGTTGAAAGAGAATCATTATTCTTCTTAAGTTAAGTTTTTACATTCCGCATATTAGCTTAAGTGTTTAATCAAGTTAACTTCTATACAAGATCGTTTAAGCTCAACTGGGATCAACAAAAGGGAAAGGGTTCCCTTGTTTGTTTGGCTCTGTGACAAATGTCACAGGAAGAAACAAGTGTACCAGAAGTCACCTTTAAGTCATTCTGTAACACATCAATAACTTGATCAGCAGGATGACCAAGTCTGCAGTGCCACAAAGATTTAGAAACAAAAGCAGACACATTACAATTATTACCTATAGTCTCACAAACATGTTGATCAAACAAGTATAAACCATCTGATTCACTACCAGTCCCCATGATTTTGTTTTGAGTTAAATCCTGAATATAACATTTATTCTCATCAAACCCAACAAACTATCTCTAATCAACTTATGCACAGATAAAAGGCTGACACAATACTCAGGATCAACCAGAACATCATACAGAACAACATTATCAGAAAAATATATATTTCCAATGTATTTAATTTTAGCCAAGGTACCATTAGGGTGCCCAACTGCATGATTAAGATCAGATATGTCAATAATTCCAAACATGTTTTTTGTGGTAACTGTCATATGCTGATTATCCCCTGAGTCTATAATCCAACCCATAATTATGTTACATAAAACAGAGTTATTATTAAAGAATCTGTGAAAGTTGATATTGAAAAACACATTGCAATTGAAAAAACTTGGCATACCTGCCATGTTGGCTTGAATATTGCCAGAAGGCATATCATTAATCAGAGCCATTAACTTCATCATTTGATCATTAGTGAAAGAGAGAGATTGAGGAGAAGAGGATTGAGAAGAACTATTGTCAGACACTTCAGCAGAAGCATTAGCATTAAACCCAGACTTAATACCACTTTTAGAAGAAGGTTTAATATATCCAGGAGGATAACCAATAAGATCAAAACATCTTTCAATAGTATGTCCGACTTTTCCACAATTTTTACAATTCAAATTCAGATTAGGACCTCTATTATTACCACTTGTGTTTCCACCAGTGGTACCATTGTTAATAAATTTTTTGTTATCAAACTTTTTGAAACCATAATTACCAATATTACTAGCAGAATTTGAAAATTTGGTTTTAGAAGCAAAACTAGAAGTCTGAGTTTTAGAAACAGAAGCAGAAGAAGAAGGAATCCCTCTATGAGATTCCTCCCTATAAATAATAGTAAAAGCATATTTTACATTAGGCAAAGTTTCTCTAGTTAGAAGACTGCTTCTAATAGGTTGATACACATCATTTAAGCCCATAAGAAATTGCATAAGTTTCATAAGATCATTATGTTTGGACACATCTTCTCTAGCAGAACAAGAACACTTAGGCAATTTAGTCAAAATATCTAATTCTCTCCATAATGAATTAAGCTTATGATAGTATTCTGATGAGGCGAAAAATGATCCGTTTTTAGGGGGTTATTTAAGCCTGGAATTGAATTGATTTGATCAAATATTGCCTTAAATCGTTCCTTTTGTGATTTTAGGTACTTTTGGAGTGAATTCTAGAAAAGGAAGCATTTTGGACGTTTTTGGAGCATAAAAGTGAAGAAAACGGCAAAGTCTTAATTTTCCTTGCTGGAAACAGTACCTGACGGCGTCACAAGCTTCTTCATGACGGCGTCAAGAGTAATACAAGAGGTGGAAGTGGATAAAGTCCGTGACGGTCCAGAAAGTTTTGTGCATTGGAGATGACGGCGTCACCCAAGGCCGTCATGTGTAAAAGTAAAGATTGATGGCCTAGAAAATTTCCTGAAGGCGTCACGTAGGCCGTCACGTGTTAACTTGTCAAAACTTGCGCGTGAAGTAGTTGATATTGTTTTGGTCATAAATTTTGCATACGAACTCGGATTTAGGTGATTCACTAGCCCACGCGAAGAGGACGAAGAGATCTATAATTTGGTGAAGAAAAGTTGGTCGTGACGCCGTCATGATTGGTCTAACGCCGTCATGATCGGGCCGACAGAAAATCAGCTTATAAATATAGCATCATAACTTCACTTTTTGTAAGCCATAAACCCTAAGGTCGATTCCTGGGTTTAGGTGGGTGTTTTTCCAGCAACTTAGAGGGTTTCAATCACTCCATAAACATCTTGTAATGGTTTGATGATTCTATCTTAATTCATGTCTTCAATTATCCTTATTGTTGCTTGTTCTTTATTAATTATGCTTGGCTAATTCACCTTGTGTATACTTATGATTGTGTGAAACTTGTATATAATTGATTAGATCTTATTGATTCCTTGTTGATGTTTGTATCTATCTTCATCAATTAGGGCATGACACTTCGATAGATCTAATTGGTTTAGTTTATAATTCTTGATTCCTATTGTCTCTTGTTTGGTTGATTGTATTCGATGTTAGGCTTAAGAAAACTGGCAGACTTCCATAAGATAACATGCTTGAAAGTCTTAAGAAACATGAACCAATGCGTACTAGGTTATTATGGTTGCATTTAATGCATGAGCGAATTCTAATGATCCCATGTTAGGAGCTTCTTGCAGGCTCGACATAGGAGTGAAGTAGGAGCTTATAGAGTTGGGGAAGTACGTACGCCACCCCACGAATGGTATTAAGGAATACAACCCGTCAATTAAAACAAGGTGAGACAATTCAATAGGTAGAATTGGATAGCTAGCAAGGAGTAACATATCATAGGTAGACGTGCTTCACTTACCTTGTAGAACCCTAGTTTACTTTTCTTGTTAATTAGTAGCTTTTGGGGTTAGTTAATTAGCAACTAATTCCGCCCCTCCTTCCAATACCCGAGAATTTTACTTGCTTTTCATAAAATATAAAAACACAAAAAGAATCATCCTTCACCTTTAGACCTAGTTAGATTAATTTTCAATCCTAACGACACTATTCCTGAGTTGAACGATCAATCCCCCGGTACTTGTCACTATACTATACTACAACGATCAGGTACACTGCCTGGTGGGGGTTGTAAGCTTCTCGAGATCCCACGAGAGGTAAAGCCTGGTGCAATTCCCACGCATCATATTCAGAAATAGATAGATCTCCTTGTTTGAAACTATGAATTTTCTGCATTAAATTGAACACAACATACCCATTTAATTTATCACAAGTTTCCTTAAGTTCAGTCCAAACATCAGCAGCATTATCAGAGAAGATTTGACCCAAATATAAATCCTCAGATATAGAGTTAAGCAACCAAGATAAAACAATAGCATTACACCTTTCCCACTAATTAAGTGAGGATGACTAGAAGCATATTGATCTTTTTTACAAGTACCATCTATAAATCCAGTTTTATTCCTAGTATGTATAGCTAGTTTCATAGTAGTGGCCCATACTCTATAATTTTCAGTACCAGTTAATTTCACAGAAACAATAGTAGGATTACCAAAATCATTATTATTCAGATGCAAAGGATTGCCTAAATCTAGACTACTAACCAAAACCTCAGAGCTACCACTAGCAGCATCACCAGACATAATGATACCAATTGTTGAAAATAGAAGGGGGGGGGTTGAATAGTTTTACGTCCTTTTCAGATTTATAAAAACAAGTTTGTTTTAAAAACTTCGAATCTAGTTTATGTGATCTCAATACTTGCATTATATGAACAATTATATATTAACTAACTAACTAATCTAATATAGTATAGGTAAATAAGTAAGTAATGAAAAGAGTTGGAGAGATCAAACCACAACACAAGAATTTATAGTGGTTCGGCTACAAGGTCACCTTCCTTGTTCCTAGTCCACTCCCCGAGTCACCTACTCGAGAGTTTTCTTCACTATGTCAACAAACTCCCTTATGGCGGAGAAAACCTTACACACCAATTTACACACCACAACTACGTCACAACTTGATCACAACTTCTTCACACCTATTTACTTCACACCTATCTTCTTCACACCTTTCTTCTTCACACCAATCTTCTTCACACCAATCTACTACACACCTATCTTCTTCACTTCAATATACTACACACCTATCTTCTTCGCAACTACACTAATTCACTACTAATCAACTTCTACTTCCTACACAACTTCTATTACTTCAAAACTACTTATTACATACACAACACAACTTCACAAATATATATACACAATGCACAACTACTCTTCAATACTTCTTGAACTTAGTTGTAGAAGGAGTGTTCTTCTTTTGCACTTTGGATGAGGATGGATGACAAGGGATTGAATCACTTGAAACAAGGATTAATATACAAATGATCAAAGGGTTTTACAGGATGTTTAAAGAGTTTGAGATCTAAAAATTTCGTGCAAAAAGGTAAGAAAAATTTCAGATTTAAGGTGGTATTTATAGGCAACAAGTTCTGACAGAGGAGCGTGGCCGGCCCTTAAAATTAAGGGGACCGCCCCTTATTATTAAGGGGGCCGCCCAACTGTAACGGCCAGAAAACTTGTCTTTTAGTGGGGAAAATTTATTTGGTGAAAAACTAACTGATTTTGGTTAAAAATTTGAAATCATATATTTAGTATAATTAAAACATTTTTCTTTATTACCAAAAGTGTTTTTCAAAAATATATAATATGTTTATAAAATTAAATAAACTTTGTATTAGTTAATTAAATACCCCTTTGATCATGAGATGTATTAAACACTTGTTTATTCATACCTTAAGTGACTAAGTTGGATATAGTGATATAAACTAGCTTAATACTTGTTTACGTAGTAATCTTACGTTTGATGAGTTTACATTTTGTGATCGTCAAAATATAGAGATATCAAAAAATATGAATAACGTTTTCATGCATTATTTATGTCAACAGCCCGGAATGGAATTGATTTGATCAAATATTGCCTTAAATCATTCCTTTTGTGATTTTAGGTACTTTTGGAGTGAATTCTGGAAAAGGTAGCATTTTTGACATTTTTGGAGAATAAAAGTGAAGAAAACGGCAAAATCTTAATTTTCCTTGCTGGGAACAGTACCTGACGGCGTCACAAGCTTCTTCATGACGACGTCAAGAGTAATACAAGAGGTGGAAGTGGATAAAGTCCGTGACGGTCCAGAAAGTTTTGTGCATTGGAGATGACGGCGTCAACCAAGGCTGTCATGTGTAAAATTAAAGAGTGATGGCCTAAACAATTTCCTGAAGGCGTCACGTAGGCCATCACATGTTAACTTGTCAAAACTTGCGCGCGAAGTAACATGCTTGAACGTCTTAAGAAACATGAACCAATGCGTACTAGGTTATTATGGTTGTATTTAATGCATGAGCGAATTCTAATGATCCCATGTTAGGAGCTTCTTGCAGGCTCGACATAGGAGTGAAGTAGGAGCTTATAGAGTTGGGGAAGTACGTACGCTTCCCCACGAATGGTATTAAGGAATACAACCCGTCAATTAAAACAAGGTGTGACAATTCAATAGGTAGAATTGGATAGGTAGCAAGGAGTAACATATCATAGGTAGACATGCTTCACTTACCTTGTAGAACCCTATTTTACTTTTCTTGTTAATTAGTTTAATTAGTAGCTTTTGGGTTAGTTAATTAGCAACTAATTCCGCCCCTCCTTCCAATACCCGAGAATTTTACTTGCTTTTCATGAAATATAAAAACACAAAAAGAATCATCCTTCACCTTTAAACCTAGTTATATTAATTTTCAATCCTAACGACACTATTCCTGAGTTGAACGATCAATCCCCCGGTACTTGTCACTATACTATACTACAACGATCAGGTACACTGCCTGGTGGGGGTTGTAAGCTTCTCAAGATCCCTCGAGAGGTAAAGCCTGGTGCAATTCCCACGCATCATATTTAGAAATAGATAGATCTCCTTGTTTGAAACTATGAATTTTCTGCATTAAATTGAACACAACAGACCCATCTAATTTATCACAAGTTTCGTTAAGTTCAGTCCAAACATCAGCAGCATTATCAGAGAAGATTTGACCCAAATATAAATCCTCAGATATAGAGTTAAGCAACCAAGATAAAACAATAGCATTACACCTTTCCCACTAATTAAGTGAGGATGACTAGAAGCATATTGATCCTTTTTACAAGTACCATCTATAAATTCAGTTTTATTCCTAGTATGTATAGCTAGTTTCATACTAGTGGCCCATACTCTATAATTTTCAGTACCAGTCAATTTCACAGAAACAATAGTAGCATTACCAAAATCATTATTATTCAGATGCAAAGGATTGCCTAAATCTAGACTACTAACCAAAACCTCAGAGCTACCACTAGCAGCATCACCAGACATAATGAAAAATAATCAGACAACAAAAGAAACAAGAAAACAGATAAAGAACACAACTAAACAACCAAAACAAAAAATGAAAAACTCACACCCAAGTATAACAAATGCTTAGCAGAGTGAACTAAGTGTGACCAGAGCAGGTATCCTTGCCACTCATGGTGGTAGGTCAAGAAGTTAATCACACCGTTTGCACCCACTCAACTAAAACACTGTTATCTTAAGAGAAGAAATTAACCTTACAGTGCTTATAAAAGATAAGATAAGTAGCGGAAGAACCAAGAACCAAGAACCAAGAACCAATCAGATTCCCAAAAATTAGGTTTTTTTTTTTTTTTTTTTTTTTTTTTTTTTTTTGAAATTCTAATTCACCAATAAACCGGAAAATCACCAGATCTGATAATCAGACCACCAATTCGGATCGAAAAGAACCAGAACAAACAAATATTCAACAATAAATTGTTGAGTCAAACAGAAACCAATTTAATTTAGGAAAACCCCAAATTTTAAACTGAAGCCCTAAAAATATTGAAACCCTAGAAGATCAATAAACCACCTCCCGAGCCGTGCGCTCTGATACCATGTACAAAATAATGAACACAATAGCAAAGAACCCAACCAACCTCCCCTTGGTTCAATTTTATTACAAAGATTTAAAGAGTGTTTACAAAGAAATGATTAACCAAACGATTACAACTTAGAATAATCAAACTAGACTTAGAATTACACCATAACAAAGAGAACTCAACCTTTTCTGAGGAGATGAAGAGAAGATAAATATATAGCCAGAGAGTGAAACGACCGTTCTGACATGACACCCACGCTCCCACAAGAGTCCAACAGACACAATTGGAGGTATATCGATAAAACCTTGGACCTTAGCACTTTAGTACCTGCACAAACACAAACATACAAACAAGTCCCTGGACTAGAGACAAAGTTAGAAGAAAGTTTCAATTGTACAAGTTTAACCCCTGTACCTGAGAATAAAGTTTGAATTCATAACAAATCTTACCAAGGAGAAATTATGTTAGTTGATTCATATATGCCAAAGACCAAATATGCTTAGAAAACGATGAATACGTACATAGCCAAAAGATCCGTGTAGAACCAATTTTTACCATAGACATGAATTGTTATATACTTTTGACGACTTTTTTTTCGACGAATTTTTTTTTTTTTTTTTAATTTCCGCCCAGAAAAATCATATGTGATTTGTAAAAATCATATGTGATTCGTTAAAATCCAATCATATGTGATTTTTACGAATCATATATGATTTTTACAAATCATATATGATTCGTAAGAATCATATGTGATTTGTAAAAGTCAAATCATATGTGATTTTTACGAATCATATATAATTTTTCTAGGCGGAAATTTAAAAAAAATCGTCGAAAGTATATAACAATGCATATCTATAGAAAGATGATTTAATTCTCGTCGCGATCTATTTTTATTATTATTATTATTATTATTATTATTATTATTATTTTGTTTTTTTTTTTTTTTTTTTGTAGCTTGAAGATTTACCGTTTGCAAGATATGTTGTTTTAAAAAAAAATTGTGAAAAATATAACTGGGTGGCTATGATTGGTTGATAAGTTATATGGCATGTATGGTTTCTTCATGGATCTCAACTCTACGTACATATGTACTAACATTTTTATGTTAACTTTTCTCTTTTAGTTGAACGGCTTAGAAGTGATTAACAAGGAAAGCTAGCAAAACCTATATAAAAACATACACAACAGATTACAAAGATATACTACGAGCCTTTAAAGGATCCATGATCCATTCTAATCATATTGGTCGAAGGATTATAGACCTATTTTATGTTAACTTTAATACAATATATACATGTACGTACATGCATGCGTGTCTGCATATATGTATGAGAGAAATGAGAGTGGAAATAGAATCCATTAATCTACATAGATAGTTTCATGAACTTCAAGTTTTGTAAAATCTGCAGTTACCTTAAATTAGTATATTTTGATTCTACATACACATTTGATTTTAGTTTTTACATAATTTTGACAGAATATATAATAAGTTGAATTCGTATCGTAATTTCTGAATGTATCTCAATCAGTAGCGTTACCTCTACCTCCATTAATGGGTGCTTGACATGCGACTTGGGACATATTGACAACTGATTAATTATTTGCTGGTAAGTTTTTCATATATACACTTTTGACTTGCGACTTGGAATGTTCTGAGTATAAACTTGTTTGCTTCAAGTTGAAAATTAGTATCGTAATTTCCAAATACATTATATATCTCTCAATCAGTAGCGTTATCTCTACCTCCATTAATGGGTGCTTGACTTGCGACTTGGGTTTTCATACACGTTTTGCTAGCTAGATGGTGAATGTTTTGAGTATATAAACTTGTTTGCTTCAAGTAATATATAATGTTAATATAAAAGTCAAAATTATACGATACTCATCTTTATTAGGTCAGATAATTTGGGTTTTACTTAAAGGCTAATAGATGTACACGTACGTGTTTTTGTAAACTAACATTATTTATTTTTGAAATTATGACGAATTTGATTTTCTCTCTACATGTCTTAAAAGATAACTTGCAAGGTTTATTTTCTTCTTACATATACTTATATATTATCGGGTTAAAACCCTTTACCAAAAAATAATAATAATAATAATAATAACTTGCACCCTATTATTTTCTCAGAAAATAAATATATGTATATTATAGCACTACAACAATCAACACGACGGGCGAGGAGACTTTCGGCGGCGACGGCCTTGTCCCCGCCGAAAGTCACTAAACGACAAAAACGGCGCTGAGCTGGCACACAACCTCACTGACCGGTCAAAAGATTTTCAACGCTTACTTTTCGGCTGGGACATGTCCCCGCCAAAAGTATGCATTATTTTGTAACTTTGACCAAAATAGTTATCCTTAATTGTGCCCGCGTATTTTTCCCGCCATACTTTTAGCGGGGACATGCCCCGCTAAAAAGTTGTTGCATAAGTTACATGGTATCTTTTGGCGGGGACATGTCCCCGCCAAAAGTTTAGGCGCCAAATTTCCCCTCAAACTGCAATATATATTATATCATACACATATTAACTATCGTAAATTTGGCAAAAAATACAAAACACACATAATAATGGATGGTTTAACGCCGGAACAGGAGTGGGCAAAGACTTTATCACACGAGCTCCTGTATAATGAAATTATAAATCATTGGGGCGTGGAAATTTTTGATGAATATGGTTCGTATTTTAACTGTGCACCTTGGCAAAGAGACCGGATTCCGGT
Source organism: Artemisia argyi (assembly GCA_030686995.1). Taxonomy (NCBI): domain Eukaryota; kingdom Viridiplantae; phylum Streptophyta; class Magnoliopsida; order Asterales; family Asteraceae; genus Artemisia; species Artemisia argyi. Next base: position 22,949,400 of record CM060701.1, on the reverse strand, counting down.
ATGGTTGAGGAAAAAGTCATACTATAGAGAGTATTTGGAAGAGGTAGATGCTGCTGAAGCTCAAAGTGCTGCTGAAGCTCAAGCTGCTGCTGTTGGAGGTGAGGATGAAGCTGAAAGCACGTTTGATGAAGCTGCTGCTGTTGATAATCTGGAAAATAGAATAACAACTCTTGAAGCTACGTTTGCATATCTCAAGGAAATGAGAGCAAGGAAAGGAAGAGGTGGTGCGAGTTCAAGCAAAAGCGGGAGTTAGCCGCAAAAAAAAGTAAACGGGTTGTTTCATTTGGTTGTCGAGTTGTTTAGTTTGAGTTGTTTTGTTTGGTTGTTAGGTTGTTTAGTTTGAGTTGTTTCGTTTGATTGTCGAGTTTGTTTCGTTTGATCTGGTTTGTTTGCTTGTCGAGTTGTTTAGTTTGAGTTAGTATGAAAATGTATCTGGCTTACAACTCTTGTGTGGTTTGAATAAAATGTTTGACATCGTGTTTGAAGCTAAGCGTGTGGTGTTTGGGATTGCTTTATAAACTGCTTAGATTCTTACTGTGGATGTTTTGATAGATTAATAATTACAATCTTGAGTGTTTGGATAGAAGTTTACGATTTCTAGTGATAAAAGCAGTTTTGAGTGTATCTAATCGTGTGTGGACATCAGTTTTGACAACAACAACATTTTATTAAACAACAACAACAATAACACATCAAACAACAAACAACAACAATAACACAAGAAACAACAAACAACAACAATACCACAAGAAACAACAAACAACAACATTAACACAAGAAACAACAAACAACAACAATAGCAACATCAACAACAACAGCATTACATACGAAGATTTTCCATGTCACCTAACAGGTCACGGAGTATTGCATCCGATTGACATGCGTGGTCATTGTTGTCGGGATTCGTTGCCATTTCAAGTCTTGCCTCGAGCAACCTGACTTTTGTCTCTAGCACCTATTTTTGTGCCTCCAGCATATTTATCCTAAGATCTTTTTCATAGCAGTTTGTGCACCCAGAACCGTGAGATGTTGAAGCAGAATATATTACTTGTAATTGTTCATCAAATTCACTCTTCCACATAAAATATCCACATCCATGACCTTTCTCTCTTGGCTTCGAAAGAGGACATGCATAATACTCCTATCCAAATGTATATTTTTGATGTGATGTTCTTTTTTTTATATTTCCTACTCCACAAGTACATATAAAAGGATTATATCGCTGCATCTGGTTAACAGCGTGTGTTTGTAGTTGCGTGTAGTAGAATCGTGATCTGGGTGGCCCGATCTACAAGTTGAGTTGATAAAAGGTGGTGGCTAGAAAAAGATTCCGGCGGCCAGAAACTGCTGGTGTCGCCGGAAAACGAAAACTGCTAGAGAGAGAGATATAGTGAGATGAGTGTGTGTATGAGATGATATGGGTTAGATGAGTGTGTGTGAGTTTATATTGTGAGGATAAGTTGTTAGGTGGGAAAATATCTCGTGTAATACCACATCATCTCGACTCGTTCATTTAACATCTCGTGTAATACCACATCATCTCGACTCGTTCGTTTAACATCTTGTGTAATACCACATCATCTCGACTCGATCGTTTAACATCTCGTGTATAACCATAGCATCTCGACTCGTTCGTTTAACATCTCGTGTATAACACATCATCTCGACTCGTTCGTTTAACATCTCGTGTATAACCATAGCATCTCGACTCGTTCGTTTAACATCTCGTGTATAATCATAGCATCTCGACTCGTTCGTTTAACATCTCGTGTAATACCACGTCATCTCGACTCGTTCGTTTAACATCTCGTGTATAACCATAGCATCTTGACTCGTTCGTTTAACATCTCGTGTAATACCACATCATCTCGACTCGTTCGTTTAACATCTCGTGTATAACCATAGCATCTCGACTCGTTCGTTTAACATCTCGTGTATAACCATAGCATCTCGACTCGTTCCTTTAACATCTCGTGTAATACCACATCATCTCGACTCGTTCGTTTAACATCTCGTGTATAACCATAGCATCTCGACTCGTTCGTTTAACATCTCGTGTATAACTATAGCATCTCGACTAGTTCGTTTAACATCTCGTGTAATACCACATCATCTCAACTCGTTCGTTTAAAATCTCGTGTATAACCATAGCATCTCGACTCGTTTGTTTAACATCTCGTGTAACACCATATCATCTCAACTCGTTCGTTTAACATCTCGTGTATAACCATAACATCTCGACTCATTCATTTAACATCTCGTGTAATACCACATCATCTCGACTCGTTCGTTTAACATCTCGTGTATAACCATAGCATCTCGACTCGTTCGTTTAACATCTCATGTAATACCACATCATCTCGACTCGTTCGTTTAACATCTCGTGTAATACCACATCATCTCGACTCGTTCGTTTAACATCTCGTGTATAACCATAGCATCTCGACTCGTTCGTTTAACATCTCGTGTAATACCACATCATCTCGACTCGTTCTTTTAATATCTCGTGTATAACCATAGCATCTCGACTCGTTCGTTTAACATCTCGTGTATATATTATTTACTTAATTAAAATGATTTAAAAATAATTTTAAATGATTTAAATTAATTATAAATGATTTAACATAATAAAAATGAATTAAAAACAATTTTAAATGATTTAAATTAATTATAAATGATTTAACTTAATTAAAATAAATTAAAAATAATTTTAAATTATTTAAATATAATTATAAATAAATCACAAAAATAATTAATTATTAATGATTTATATATAATTTTAAATGATTTAAATAAATCATAAATGATTTAAATTAATTATAAATAATTAAATTTAAATGGTTTAATTAGTATTGATTTAAGTTAACTAAAATGGTGTACACTTTCGGCGGGGACATGTCCCCCCTAAAAGGTGCTACCAATAATTTCGTTTTTCTCTCTAAGCATTTACTTTATCCCGTCAAAGTTTTTGGCGAGTTGTAAAAACTTTTAGCGGGGACATGTCCCCGCCAAAAGTGTTTATTAAAAGGCAAGACAAACTTTCAGGTAAGTCCCCCTATTACATCTATTATTAACAGATCTGATAAACACTTGTAAAAAAAAAAAAAAAAAAAAAAAAAAAAAAAAAAAAAAAGAAAACCATTGTTACTGCTTCTGCTTCCTCTTTCCGCAGCCACACTCATCTCCACCACCACTATTCACCGCACCACCATCTCCACCACCACTACTTCACCGCACCACTATCTCCACCACACCACACCACACTTGCACCACTGTGCACTCAAACCCTCTAATTTTTTTAATTCTTCCTCAAACCCTCTCATTTTTTATTCTTTCTCTTCTTTTCTCCTTTCTATCACTCGAAAATGCATTAGCTTTTGATTCTTTCACTGCGCCGAGGTATTTTTTTGAGTGTTTTCTTGTTAATTTTTTTAATTGTTAACTTTTGATAACTTTTGATAATCTTTGTTAGCTTTTAATTGTTTTGCGTTCATTGTTTTTATTTTTTAATTTTTTTTTATTAATTTTCTTATTAATTTTTTTGGTACAGTTGCTGAGAATTGAAGCCAGACCCAAAGCCGAGCCGAAGCCGAGACCACATACGAGAGCCCACTGCCAAGAGGTATAATTATTATTTTTTTTTTGTTTAAGTTTTAGCGGGGACATGTCGCCGCCAAAAGTTTATTAAATAATTTCTGTTTATGTATTTTTGGGTGTATGTTTGTTTGGTGAGGACAGTCGAGAAAAGCCGAAAGCCGAGACCATCTTACTGTCAAGACCAGCCGAGAACCGGGACCAGCCTTCTGTCAAGACCAGCTAGCTGAGAGCCAAGACCACGATCAGTACGTTTGGTTTCGGCTTATATCAATAGGCTTGCAGTAGATACATATATATCGGACTTATGTAATTATGAGCTTATGTAAATTTGGAAAATATGGGCTGACAAAGGGGCGTTTGGTTTCTGCTGTCCAAATAGTGGTTGATGAGGAGAAAAATGAACCACTTTTAGGAGGTCATTTAAGCCCGTAATTGAATTTATTTGATCAAATATTGCCCTAAATCGTTCCTTTTGTGATTTTAGGTACTTTGGGAGTGAATTCTGAAAAATGAAGCAATTCGGACGTATTTGGAGCATAAAAGTGAAGAAAACGGCAAAGACTTAATTTTCCATGCTGAGAACAGTACCTGACGGCGTCAAGAAGACAATCATGACGGCGTCAAGAGTAAAATCCATGACGACCCAGTGAAAACCAGAAGGCGTCACAACAAGGGCGTCAAGACAATTTTTGGTGACGGCCTGCATAAGGAGTATACATGACGGCGTCAGACCCAGATCTAGGCAGTCCGAGAAACTATTTGGCGGCGAGATGACGGCGTCAGACTTTTGTTCTTGACGCCGTCACCTGTCAGAATATATATATATATATATAGTTTTCTATTTTTCATTCATAAAGAGAGGAACTTGTGTGGAGAATACTAGGGCCGAACTTTGTAAACCCTAGGTCGTATTTTACAGTATTTTCAAGGATTTTCACCCCTTGAATCCTTTCATGTTCAATTAAGACAAGTCTTCTCTTAATTCATTCAATATGTCTATGTGTTGTTTGAATATATCTTATACTTGTCTTGATTTCAACATGCTAGGCTAGATCTATCATGTGTTTGCTTAGATGTAATGAAACCTAGATGTTAATTATGTGTTGATTACTTGTTTATAGTTGTATTGGATGAATGATTTCAATGTTAGGCTTAAGAAAACCGGCAGATCTCCATTGTGTAACATGCTTGAACGTCTTAGGAAACATGAACCAACGTGTACTAGGTTTTACTGGTTGTATTTAATGCATGAACAAATTCTAATGATCCCATGTTAGGAGCTTCTTAGCCGGCTCGACATAGGAGTGAAGTAGGCGCTTATAGGATTGGGGAAGTAAGTACGCCACCCCATGAATGGTATTAAGGAATACAATCCGTCATCCACGCAACTGTAACAAGTAATTAACATGTAAAAGATATCTAGGGAGTAGTGAAATGTAAGTAAACACAATTCTCCCATATATCGCTCACAACTTAAGTTTAATTTAGTTTATTTTCATTTTTAGTATTTTATTTTGATTGCATCTTAGTAATTGGGTTAGTTGACTAGCAATTAATTCCGCCCAACTCCTTCAAACCCGAGATTTTTAATTGCTTTTATAAAAACTAAAAAATACAAAAAGAATCATCCCTCATCTCTAGACCTAGTCTTTAGGTTTTCTAATCCTAGCGACACTATTCCTAGCTGAACGATCAATCCCCCGGTACTTGTCATTATATTATACTACATCGATCAGGTACACTGTCTGGTGGGGGTTGTAAGCTTCTCGAGATCCCTCGAGAGGTAAAGCTTGGTGCAATTCCTACGCTATCAAGTTTTTGGCGCCGCAGCCCTGGGAATAGTTTTGTCTAGGTTAGAATCTCTTTTTATTAGGTCTACTTGCTAGATTCCTTTCTAGTAAGATTTTATTTTTATTTTTAGGTTCTCTTTAGTCTATCTTATTTCTTTGTTTCCTTTGTTCGTAAACTATCTCGATGGATAACCATAACATTGATTGCTTGATTCCTGTTATTCGTGTTTTTCGTCGTAGGATTTTCCAAATGCCCGCCCCAATCCCTTTAGTGGAAAATGAGAACCCACCTAACCTCTCGCCTAACCACCACTTTGACAATAATTCTGAGTTAGAGGAGTCTGACCATGATGACGACCATAGGGCTAGTCCTTTTTATTATTCAGACTCCGATGAGGATCTAGGTGATGGTGATGTGATAAATGAGGATAGAATGGAAGATGAAGCGAACCCTCTTAGGTATGTCGACCCTAGAATGAGGATTGAGAGTGATAGCTCATTCAATATGCAATTTCCTTGTAAGATTGGATTTAGGAGCTTTGATGCCTACCTTAACTCATCTCTCCCAATGAACATAATCTCGCGTAGTGAATATAATAAAGTCATGGTAGATGAGTTAGAATACAAAGGAGATAATATCATTGCTAGGGCAATATCATTGCATGTGTTTGTAGGAAGCTTTGTTTATCTTGTTGAGTTCATGGTTATGGAGGATCTAGGAGAATTTATTGATAGTAAGTTAACCCAAGTTGTGTTTGGAAATGCTAAGTGAGAATGATAAGAGAAAAGGGCTTAAATATACTCATGAAAAGATTAAAAGATACTATCGCGGATGTTTAGAGTTAGGAGATGATTATAAGAAAGATGAGGTGACTATTAGATGGCTTACGCTTGGTTATGTGAGCATAAGCGACACACGGTAACCCATGACCTTGAGTCTAGCTACAAGACTCGTAAATAAAGAAAAGCGCTTCTTGGGAGGCAACCCATGTTTTGTGTGATTTTTATTTTTGTTTGTTTGTTATTTGCTTCCGTATGAATGCTTTATTTTTATTGTTGGTAGATGATGTTTCAAACTAAAATGGTGAAAATACTTTACTTTGTTGTTTGGCCTAGTCTTAACTTCACCCAAAGGTATTTCTGCAAAAGATAAGTGTAAGGGGAAACCCCAAATATCTTTTTAAGAAACAAAACCGATCATGATTCTCCACAATATTAAGTGAACATGTATATTCGTATTTGTTAGAGTCAAATGCATGTATCAAGTCACAATGAAGTTTTGCAGGATTTTCCAGGAAGTAGGACGAAGTTTTTTCCAGAAATTTTCCGGAAACTTAACATAAGAATTTCTGCAGGTCACTTCTGACAGCGTCACGAGTTTACTCTTGACGGCGTCACGTGTAAAAATCTGGAAATTTTACCAGTTTTGTTTTTCTAACGGAATCTTAAAGTTTTTGTTGAATTATTAGTTTTATAATCTCCAGGAAATCTGCAAACATCATTCCACAAGCATTATATCTTACTTTGTTTTCTAGGATTTGTTAGCATATGTAGATTACCGCCGATTTTATGCGAGGTTGCCTTGTCTGTTTTCTCAGGGTTTACAGGTTATTATGACAAGAAGATGATTATTATTCTGGAAGGGATGCTTTGATTGTTCATTTTCTTGGAGGAAGATCTAACCTGGCCACTTTATTATCCATACCGAGCGAATCAAGGGAGTATTTGATTTCATTCTTTTTACTTATTTCACTTTTACATTCTTTACTTGAACATTGGGGACAATGTTCATCCTAAGTGTAAGGGGAGGGTAAAATGATGATACCTTACAGATACACTTTCGCTTGAGTTTGTTTGTTTAATGGTAGATGTGTAATAAAACTATGAGAAATACTTGTTAGTGTAATTTTAGCGCCAAATTTAAAATTTTTTACAACATTTAGGAGTTAAACTTTAGCCATAGCGAGCGTCTCATGGATAGGAGATTGTATGACTAGCACATAACCATATCATTCAGAAAAATTTTCCACCCAAATATGTGAGGTTTGCCATTAGATTTGATAGGATAAACATTTACTATTAGTGCTTATGAGTGTACCGGTAGCATTTAGATTCTAGAACTTGCGTTAGTGATGCATCCCAAGACCGCTAGTGAGAATACATTCGTGTAGTAGGATTTACTACATGATAAGAGGCATTAGGATCACCCTTGTGTTAAACCCGTATTATAATTACTTGACCATTTAAGTCATATTACTTGGCTAGTAAAGTTAATTAATTTTTCCCACACCATTAGCGTTGTACTCATTTTTAGTACACGAAACCCCTAGTACACCTGATGCGTGGGAATCGCACCTTGGTTTACCTCTCGAGGGATCTCGCGAGGCTTACAACCCCCACCAGGCAGTGTACCTGATCGTTGTAGTATAGTATAGTGACAAGTACCGGGGGATTGATCGTTCAGCTTAGGAATAGTGTCGCTAGGATTAGAAAACCTAATTAATAGTTCTAAAGGTGAAGGACGATTATTTTTGTGTTTTTATATTTTATAAAAGCAAGTAAAATCTCGGGTTTTGAAAGAGTGGGCGGAATTAGTTGTTATTCAACTAACCCAAAAACTACTTTAAAACTAATTAAACTAATGAAAATGAAATTAAACTAATATTAAACTAAGGTTGTGAGCAGTATTTGGAGAAATTGTGTTTACTTAGACTTCACTACTCCCTAGATATCTTTTACACGTTAATTACTTGTTACACTTGTATGGATGACGGATTGTATTCCTTAATACCATTCGTGGGGTGGCATACATAACTCCCCAACTCTATGAGCTCTTATCTACTCCTACACCATGACCCAGCACAACTATAGGGATTGTAAACAGTGGCTCATGCATTAAATACAACCAATAAAGACCTAGTACGCCTCGGTTCATGTTTCTTAAGACGTTCAAGCATGTTACCATTTGGAGATCTGCCAGTTTTCTTAAGCCTAACATATAATATCATTCATCCAAGAACAAGAATAGACAAGTAATCAACACATAATCAATATCTAGGTTTCATTAGATCTAAGCAAACACAAAGTAAATCTAGCCTAGCATAGTAGAATTAAGATAAGAACAAAAGATAAACAACCAACACATAGACATATTGATTGAATTAAGAGTATACTTATCTCAATTACAATGCAAGGTATCAAGGGTTTGGAACCCTTGAAAAACCTGTAAAAGAGGCACCAAAATCGTCTTTAGGGTTTCACCAAAATTCTCCCCTTTTTTTAATGAAAAAACTAGAAAACTATATATAGGAAAATCGTCCTGACGGCGTCAAGAGTTAATTCTGACGCCGTCAGCCAGCCGCCAATAACTTCCTCGGACGCCCTAGATCCAATTGTGACGGCCTTGGTGACGCCGTCACCACCTACGGTAAAATATTCTTGGCTACTTTGACGCCGTCATATCTTCATCTGACGCCTTCACAACCTACGGTAAAATATTCACCCTTTCTGACGCCGTCAAGAGTAATATCTTGACGCCGTCACCTTGTAATTTCAGCTTGGATTTGGTACTTTGTCGTTTTCTTCACTTTATGCTCCAAAAACGTCCAAAATAGCTTCTTTTCCAGAATTCACTCTCCAAACACCTAAAATCACAAAAGGAACGATTTAGGGCAATATTTGATCAAATAAAGTCGAATTCGGGCTTAAATGACCCCCTAAAAACGGATCATTTTTCGCCTCATCATATACCCTTACACTTGAGATTTGCTTGTCCTCAAGCAAATGAGCTTTTATTCTACTCAAAAGACAAGTTAGGGGTCATTTAACACTAATATAAAAGTAATTACAACAAATAATCGTTCCACTAAAGACCAATAGACAAGCACGGAGGTCATACACAAGCACCTTGCAAATAGTGTTTAGATACTCACATCTCTCGGGTGTAATAAAGTAATATAACATTATGGAAATGGAAGATATCTCTCACTACCTGTCATAGCAAAATAGATTACCATAGGCTTGGGAAAGGATCAAACCTCCACCACATGGCGTAAGCACCTAGGATAAACTATCAAAGAGGTCTTTTAAAGGGTTGTAATGTTAGGTGTAGGGATATGAATTACACGGTTTTGTTGGATAAAGGAAGTTTTACTGGTGGCGAGTTAACAATCTTAGTAAATTACATGTACAAGATGGCGTTGCTAAGCCAAGACTAGACTCGACTTAAGCTAATAAATGAAAAATAACAAAAAACATAAAATGAACGTAGAATGAAAACGGGATGGTAGTCCGTATGTTTTTTCTCTCTTTTTCTTTTTCTCTTTTTTTTCGATTTTTTTTTTTTTTTTTTTTTTTTTTTTTTTTTTACATACACTCTTACCCTACCATCCAAAATAATACATCATAGGGGTTTGAGCAATCCCCTTACACTTGAATCTTTACATACTTTACATTTAACTATTCTAATGACTCGAATTAAGAAAATCAAAACACTTGGAGCACTTTTAAGATTAATGTACATATGGGGGTAATAATGTTATGTTCTTCCCCATTACTTCATAAAATAAGTACTTACCCATGAGTCCCAATCGTCCCAAAACAATATGTACAAGGATATGACTCGACTTAGCAACCATGTAATCAATTAGAAAGTTAACTTAGGGTTTAACAAATAACAATAATGCACTAAAAATGAGCGCATACACGGAAGGCTAAGGCGATTTGGGTGTACATTTAAGTGGGGTGTAACAAATTCTTCCTTTAAGTAAGATGCTTAAAGTTAGAAACGAAAAGATAGGCTCGGAGGGGTGTACTAGGGGTATCGTGTACTAAAAATGAGTACAACGCAAAGGGTGTGGGAAAAATTAGTTGACTTAACTAGCCAAGTAATATGACTTAGATGGTCAAGTAATTGTAATACGGGTTTAATACAAGGGTGATCCTAATGCCTCTTATCATGTAGTAAATCCTACCACACGAATGTAGTCTCACTAGCGGTCTCAGGATGCATCACTAACGCAAGTTCTAGAATCTAAATGCTACCGGTACACTCATAAGCACCAATAATAAATGCTTTTCCTATCAAATCTAAAGGCGAACCTCACATTTTTGGGTGGAAAATTTTTCTGAATATACGGTTATGTGCTAGTCACACAACCTCCTATCCATGAGACGCTTGCTATGGCTAAAGTTTCACTCCTAAATGTTGTAAAAAATTTTAAATTTGGCGCTAAAATTACACTAACAAGTATTTCTCATAGTTTTATTACTCTTCTACTATCAAACAAAACAAACTCAAGCGAAAGTGCATATGTAAGGTATCATCTTTTTACCCTCCCCTTACACTTAGGATGAACATTGTCCCCAATGTTCAAGTAAAGAATGTAAAAGTGAAAAAGTAAAGAGAATGAAATCAAATACTCCCCTGATTCGCTCGGTATGGATTATAGGTTGGCCAGGTTAAATCTTCCTCCAAGAAAATGAACAATCAAAGCTTCCCTTCCAGAATATAAATCATCTTCTTGTCTTAAATAACCTGTAAAACCTGACAACAATAGACAAGGCAACCTCGCGTAAAATCGGCGGCATCCTATATAAGTTACTAAATCCTAGAAAACAAAGTAAGATATAATGCTTGTGGAATGAAGTTTGCAGATTTCCTGGAGATTATAAAACTTAATAATTCACAAAAACCATAAGACTCCGTTAGAAAAACAAAACCGGTAAAATTTCCAGATTTTTACTCCTGACGCCGTCAAGAGCAATTGCCTGACGCCGTCAGAATGGACCTGCAGAAATCTTTATGTTAAGTTTCCGGAAAATTTCTGGAAAAACCTTGTCCTACTTCCTAGAAAATCCTGCAAAACTTCATTATGACTCGATACAAGCATTTGACTCTAACAAATACGAATATACATGTTCATTAAATATTGTGGATAATCATGATCGGTTTGTTTCTTAAAAACATATTTGGGGTTTCCCCTTACACTTATCTTTTGCAAAAATACCTTTAGGTTGAAGTTAAGACTAGGCCAAACAACATAATAAAGTATTTCACATTTTAATTGAGAAACATGATCAACCAACAATAAAAATAAAACATGCATACGGAAGCAAATAACAATCAAACAATTAAAATCACACAAAACATGGGTTGCCTCCCAAGAAGCGCTTTTCTTTATTTACGAGTCTTGTAGCTAGACTCAAAGTCGTGGGTTATCGTGTATCGCTTATGCTCACATAACCAAGTGTGAGCCATCTAATTGTTGCCTCATCTTTCTTATATTCTTCCCCTAACTCTAGGCACCGTCGATAGTACTTTTTATTCTTTTCATGCGTGTACTTAAGTCCTTTTCTCTCATCATTCTCACTTAGCATTTCCATGGGCGGATACCTACTACACTTTTCCATGGAAAAACCTTTGAACCTGGGGTGTGCGCGGGGCATTTGGTAAACAAAATCTTCATCCCCATCCAAGAATGTAATTAGCCCTTCAATGAGTTTTTCATCAAGGTTGGTCAATCGTTTGAAGGGTTTTCCACACACAACTTGGGTCAATTTATTATCAATAAACTCTCCTAGATTTTCCATAACCATGAACTCAACAAGGTAAACCAACCTTCCTACAAACACGTGCAACGATATTGCCTTAGCAACAACGTTGTCCCCTTTGTATTCTAACTCATCTACCATGATTTTATTATATTCGTTACGTGAGATTATGTTCATTGGAAGAGATGAGTTGAGATAGGCATTAAAGCTCATAAATCCAATCTTACAAGGGAATTGCATGTAAAATGAACTATCGCACTCAATCCTAGTTCTAGGGTCCACACACCTAAGAGGGTTTATTTCCTCTTCCATTCTATCCTCATTGATTACGTCACCATCATCGAGATCCTCATCGGAGTCTGAATAGTAAAAAGGACTAGTCCTACGGTCATCATCATGATCAGACTCTTCTAGCTCAGAATTATTGTCAAAGTGGTGGTTGGGTGAGAGGTTAGGTGGGTTCTCATTTTCTGCTAAAGGAAGTGGGGCGGGCAATTGGAACATCCTACGACGAAAAACACGAATAACAGGAATCAGCCGATCAATGTTATTGTGATCCATCGAAACAGTTTACGAACAAAGGCACAAAGAAATGAGATAGACTAAAGAAGACCTAAAAATAAAAATAAAAAATCTTACTAGAAAGGAATCTAGCAAGTAGACCTAATAAAAAGAAATCCTAACCTAGACAATAACTATTCCCCGGGCTGCGGCGCCAAAAACTTGATGCGTGGGAATCGCACCTTGCTTTACCTCTCGAGGGATCTCGCGAGGCTTACAACCCCCACCAGGCAGTGTACCTGATCGTTGTAGTATAGTATAGTGACAAGTACCGGGGGATTGATCGTTCAGCTTAGGAATAGTGTCGCTAGGATTAGAAAACCTAATTAATAGTTCTAAAGGTGAAGGACGATTATTTTTGTGTTTTTATATTTTATAAAAGCAAGTAAAATCTCGGGTTTTGAAAGAGTGGGCGGAATTAGTTGTTATTCAACTAACCCAAAAACTACTTTAAAACTAATTAAACTAATGAAAATGAAATTAAACTAATATTAAACTAAGGTTGTGAGCAGTATTTGGAGAAATTGTGTTTACTTAGACTTCACTACTCCCTAGATATCTTTTACACGTTAATTACTTGTTACACTTGTATGGATGACGGATTGTATTCCTTAATACCATTCGTGGGGTGGCATACATAACTCCCCAACTCTATGAGCTCTTATCTACTCCTACACCATGACCCAGCACAACTATAGGGATTGTAAACAGTGGCTCATGCATTAAATACAACCAATAAAGACCTAGTACGCCTCGGTTCATGTTTCTTAAGACGTTCAAGCATGTTACCATTTGGAGATCTGCCAGTTTTCTTAAGCCTAACATATAATATCATTCATCCAAGAACAAGAATAGACAAGTAATCAACACATAATCAATATCTAGGTTTCATTAGATCTAAGCAAACACAAAGTAAATCTAGCCTAGCATAGTAGAATTAAGATAAGAACAAAAGATAAACAACCAACACATAGACATATTGATTGAATTAAGAGTATACTTATCTCAATTACAATGCAAGGTATCAAGGGTTTGGAACCCTTGAAAAACCTGTAAAAGAGGCACCAAAATCGTCTTTAGGGTTTCACCAAAATTCTCCCCTTTTTTTAATGAAAAAACTAGAAAACTATATATAGGAAAATCGTCCTGACGGCGTCAAGAGTTAATTCTGACGCCGTCAGCCAGCCGCCAATAACTTCCTCGGACGCCCTAGATCCAATTGTGACGGCCTTGGTGACGCCGTCACCACCTACGGTAAAATATTCTTGGCTACTTTGACGCCGTCATATCTTCATCTGACGCCTTCACAACCTACGGTAAAATATTCACCCTTTCTGACGCCGTCAAGAGTAATATCTTGACGCCGTCACCTTGTAATTTCAGCTTGGATTTGGTACTTTGTCGTTTTCTTCACTTTATGCTCCAAAAACGTCCAAAATAGCTTCTTTTCCAGAATTCACTCTCCAAACACCTAAAATCACAAAAGGAACGATTTAGGGCAATATTTGATCAAATAAAGTCGAATTCGGGCTTAAATGACCCCCTAAAAACGGATCATTTTTCGCCTCATCATATACCCTTACACTTGAGATTTGCTTGTCCTCAAGCAAATGAGCTTTTATTCTACTCAAAAGACAAGTTAGGGGTCATTTAACACTAATATAAAAGTAATTACAACAAATAATCGTTCCACTAAAGACCAATAGACAAGCACGGAGGTCATACACAAGCACCTTGCAAATAGTGTTTAGATACTCACATCTCTCGGGTGTAATAAAGTAATATAACATTATGGAAATGGAAGATATCTCTCACTACCTGTCATAGCAAAATAGATTACCATAGGCTTGGGAAAGGATCAAACCTCCACCACATGGCGTAAGCACCTAGGATAAACTATCAAAGAGGTCTTTTAAAGGGTTGTAATGTTAGGTGTAGGGATATGAATTACACGGTTTTGTTGGATAAAGGAAGTTTTACTGGTGGCGAGTTAACAATCTTAGTAAATTACATGTACAAGATGGCGTTGCTAAGCCAAGACTAGACTCGACTTAAGCTAATAAATGAAAAATAACAAAAAACATAAAATGAACGTAGAATGAAAACGGGATGGTAGTCCGTATGTTTTTTCTCTCTTTTTCTTTTTCTCTTTTTTTTCGATTTTTTTTTTTTTTTTTTTTTTTTTTTTTTTTTTTACATACACTCTTACCCTACCATCCAAAATAATACATCATAGGGGTTTGAGCAATCCCCTTACACTTGAATCTTTACATACTTTACATTTAACTATTCTAATGACTCGAATTAAGAAAATCAAAACACTTGGAGCACTTTTAAGATTAATGTACATATGGGGGTAATAATGTTATGTTCTTCCCCATTACTTCATAAAATAAGTACTTACCCATGAGTCCCAATCGTCCCAAAACAATATGTACAAGGATATGACTCGACTTAGCAACCATGTAATCAATTAGAAAGTTAACTTAGGGTTTAACAAATAACAATAATGCACTAAAAATGAGCGCATACACGGAAGGCTAAGGCGATTTGGGTGTACATTTAAGTGGGGTGTAACAAATTCTTCCTTTAAGTAAGATGCTTAAAGTTAGAAACGAAAAGATAGGCTCGGAGGGGTGTACTAGGGGTATCGTGTACTAAAAATGAGTACAACGCAAAGGGTGTGGGAAAAATTAGTTGACTTAACTAGCCAAGTAATATGACTTAGATGGTCAAGTAATTGTAATACGGGTTTAATACAAGGGTGATCCTAATGCCTCTTATCATGTAGTAAATCCTACCACACGAATGTAGTCTCACTAGCGGTCTCAGGATGCATCACTAACGCAAGTTCTAGAATCTAAATGCTACCGGTACACTCATAAGCACCAATAATAAATGCTTTTCCTATCAAATCTAAAGGCGAACCTCACATTTTTGGGTGGAAAATTTTTCTGAATATACGGTTATGTGCTAGTCACACAACCTCCTATCCATGAGACGCTTGCTATGGCTAAAGTTTCACTCCTAAATGTTGTAAAAAATTTTAAATTTGGCGCTAAAATTACACTAACAAGTATTTCTCATAGTTTTATTACTCTTCTACTATCAAACAAAACAAACTCAAGCGAAAGTGCATATGTAAGGTATCATCTTTTTACCCTCCCCTTACACTTAGGATGAACATTGTCCCCAATGTTCAAGTAAAGAATGTAAAAGTGAAAAAGTAAAGAGAATGAAATCAAATACTCCCCTGATTCGCTCGGTATGGATTATAGGTTGGCCAGGTTAAATCTTCCTCCAAGAAAATGAACAATCAAAGCTTCCCTTCCAGAATATAAATCATCTTTTTGTCTTAAATAACCTGTAAAACCTGACAACAATAGACAAGGCAACCTCGCGTAAAATCGGCGGCATCCTATATAAGTTACTAAATCCTAGAAAACAAAGTAAGATATAATGCTTGTGGAATGAAGTTTGCAGATTTCCTGGAGATTATAAAACTTAATAATTCACAAAAACCATAAGACTCCGTTAGAAAAACAAAACCGGTAAAATTTCCAGATTTTTACTCCTGACGCCGTCAAGAGCAATTGCCTGACGCCGTCAGAATGGACCTGCAGAAATCTTTATGTTAAGTTTCCGGAAAATTTCTGGAAAAACCTTGTCCTACTTCCTAGAAAATCCTGCAAAACTTCATTATGACTCGATACAAGCATTTGACTCTAACAAATACGAATATACATGTTCATTAAATATTGTGGATAATCATGATCGGTTTGTTTCTTAAAAACATATTTGGGGTTTCCCCTTACACTTATCTTTTGCAAAAATACCTTTAGGTTGAAGTTAAGACTAGGCCAAACAACATAATAAAGTATTTCACATTTTAATTGAGAAACATGATCAACCAACAATAAAAATAAAACATGCATACGGAAGCAAATAACAATCAAACAATTAAAATCACACAAAACATGGGTTGCCTCCCAAGAAGCGCTTTTCTTTATTTACGAGTCTTGTAGCTAGACTCAAAGTCGTGGGTTATCGTGTATCGCTTATGCTCACATAACCAAGTGTGAGCCATCTAATTGTTGCCTCATCTTTCTTATATTCTTCCCCTAACTCTAGGCACCGTCGATAGTACTTTTTATTCTTTTCATGCGTGTACTTAAGTCCTTTTCTCTCATCATTCTCACTTAGCATTTCCATGGGCGGATACCTACTACACTTTTCCATGGAAAAACCTTTGAACCTGGGGTGTGCGCGGGGCATTTGGTAAACAAAATCTTCATCCCCATCCAAGAATGTAATTAGCCCTTCAATGAGTTTTTCATCAAGGTTGGTCAATCGTTTGAAGGGTTTTCCACACACAACTTGGGTCAATTTATTATCAATAAACTCTCCTAGATTTTCCATAACCATGAACTCAACAAGGTAAACCAACCTTCCTACAAACACGTGCAACGATATTGCCTTAGCAACAACGTTGTCCCCTTTGTATTCTAACTCATCTACCATGATTTTATTATATTCGTTACGTGAGATTATGTTCATTGGAAGAGATGAGTTGAGATAGGCATTAAAGCTCATAAATCCAATCTTACAAGGGAATTGCATGTAAAATGAACTATCGCACTCAATCCTAGTTCTAGGGTCCACACACCTAAGAGGGTTTATTTCCTCTTCCATTCTATCCTCATTGATTACGTCACCATCATCGAGATCCTCATCGGAGTCTGAATAGTAAAAAGGACTAGTCCTACGGTCATCATCATGATCAGACTCTTCTAGCTCAGAATTATTGTCAAAGTGGTGGTTGGGTGAGAGGTTAGGTGGGTTCTCATTTTCTGCTAAAGGAAGTGGGGCGGGCAATTGGAACATCCTACGACGAAAAACACGAATAACAGGAATCAGCCGATCAATGTTATTGTGATCCATCGAAACAGTTTACGAACAAAGGCACAAAGAAATGAGATAGACTAAAGAAGACCTAAAAATAAAAATAAAAAATCTTACTAGAAAGGAATCTAGCAAGTAGACCTAATAAAAAGAAATCCTAACCTAGACAATAACTATTCCCCGGGCTGCGGCGCCAAAAACTTGATGCGTGGGAATCGCACCTTGCTTTACCTCTCGAGGGATCTCGCGAGGCTTACAACCCCCACCAGGCAGTGTACCTGATCGTTGTAGTATAGTATAGTGACAAGTACCGGGGGATTGATCGTTCAGCTTAGGAATAGTGTCGCTAGGATTAGAAAACCTAATTAATAGTTCTAAAGGTGAAGGACGATTATTTTTGTGTTTTTATATTTTATAAAAGCAAGTAAAATCTCGGGTTTTGAAAGAGTGGGCGGAATTAGTTGTTATTCAACTAACCCAAAAACTACTTTAAAACTAATTAAACTAATGAAAATGAAATTAAACTAATATTAAACTAAGGTTGTGAGCAGTATTTGGAGAAATTGTGTTTACTTAGACTTCACTACTCCCTAGATATCTTTTACACGTTAATTACTTGTTACACTTGTATGGATGACGGATTGTATTCCTTAATACCATTCGTGGGGTGGCATACATAACTCCCCAACTCTATGAGCTCTTATCTCCTCCTACACCATGACCCAGCACAACTATAGGGATTGTAAACAGTGGCTCATGCATTAAATACAACCAATAAAGACCTAGTACGCCTCGGTTCATGTTTCTTAAGACGTTCAAGCATGTTACCATTTGGAGATCTGCCAGTTTTCTTAAGCCTAACATATAATATCATTCATCCAAGAACAAGAATAGACAAGTAATCAACACATAATCAATATCTAGGTTTCATTAGATCTAAGCAAACACAAAGTAAATCTAGCCTAGCATAGTAGAATTAAGATAAGAACAAAAGATAAACAACCAACACATAGACATATTGATTGAATTAAGAGTATACTTATCTCAATTACAATGCAAGGTATCAAGGGTTTGGAACCCTTGAAAAACCTGTAAAAGAGGCACCAAAATCGTCTTTAGGGTTTCACCAAAATTCTCCCCTTTTTTTAATGAAAAAACTAGAAAACTATATATAGGAAAATCGTCCTGACGGCGTCAAGAGTTAATTCTGACGCCGTCAGCCAGCCGCCAATAACTTCCTCGGACGCCCTAGATCCAATTGTGACGGCCTTGGTGACGCCGTCACCACCTACGGTAAAATATTCTTGGCTACTTTGACGCCGTCATATCTTCATCTGACGCCTTCACAACCTACGGTAAAATATTCACCCTTTCTGACGCCGTCAAGAGTAATATCTTGACGCCGTCACCTTGTAATTTCAGCTTGGATTTGGTACTTTGTCGTTTTCTTCACTTTATGCTCCAAAAACGTCCAAAATAGCTTCTTTTCCAGAATTCACTCTCCAAACACCTAAAATCACAAAAGGAACGATTTAGGGCAATATTTGATCAAATAAAGTCGAATTCGGGCTTAAATGACCCCCTAAAAACGGATCATTTTTCGCCTCATCATATACCCTTACACTTGAGATTTGCTTGTCCTCAAGCAAATGAGCTTTTATTCTACTCAAAAGACAAGTTAGGGGTCATTTAACACTAATATAAAAGTAATTACAACAAATAATCGTTCCACTAAAGACCAATAGACAAGCACGGAGGTCATACACAAGCACCTTGCAAATAGTGTTTAGATACTCACATCTCTCGGGTGTAATAAAGTAATATAACATTATGGAAATGGAAGATATCTCTCACTACCTGTCATAGCAAAATAGATTACCATAGGCTTGGGAAAGGATCAAACCTCCACCACATGGCGTAAGCACCTAGGATAAACTATCAAAGAGGTCTTTTAAAGGGTTGTAATGTTAGGTGTAGGGATATGAATTACACGGTTTTGTTGGATAAAGGAAGTTTTACTGGTGGCGAGTTAACAATCTTAGTAAATTACATGTACAAGATGGCGTTGCTAAGCCAAGACTAGACTCGACTTAAGCTAATAAATGAAAAATAACAAAAAACATAAAATGAACGTAGAATGAAAACGGGATGGTAGTCCGTATGTTTTTTCTCTCTTTTTCTTTTTCTCTTTTTTTTCGATTTTTTTTTTTTTTTTTTTTTTTTTTTTTTTTTTTTTTTTACATACACTCTTACCCTACCATCCAAAATAATACATCATAGGGGTTTGAGCAATCCCCTTACACTTGAATCTTTACATACTTTACATTTAACTATTCTAATGACTCGAATTAAGAAAATCAAAACACTTGGAGCACTTTTAAGATTAATGTACATATGGGGGTAATAATGTTATGTTCTTCCCCATTACTTCATAAAATAAGTACTTACCCATGAGTCCCAATCGTCCCAAAACAATATGTACAAGGATATGACTCGACTTAGCAACCATGTAATCAATTAGAAAGTTAACTTAGGGTTTAACAAATAACAATAATGCACTAAAAATGAGCGCATACACGGAAGGCTAAGGCGATTTGGGTGTACATTTAAGTGGGGTGTAACAAATTCTTCCTTTAAGTAAGATGCTTAAAGTTAGAAACGAAAAGATAGGCTCGGAGGGGTGTACTAGGGGTATCGTGTACTAAAAATGTGTACAACGCAAAGGGTGTGGGAAAAATTAGTTGACTTAACTAGCCAAGTAATATGACTTAGATGGTCAAGTAATTGTAATACGGGTTTAATACAAGGGTGATCCTAATGCCTCTTATCATGTAGTAAATCCTACCACACGAATGTAGTCTCACTAGCGGTCTCGGGATGCATCACTAACGCAAGTTCTAGAATCTAAATGCTACCGGTACACTCATAAGCACCAATAATAAATGCTTTTCCTATCAAATCTAAAGGCGAACCTCACATTTTTGGGTGGAAAATTTTTCTGAATATACGGTTATGTGCTAGTCACACAACCTCCTATCCATGAGACGCTTGCTATGGCTAAAGTTTCACTCCTAAATGTTGTAAAAAATTTTAAATTTGGCGCTAAAATTACACTAACAAGTATTTCTCATAGTTTTATTACTCTTCTACTATCAAACAAAACAAACTCAAGCGAAAGTGCATATGTAAGGTATCATCTTTTTACCCTCCCCTTACACTTAGGATGAACATTGTCCCCAATGTTCAAGTAAAGAATGTAAAAGTGAAAAAGTAAAGAGAATGAAATCAAATACTCCCCTGATTCGCTCGGTATGGATTATAGGTTGGCCAGGTTAAATCTTCCTCCAAGAAAATGAACAATCAAAGCTTCCCTTCCAGAATATAAATCATCTTCTTGTCTTAAATAACCTGTAAAACCTGACAACAATAGACAAGGCAACCTCGCGTAAAATCGGCGGCATCCTATATAAGTTACTAAATCCTAGAAAACAAAGTAAGATATAATGCTTGTGGAATGAAGTTTGCAGATTTCCTGGAGATTATAAAACTTAATAATTCACAAAAACCATAAGACTCCGTTAGAAAAACAAAACCGGTAAAATTTCCAGATTTTTACTCCTGACGCCGTCAAGAGCAATTGCCTGACGCCGTCAGAATGGACCTGCAGAAATCTTTATGTTAAGTTTCCGGAAAATTTCTGGAAAAACCTTGTCCTACTTCCTAGAAAATCCTGCAAAACTTCATTATGACTCGATACAAGCATTTGACTCTAACAAATACGAATATACATGTTCATTAAATATTGTGGATAATCATGATCGGTTTGTTTCTTAAAAACATATTTGGGGTTTCCCCTTACACTTATCTTTTGCAAAAATACCTTTAGGTTGAAGTTAAGACTAGGCCAAACAACATAATAAAGTATTTCACATTTTAATTGAGAAACATGATCAACCAACAATAAAAATAAAACATGCATACGGAAGCAAATAACAATCAAACAATTAAAATCACACAAAACATGGGTTGCCTCCCAAGAAGCGCTTTTCTTTATTTACGAGTCTTGTAGCTAGACTCAAAGTCGTGGGTTATCGTGTATCGCTTATGCTCACATAACCAAGTGTGAGCCATCTAATTGTTGCCTCATCTTTCTTATATTCTTCCCCTAACTCTAGGCACCGTCGATAGTACTTTTTATTCTTTTCATGCGTGTACTTAAGTCCTTTTCTCTCATCATTCTCACTTAGCATTTCCATGGGCGGATACCTACTACACTTTTCCATGGAAAAACCTTTGAACCTGGGGTGTGCGCGGGGCATTTGGTAAACAAAATCTTCATCCCCATCCGAGAATGTAATTAGCCCTTCAATGAGTTTTTCATCAAGGTTGGTCAATCGTTTGAAGGGTTTTCCACACACAACTTGGGTCAATTTATTATCAATAAACTCTCCTAGATTTTCCATAACCATGAACTCAACAAGGTAAACCAACCTTCCTACAAACACGTGCAACGATATTGCCTTAGCAACAACGTTGTCCCCTTTGTATTCTAACTCATCTACCATGATTTTATTATATTCGTTACGTGAGATTATGTTCATTGGAAGAGATGAGTTGAGATAGGCATTAAAGCTCATAAATCCAATCTTACAAGGGAATTGCATGTAAAATGAACTATCGCACTCAATCCTAGTTCTAGGGTCCACACACCTAAGAGGGTTTATTTCCTCTTCCATTCTATCCTCATTGATTACGTCACCATCATCGAGATCCTCATCGGAGTCTGAATAGTAAAAAGGACTAGTCCTACGGTCATCATCATGATCAGACTCTTCTAGCTCAGAATTATTGTCAAAGTGGTGGTTGGGTGAGAGGTTAGGTGGGTTCTCATTTTCTGCTAAAGGAAGTGGGGCGGGCAATTGGAACATCCTACGACGAAAAACACGAATAACAGGAATCAGCCGATCAATGTTATTGTGATCCATCGAAACAGTTTACGAACAAAGGCACAAAGAAATGAGATAGACTAAAGAAGACCTAAAAATAAAAATAAAAAATCTTACTAGAAAGGAATCTAGCAAGTAGACCTAATAAAAAGAAATCCTAACCTAGACAATAACTATTCCCCGGGCTGCGGCGCCAAAAACTTGATGCGTGGGAATCGCACCTTGCTTTACCTCTCGAGGGATCTCGCGAGGCTTACAACCCCCACCAGGCAGTGTACCTGATCGTTGTAGTATAGTATAGTGACAAGTACCGGGGGATTGATCGTTCAGCTTAGGAATAGTGTCGCTAGGATTAGAAAACCTAATTAATAGTTCTAAAGGTGAAGGACGATTATTTTTGTGTTTTTATATTTTATAAAAGCAAGTAAAATCTCGGGTTTTGAAAGAGTGGGCGGAATTAGTTGTTATTCAACTAACCCAAAAACTACTTTAAAACTAATTAAACTAATGAAAATGAAATTAAACTAATATTAAACTAAGGTTGTGAGCAGTATTTGGAGAAATTGTGTTTACTTAGACTTCACTACTCCCTAGATATCTTTTACACGTTAATTACTTGTTACACTTGTATGGATGACGGATTGTATTCCTTAATACCATTCGTGGGGTGGCATACATAACTCCCCAACTCTATGAGCTCTTATCTACTCCTACACCATGACCCAGCACAACTATAGGGATTGTAAACAGTGGCTCATGCATTAAATACAACCAATAAAGACCTAGTACGCCTCGGTTCATGTTTCTTAAGACGTTCAAGCATGTTACCATTTGGAGATCTGCCAGTTTTCTTAAGCCTAACATATAATATCATTCATCCAAGAACAAGAATAGACAAGTAATCAACACATAATCAATATCTAGGTTTCATTAGATCTAAGCAAACACAAAGTAAATCTAGCCTAGCATAGTAGAATTAAGATAAGAACAAAAGATAAACAACCAACACATAGACATATTGATTGAATTAAGAGTATACTTATCTCAATTACAATGCAAGGTATCAAGGGTTTGGAACCCTTGAAAAACCTGTAAAAGAGGCACCAAAATCGTCTTTAGGGTTTCACCAAAATTCTCCCCTTTTTTTAATGAAAAAACTAGAAAACTATATATAGGAAAATCGTCCTGACGGCGTCAAGAGTTAATTCTGATGCCATCAGCCAGCCGCCAATAACTTCCTCGGACGACCTAGATCCAATTGTGACGGCCTTGGTGACGCCGTCACCACCTACGGTAAAATATTCTTGGCTACTTTGACGCCGTCATATCTTCATCTGACGCCTTCACAACCTACGGTAAAATATTCACCCTTTCTGACGTCGTCAAGAGTAATATCTTGACGCCGTCACCTTGTAATTTCAGCTTGGATTTGGTACTTTGTCGTTTTCTTCACTTTATGCTCCAAAAACGTCCAAAATAGCTTCTTTTCCAGAATTCACTCTCCAAACACCTAAAATCACAAAAGGAACGATTTAGGGCAATATTTGATCAAATAAAGTCGAATTCGGGCTTAAATGACCCCATAAAAACGGATCATTTTTCGCCTCATCAACACCCCTCCGAGCCTATCTTTTCGTTTCTAACTTTAAGCATTTTACTTAAAGGAAGAATTTGTTACACCCCACTTAAATGTACACCCAAATCGCCTTAGCCTTCCGTGTATGCATTCATCCTTAGTGCATTATTGTTATTTGTTAAACCCTAAGTTAATTATCTAATTGATTACATGGTTGCTAAGTCAAGTCATATCCTTGTACATATTGTTTTGGGACGATTGGGACTCATGGGTAAAGTACTTATGTTATGCAGTAATAGGGAAGAACATCATTTATTACCCCCGTATGTACGTTAATCTTAAAAGTACTCAAAGTGTTTTGATTATCTTGATTCGAGTCATTAGATTAGTTTATTGTAAAGTATGTAAATATTCAAGTGTAAGGGGAATGTTCATTCCCTATGATGTATTATTTTGGATGGTAGGGTAAGAGTGTATGCAAAAAAAAAAAAAGAAAAAGAATAAAAAAGGGAAAAACCAAGAAAAAAAATAGAAAAAGAAAAGAGAAAAAACATACGGACTACCATCCCGTTTCATTCTATGTTCATTTTATGTTTTTTTTGTATTTTTCATTTATTAGCTTAAGTCGAGTCTAGTCTTGGCTTAGCAACGCCATATTATACATGTAATTAACCAATATTGTTAACTCGCCACAAGTAAAGACTGCCTATATCCAACAAAATCGTGTATTCCATATCTCTACACCTAACGTTACAACCCTTTAAAAGACCTCTTTGATAGTTTATCATAGGTGCTTACTGATGTGCATTTTATTAGTACAAGTTTTATAATTTATAAACATGAATTATCCGATTATTATCTAGCACATACGAGCAAGTATACTCGTCCGGTGTAATAAAGGTGGGTAAGTCGAGATCGTCCCAAGGGATTTGGTGGTTTTAGTAATAAGAAAAACATTTGTTAAATAAGGGTTGTCAATCCAAATTTATGTAAAATCTTAATTTAAAAGAAACTCAATGAAACTAAACATATACTTGTGTATAATTCCTTGATTGGTAATTGGGAGTATCGTAACAATTTGAGTACAAAGTTTGGTGTAACACTTGTTATGATGCGCAACTAAAAATGAGTAGTTATACAATCTATGATGTGTGTCATGTTTTCACTACTACTAAGAATTCTATCACCTAAATGACGCTTTTCGGACATATCAAATTAGTATGACAATCCTATAAACACATGGTTGTTTAGAAAATCAATTCTTTTCTTATGAATTTCTACGAATCCTTTCGGTCCTTTTTCGTGATGAAATCGTCTCAAATCTATTTTAATAAGTAAATAAGATGGTTGTCAAGCATCCTAATCCATACTAATTTGGTGCATTAATATTTTGGAATAAAAACAAGTTGAAAATCCTTTCGGACCTATTTTTCAAGAAATTGTTTTTACCGACAAATTAAGCTAGAAAAGATGTTATATCAACAAACTCATAAAAATAGATATGTTTTCATGCATCACCTTTTACATAAAATAATACTCCATTAACCAATCACATCATATACACAAGTATATCACAAATTACTCCATAACAATCATATTAAAACACAAGTAAATAAGAAAACTTTCATAAAACTTAAAGTAACAATTGTTCATTATAAGTATCAAGGTGTACCTAGTCTTGAAAATTACAATGAATAAAATTGTGGAACTATAGCAACCACACTCCTCCAATTACTCACCTATGTAAGTAAACAACTCCACACTCGAACCAATGCTTGAGACTTTAACTCAACACGTTCTGGACGTTTTTACAACACTTAGTAAACTTTCAGGCAATATAAGATAAGCTAATAAGATTTAGTGTAATACTAAGTTAGATAATGGTGGTACAAGTATCTCTAGGCCCTAAGTGCTTATTATATAGCTTAATGACACTTATCCTTCAAGTAAAAACGTCCATCCTCAGTAAATTAGCAGAAATGATCAGCCACACATGATTATGGGGAGTAAATTCGCCAATAAATGCAAAACTTGTAACTTCAGTTATCACCATCCGATCGGTTTCTCATCATCCGATCGGATGGTCAATTCTGGCACGTTTCCAGCCGATCCGGTTGCGGGTTGCAACCGATCGGTTGGATTGAGTCTGAACATATTTCTATGTCTTTTCTTCGTCGTTTTACGTTGCATGCAATATTTTTCTTCGTGGCATGACTTTGTCCATTAGAACTTGATATTTCCTTGATAATTTTGTGTAGTAAACTTGTCTTTATCAAATCCTTTTGTTCATGCAACATTTCTTTCTTCCTTGATCCTCTTGAAACTCTCCAAAAATGCATGCCCACTTCATTTCTTCATCTTTTAATCATTTTTACCTGCTTTTGGCTATATTTGCATGTATAAACACTTTTTCACGATTAAGTAACAAATATATACAAATATGACCAATTTCCACTCATAAATCAAACAATAACGCGACTAAAAATATGTTAAATTTGAGCGTTATCAAATCCCCCACACTTGAGCTTTGCTCGCCCTCGAGCAAGTCTTAATCAAAAGAAAATTGAATTCAATGGTAATAGTGCGAATATCTTATTTGAACTCAATCAAGTAAATAAAGAGCTTGATAACAATTCTAAGCACCTCACGAAGATAATTTGAAATTCACTCATCACTCAATATGTGTAACGATTAATAGATCACTCATTGCACAGTCATGATTTATGTTTCTTACCATAGGCTTGTACAAGTATCAAAACAATAGAATAATTCATCAAAGAGGTCTTTTATTCGAGTTGTAATGTTTAGGCTAAGGGTTTTTAGAAACTTTCGTGAAAAATAATTACACTAAGTCAAAAAGGTAAGGATAAGGCATGAGAATATTTATAAAATTTGTTTTAAAAGAAAAATAAAATCAAAGTCTAAGTCCCATAGTTGCTAATTTCAAATAATCCACAAACCCAAAAATGATAATAGTTACAATCTTTCTCCTCTTCGAACGTTCACATGTTGATACATCGATTCACCATAAAAATATTCTTCAAACTTAACACATCGGCTAACAACATATCTCATGACTTTCTTTATTCATAATAATATAACACATTGGCTATATTTGTCACCTTATAGTTGCGATGACTTATTATTATTTTTTTTTCATATCACCTCCCCCACACTTCGCATAAGCATACATCACAAAAAATACAAAACATGAAGTTACGCACCTTCATCTTTGTTGGAATGACACACACATGAATTGTGAAGTGTGGCTAACTAATAATCATCAAAAACTAACCAACAACCAAGCAACTAGCAATCCACCATTTTGACTTTGACAAAGGTTAGGCTAAGGTTTAAAGTGTAAAACCTTTTTGTATTTTTCTGGATTAAACAAAATGAAAAGGATAACTCAAAGGGTGAAACTAAAAGTATCTAGCGCTAAAAATGAACGCTAACAAATGGGTTCCAAATATGAGGGTAACTAACCAATGTGGTTAACAAAAATTATTTTGTAAACGGATGGCCATTTGGCTTTATTCATAATTTTGCCTCTTATCATATAAATATATCCTTATCATTCGAAAATGATTTTAACCGCAATGCATAACAAGTACAAGTTCTAGAATTAACACAACCACCAGCACACTCATCATGAAATATGTAAATAGTATAAGAAATACTATTCTCATAAAAAAAAAACAAATCCTTACAATTTAAAGTAATAAGGGTATAAGATTGTGCTAGCAAATGTTATCAATTCCGAGACAAATTGCTCTTTAAAACTTAAATTTTATCTCCAAAATTATCATTATTATATACCATGAAATCAACCTTATTTCAACTAAAATATGAAGAACGAACTACTACTAGTTACTAAAGTTCACGACTCTAAAACAAAATTTTAAAAATTAAAAATTAAAATTAAAATTAAAACAAATTAAAAATTATGCAATTTTTCTATTTTCTTCCTTCCCCCACACTTTAGTTTTGCATTGTCCTCAATGTAATAAAAAAAAATAACTTCAAAGTAAAGGAAATGAAAAAATTTAGAAAATACCGGAGTTAAATACGCAACATGCATATTTAATCATAATAAGCAAATGAGTTTACCGACTCCAAACGTTGATCAACTATATGCTTCCGTAATAAAACTCCTGCAAGAAAACAGCAAAATATACGAAACAACCAAACAAACACAAACAAAAACATATCTCAACCAAATAAATAGAAAATTATGTTACGTTATAAATGCTACTAGAAATAGTTAAAGATAATAGAAATAGAAATTGTTCGACACATAATTGTTTTTAAAAACCAACCATAATCCATGTAATCAAACGTCACCATCAATAACTCACATCGGAACGAATGAACTCGTCCTCGCTTTCCTCTTCATCCTCATCAACATCTTCTTCATCGTCCTCGTCCACCACTCGTCTCTTCTTCTTTTCAGCTCTTGATGACGAACCTCCAACATCATAACTCGATCCTCCAGGATTAAAACCTGGTCCACCCATATTAACACCTGAACTACCATACTCGGGAAGTCTACCGTATGGAGGATATGGCTCGGGAAATGGTGAATAACCAGGATAAGGATAGGGGTATGGTCCAGGATATGGAGAATATGGTAAATGATATGGTGGAACATTTGGTGGGTTGTAGGGGAGGTACCTCATAATTGGCATCTTGTGCCAAATGTTGGATTATAGGCATGGAATAATCATAGTTGTAATTATTCCTCATTTGCATTGAATCTCTCCAAACATCCCTACACTCAATAGCATTTAATTCACGGTTCCAATCACCCCATCCTGAATCAAAACCACTTTGGGTATTACCCAAAAAATTCCCCATTTGAGGTTGTGAAGGCGCTCCCGCATAAGCTCTGGATTGTGCCCCCACACTTGGTTCGATCCAAGGTCCCAAAGTCTTGTTAATCATATCCAATGCTTTCCCAAAACTAAAAGCATCCCATATCTCACTCTCCAATCTCACTCTACACTTCCTCAACTCATCATCATTAAAATACCCAAGATTTTTAGCCAACATGGTCACATAATGACCTCCACAAACATCACTTTGTTACTTAATCCCCGGTGCTCTCTTTGAAAGATACTCGGCAATAATCCATGCCACATTCCCATTCTTGTCTTCCTCCAACAACTTCATCACCCATAGGTCTGGTTGACTACATTTGTCTTGTCCACCGCTCCTGTGTATCAATCCCCAAGAAATCAACTTTTGGAAAACCTTCAACAATGGATTCCTAATCATAGAAGAATTTCTCCTAAGACAAGTTGGATCACCAATTCTATTCCAATATTCATCAATACCCGTGTATTGATTAGTACCTCTAGCTAAACTCACAAAATGTGGTCCAAACAACCTATGTTGAATCTCACTCTCCTCATACAAACCAAGTGCAACTGCAAATTTTGGCAAAGATAAAGCATGTTTGCGACCACACAATCTAAACCAAACACAAACATCCCCAAGAACATCATTTACCTTTCTATCAAAGTAGAACGTAGAAAAGAACTCCTAACACCATTCCTTGTAAACATCTTCACGAATACTAAAAGCTCTTTCCCAAGAATAATCTTCAAACCTATCTCCATCTCCGGGATACACATAAATCATAGTCATCATGCTCCTTAATTGATCCTTACATTCATACTCCTCAAGCAATTCCCAATCAATCAACCTAGGCTTAGCAATCTTCCTCTCTTGAAGTTTTGAAAGACGTTCTCTATACGCATTCTTCTCATCTTTGTCTTGCACATGAGAAAACTTAACATTTTCATTAGACTCCGGTTTCAAACTGAAAGTAATCCTCTTCCTTTCGTTCCTTTTCAAATACTTGTTAACAATCAGATTTCGTCCCAATCTTGCAACATTTCCCTGAAATAAATCTCAAATTTGGTTAGTATATAAGTATAAGAACTAATACCAATCAATTTAGAAACTAGAAAACACATTTTCAAAATTTGTCAAAAATTTTCCGAGGCGTCCATCCGATTGGTTTGAGGTCCAACCGAATCGGATGCAACTTTGGCACACTTCCAACCGATTCGGTTGGAGTTTTCTGCAAACTACATTCATCCTCAATCCATCCTAACCGTTTCCCAATCAATCCGAACTTCTTTCTAACTTGTAATCTCCCATTCTTGAGTACTTCTAACATCCAAACTCTCCTATCAATGATTCTTAACATTTCCAATCATCAACGTAATGATTCTATAAAAACCATGAACATCATCTACTAAAATCTTCCAATTAGTGCTTTAATCAACAATGCAATAACCTAACATCACTAATTATCAATCATATAACTTCTGGGATTCATTAATTGCAAATAAACTAGCTCTAAAGATTATAAACAATTCAATCCGAAAATTCAATCAATGAATTCTTACTCAAAACTTAACCAATTGATCTAATTCTTTTTGCAATACCTTCTCCTATCATCTAATCACTTATCCCCAAAATATTATATCTCAATTCGAACTAATTCAAAAATACCCAATTCGTGACCTAATTTCAATCATCCGAATTAAAATTTAATTGAACAAAATTAGTGATATAACTTACTTGACTTGATGCCATTGATGATTAATTATCACTCCTGCAACCTTCTAACAACTTCTTATG
The DNA here is from genome assembly GCA_030686995.1 of Artemisia argyi. NCBI lineage: Eukaryota > Viridiplantae > Streptophyta > Magnoliopsida > Asterales > Asteraceae > Artemisia > Artemisia argyi. The sequence goes on along the minus strand of CM060701.1, from coordinate 22,918,822 downwards.
GTCGAATTTTTAACCCCAATTTTTGGTGGATTGTGTGTATGTGTTTTTCTTAAGTTTTTGAAAATTTTGGTTTATATATTCAACTCCATCCGATCAGTTGTGAATACATCCGTTCGGTTTGGTATGAAATTGATTTTTCAAAGTTTTTTATCCACTACTAGACTTGACACAAGTGCTAGTAGCATTTTCTTTTCTCAAACTTATTATCTTGTATGTATTCCAAACACACTTTGTCTACCAAAAATTTTGGTCATCTACTTCTACTTCTAAACTTAAAACTAAAACATAACTTAACCTCTAAAAACTAAAACTAAATAAAAAGATAAATAGATAAATAAATAGATAGATAAATAGATAGTCTCATTCAAACATGAAATGCATAAAACTAAAAAAAAAAAAAAAAAAAAAAAAAAACATGAAATAAAATGCATAAAAAATAAAAGTACGAAACAAACAAACTAGCACAAGATGTGCTTTATTCTTGTGATCATTCTTCTTCATCCATGGAAATATTCATTCCTAAGAATGTCTTCTCCACGATACTTGCTTGCCAACTTCCTAGTAGTCTTTTGAGTTTTGAAAGTTCGTGCAATGTTCCTTCCACTAGGACATGTGATATCAAATTTGCAATGCCAATCACCATCTCCTTCTTCTCTTTTGTAAATGCTATGACCTTCAGAACCCCATTCCAAGTTCTTCAATTGGACCGGTAAAGATCCAAAAAAATCTGTCAACTTGTTAAACACAAAAATATTTTTAAACGGATTAAAGAAAGCCTCCATTGCTAGAGCTCTTTCCATTTCATCTTCAATATCATAGAAACTAGGTGTGCATGGACCAAACTTAGGTCTACCATCTTCATCCCTTCTTACTTCAAAGCAACCAAGGTAATCCTCCTCTTGGTCCTCATCATTATCATCTCCATTACTACCCCCTCTAGGCTTTGGATAGTAAGTATTCTTAAGAACTCCATCATCAATTGTCATGGTACCTTTTCCCATATCTATTATAGCTCCACAAGTTCTTAAAAATGGTCTACCTAACAACAAAGGTAGTTCCTTATCAACCGCAACATCCAACACAAGAAAATCCGCCAAGAATGCTTGATAACCAATTTGAACTCTCACATTTCTTACTTCTCCCATTGCTTTTGCCTTACAATAATCTGACATAGTGAGTTTAGAATTGTTAGGTGTAGGGTCTCTTAATCCTAACTTATGATACAATGGATAAGGTATAATACTCACACTAGAACCCGTATCGGCTAATGCATATAAAGGAGTTGTCCCATTAATTTTAACCGGTAAAACAAAATTTCCGGGATCATTCATTTTCTTTGGGAGCCCATTCTCAATTATCCTTCTCTCCTCTACTTCATCAAAAATATTATCCTCCAACTTAGACTTTGCCAACATAACTCCATCTAACTTCTTCCTATACTCCATATAATTCCTCAACACCTCAATGACCGGTTTGTTTTCCATCAATTCACGAATTTTTGATTCAAGATTTTCCAAAATAGCTTGTTTTTGCTCTTTGGTTAAAGGTTTGGTACTTTTTGGTGAATTAGGTGGTGTTTTGGATGATGATGATGATGATGATTTGTTTTCTTTTTGGGTGGAGGGTTAGGTTAATTTGTTCAATGGTGTTTTGTTTCGGTTAGCTTTACCCATCTTACAAACTTTATCCGTTCCTTCCTTCATCATTTCCATTCCTTCACAAACATCAACAAGCATATCATTCACACTCTTCCCTTCTTCCAAATCAATTATGTTAATTTTCAACTCCCCAAGTGCAAAATCCAAACTACACTTGGTATTCACTAAAAAATCTCTACCAAAAATCACTTCCGGTTCATCTACATTAGTATACTCCAAAACAATAAAATCAACTTTAAAGATGTGACCATGAATATTCACTCTAACTCCTTTCACTTCCTTCTTACCATAACTTCCATAATCAAGCCTAACAAAACCAAGTTTGTCAAGCATTTCTTCCGAAATGTAATTGTCTCCATATTCCATATTCAATTCCGCATCCCACGCTTTAACTCCTTCCACCGCACAAGGTGTAGAATACCTCATGTGTGGAGCATCATATTTCTTAGGTGATGCTCTAGTGAAAACAACAACTTTTCTCTCCTTCTCCTTCTTTGTATAACACATTTCATGTGGAAAATAAGAAACATTGTCACCAACAACCTCTTCTCCTTCTAAATCCAACTTTGCTTTTTCCAACATACTCTCCAACTTTTTCAAGGAATCACCGGAATCCTTGAACATATCTTCCAAGTCTTTCAAATACGCAGAAATCTGGCTCAAACTCTCCATTTCAACTTAAGCACTTTCTAACTATAACATAACCATAAAGAAAAAATCCAAATCATTAGCATGAGGGTTAGTTATAATCAAACAACTCTTAATATGAAATAAGAACAAGTAATTAACTAAATAAAACACTAAGAATAGAAAATAAACTAAAAATTAAAAAAGTCTAAAATTTTACCGAGATGCCCAACCGATCGGTTTGTAACCCATCCGAATCGGTTGGCACAAATGACCACCTCCAACCGATCGGTTGGAACTCGCAACCGAATCGGTTGAAGTTTTTACACTAATTTTTTTTTTTTTTTTTTTTTTTTATAAAACTATTATTTAATAAAACTTTAATTATGAGATTAAAAACAATAAAAGCATTACCTAAAGTGTCTTTAAAAATTACTAAATCATTAATTCAAATTAAAACTTCTAAAACATTAAAATGTCTAATAATTGCAACTTAAAACTAGTAAAAACTAACTTAATTATATAACTATAAAAACTAATTAACTAAAAGCAGAAAAAAAAAATTAATTACTAAAAAACACAATCCTATAAATTTTACCGAGACCACCAACTGATCGAATGGTTATCCATCCGATTCGGTTGGTCAAAAAAATAAATTTTTTTACTTTTTACTCTAAAAACTTTAAAATTTCACAAATTACAAACAATTTTATTACTAAAAACTAAGAAAATTAATCAAATCCCCGGCAGCGGCGCCAAAAACTTGATGTGCATTTTATTAGTACAAGTTTTAAAATTTATAAACACGAATTATCCGATTATTATCTGGCACATACGAGCAAGTATACTCATCCGGTGTAATAAAGGTGGGTAAGTCGAGATCGTCCCAAGGGATTTGGTGGTTTTAGTAATAAGAAAAACGTTTGTTAAATAAGGGTTGTCAATCCAAATTTATGTAAAATCTTAATTTAAAAGAAACTCAATGAAACTAAACATATACTTGTGTATAATTCCTTGATTGGTAATTGGGAGTATCGTAACAATTTGAGTACGAAGTTTGGTGTAAAACTTGTTATGATGCGCAACTAAAAATGAGTAGTTACACAATCTATGATGTGTGTCATGTTTTCACTACTACTAAGAATTCTATTACCTAAATGACTCCTTTCGGACATATCAACTTAGTATGACAATCCTATAAACACATGGTTGTTTAGAAAATCAATTCTTTTCTTATGAACTCCTACGAATCCTTTCGGTCCTTTTTCGTGATGAAATCGTCTCAAATCTATTTTAATAAGTAAATAAGATGGTTGTCAAGCATCCTATTCCATACTAATTTGGTGCATTAATATTTTGGAATAAAAACAAGTTGAAAATCCTTTCGGACCTATTTTTCAAGAAATTGTTTTTACCGACAAATTAAGCAAGAAAAGATGTTATATCAACAAACTCATAAAAATAGATATGTTTTCATGCATCACCTTTTTCATAAAATAATACTATATTAACCAATCACATCATATACACAAGTATATCACAAATTACTCCATAACAATCATATTAAACACAAGTAAATAAGAAAACTTTCATAAAACTTAAAGTAACAATTGTTCATTATAAGTATCAAGGAGTACTTAGTCTTGAAAATTACAATGAGTAAACTTGTGGAACTATAGCAACCACACTCCTCCAATTGCTCACCAATGTAAGTAAACAACTCCACACTCGAACGAATGCTTGAGACTTTAACTCAACACGTTCTGGATGTTTTTACAACACTTAGTAAACTTTCAGGCAATATAAGATAAGCTAACAAGATTTGGTGTAATACTAAGTTAGATAATGGTGGTACAAGTATCTCTAGGCCCTAAGTGCTCATTATATAGCTTAATGACACTTATCCTTCAAGTAAAAACGTCCATCCTCAGTAAATTAGCAGAAATGATCAGCCACACATGATTATGGGGAGTAAATTCGCCAATAAATGCAAAACTTGTAACTTCAGTTATCACCATCCGATCGGGTTCTCGTCATCTGATCGGATGGTCAATTCTGGCACGTTTCCAGCCGATCCAGATGCGGGTTGGAACCGATCGGTTGGATTGAGTCAGAACATATTTCTATGTCTTTTCTTCGTCGTTTTATGTTGCGTGCAATATTTTTCTTCGTGGCATGACTTTGTCCATTAGAACTTGATATTTCCTTAATAATTTCGTGTAGTAAACTTGTCTTTATCAAATCCTTTTGTTCATGCAACGTTTCTTTCTTCCTTGATCCTCTTGAAACTCTTGAAAAATGCATGTCCACTTCATTTCTTCATCTTTTAATCATTTTTACCTGCTTTTGGCTATATTTGCATGTATAAACACTTTTCCACGATTAAGTAACAAATGTATACAAATATGACCAATTTCCACTCATAAATCAAACAATAACGCGACTAAAAATATGTTTAATTTGAGCGTTATCACTTACGCCATGTGGTGGAGGTTTGATCCTTTCCCAAGCCTATGGCAATCTATTTTGCTGTGACAGGTAGTGAGAGATATTTTCCGTTTCCATATTGTGATAGTACTTTATTATACCCGAGAGATGTGAGTATCTAAACACTATTTGTGAGGTGTTAGTATATGACCTCCGTGCTTGTCCTTGGTCTTTAGTGGAACGATTATTTGTTGTAAGTACTTTTATATTAGTGTTAAATGACCCCTAACTTGTATTTGAGTAGAATAAAAGCGCATTTGCTTGAGGACAAGCAAATCCCAAGTGTAAGGGTATACGATGAGGCGAAAAATGAACCACTTTTAGGGGGACATTTAAGCCCGGAATTGAATTTATTTGATCAAATATTGCCCGAAATCGTTCCTTTTGTGGTTTTAGGTACTTTGGGAGTGAATTCTGGAAAAGGAATCAATTCAGACGTTTTTGGAGCATAAAAGTGAAGAAAACGGCAAAGACTTAATTTTCCATGCTGAGAACAGTACCTGACGGCGTCAAGAAGACAATCATGACGGCTTCAAGAGTAAAATCTATGATGACCTAGTGAAAACCTGAAGGCGTCACAACAAGGGCATCAAGACAATTTTTGGTGACGGCCTGCATAAGGAGTATACATGACGGCGTCAGACCCAGATCTAGGCAGTCCGAGAAACTATTTGGCGGCGAGATGACGGCGTCAGACTTTTGTTCTTGACGCCGTCACCTATCAGAATCTATATATAGTTTTCAATTTTTCATTCATAAAGAGAGGAACTTGTGTGGAGAATACTAGGGCCGAACTTTGTAAACCCTAGGTCGTATTTTACAGTATTTTCAAGGGTTTTGACCCCTTGAATCCTTTCATGTTCAATTAAGATAAGTCTTCTCTTAATTCATTCAATATGTCTATGTGTTGTTTGAATATATCTTATACTTGTCTTAATTTCAACATGTTAGGCTAGATCTATCATGTATTTGCTTAGATGTAATGAAACCTAGATGTTAATTATGTGTTGATTACTTGTTTATAGTTGTATTGGATGAATGATTTCAATGTTAGGCTTAAGAAAACTGACAGATCTCCATTGTGTAACATGCTTGAATGTCTTAGGAAACATGAACCGATGTGTACTAGGTTTTTTTTTTTGTTGTATTTAATGCATGAGCAAATTCTAATGATCCCATGTTAGGAGCTTCTTAGCCGGCTCGACATAGGAGTGAAGTAGGCGCTTATAGGATTAGGGAAGTAAGTACGCCACCCTATGAATGGTATTAAGGAATACAATCCGTCATCCACGCAACTGTAACAAGTAATTAACATGTAAAAGATATCTAGGGAGTAGTGAAATCTAAGTAAACACAATTCTCCCATATATTGCTCACAACTCTAGTTTAATTTAGTTTATTTTCATTTTTAGTATTTTATTTTGATTGCATCTTAGTAATTGGATTAGTTGACTAGCAACTAATTCTGCCCAACTCCTTTAAACCCGAGATTTTTAATTGCTTTTATAAAAACTAAAAAATACAAAAAGAATCATCCCTCATCTCTAGACCTAGTCTTTAGGTTTTCTAATCCTAGCGACACTATTCCTAGCTGAACGATCAATCCTCCGGTACTTGTCATTATACTATACTACATCGATCAGGTACACTGCCTGGTGGGGGTTGTAAGCTTCTCGAGATCCCTCGAGAGGTAAAGCTTGGTGCAATTCCCACGTATCAGTGGTGTTTTGTTAAATTGGTGGTTTGAAACACGACACACCATGGGGTGTGCTCGTGATATGTACCACGACACAAGTAGTGTCGTGGGGACTTGCTAGGTTGTTAACAGCCCAAACGAGGGCCGTTTGGTTTATGCTGTCCAAACAGGGGTGTTTGGGATTTCTGCACCTAAAGGGTGTTTGTGTTTATGAGCTCATTTGTTTTCAGCTTATATTTCATAAGCTTCAAATTTTCAGCGTTTTTGGAGACCCGTTGGCTTATATAAGTATATTATGATATAATAAACTTATATAAGCTAACAAGTCTCCTAATAAGCCGGAAAATTCAGTCTTACAGTATGTGGCCGGTAATATTAACAACACACAATATGCCTCCCTAGATATGTATGAGAGAGACTTCTCTTATGTTGATGTTGTTAATTCCGGGCCCTAAATCACCCGGGAAGGACATAGATATTTACTTGAGGCCTTTGATTGAAGATCTTAAGACTTTATGGAAAGATGGGGTCATGACTACGGATGTTGTTACAGGCACTGAATTCTGTATGAAAGCAGCACTTCTATGGACTATCAATGACTTTCCCGCTCGAAGAAGTTTGTCTGGGTGGAGTGGGCAAGGTTACAGGGCATGTCCGACCTGTAATATAGACACTCCAGCTATTCGCGTGTTAAGCAAAACCGCTTATGTTGGTCACAGAAGATTCTTAAAACCGAACAATAGATGGCGAAAGAACAGAAGGGCATTCTATACTCCGGTAGAAGATAGACCACCTCCTAAAAAATTTACCAGTGATGACATCTTGACTCAACTTGGGAGATTGCCTATACGTATCCCGGGGAAACATCCAACTTTTTGGGGTGCAAAGAAAAAACGTGATGATCGCGAATTGAATTAGACCAAAGTATCTATTTTCTACGAGCTACAATATTGGTCTTTTCTTACACTAAAGCACAATTTAGATGTCATGCATGTCGAAAAAAATGTGTGTGAAAGTGTGTTGGGTACTTTGTTAATGAATGAAAAATCAAAAGACACCAACAAGGCAAGACAAGACTTACAGAATTTGAAAATTCGTGATGCTTTGTGACTCGTCAACAAAGGAAACGGGAAGTGCTCTAAGCCTCATCCCACGTACTCTTTCACTACCGAAGAAAGAAAACTTTTTTGTCAATTCATCAAAGGTACGCGTTTTATTTCATAATTCATTTGTTCCAATTCATTTCGCGTATTCATTTCGACGACTTATTCTAATATCATGATTTTTTTGCCAATTGATCAAAGGTGTTAAACTACCCGATGGGTTCGAATCTAACTTCAAGCATAAAGTGACAGACAGTGATAACAACATAACAGGCTTGAAGGCTCATGACTGTCATATAATGATGCAGCGGTTACTTCCTGCTGGAGTTCAAAATTACTTGAAGGACCAAACCACCGCAACACCAATAATCGAGCTTTGTTCATTCTTCAAACAAATATGTGCTCGAACTTTGATGGTGGATGACATGTTGAAAGCTAAAGAACAGCTCATCAATATTTTGTGCAGTTTCGAGCAAATCTATCCTCCAGCTTTTTTTGACATTATGGTTCACTTGGTTATTTATCTACCCGAAGAGGCTATTCAAGGCGGGCCTGTTTACATGAGGTGGATGTATCCATTTGAAAGGTACATGAAATAGCTCAAAAATTATGTCAGAAATAAAGCTAAGCCTGAAGGATCAATAGCGGAGGGTTATATTGCTGATGAAGCATTAACTTTCTATTCGCATTATTTTCGGGGTGTTGAGACGAGATTTAATCGTCCTGACCGGAATGAGGACGGTCCAAGCCCAACAAGTCGATTTCAAGTGTTTCGATTAGCCTGTAAACTGAATGGTAAAACAATCATTAATTCGGCTTGAACCGGACGCAATGCAGAAAGTATTATGGTATGTACTACACAACAGTCATGAAATTGACCCGTACATGAACGAGTACAAGAGGTACACGTTTTATTTCAAAATTTTGTTTTACGTAAGTTATTATTCGATGACTTATTCTAATATCATGAACATTTACAGGGAATTTCCTGGCAATGATATACAAGAAGGATTTCCTCGCTGGTTTGGGAACAAGGTAGACTTGTTGTATATAAAACCCTGTAAAAATAACGACTATTACTCATATATATCTATTCTTAACTTTTTTTCTTAGATTCGTGAATTGAAAGTACAGGATGACCTAAGTTGTACTTCCGAGTTGTTCGCTTTGGCTTGTGGACCATCATGTGCTACATTCTCAGCCGACTCTTGCACAGTGAACGGTGTGAAGTTTATCGTACACGACCGTGATTTACGTCGTTCAACCCAAAACAACGGAATTTCAACTCCTAATCCTAGTGGAGGAATGTATTATGGCTAGCTTGTAAAAATTGTCGAGCTTGAATATATTCTGTTCAAGGTTGTGTTGTTCAAAGTTAAATGGTTCGACACTAATAACAATGGTCGCATAAAACGTTGTACCTATAGAAACAACATTACACAACTTATGACAGATCGTGTATCATTTGAAAGTGAACCATACATTCTTGCAACACAAGCAACACATGTCTTTGACCTTGATTTCCCTGGTAAACGTGGTAATGTCAAGGCCGTTCAAGATTCTTATCATCGAAAGATTTGGAACCCGGATATCATCGTGGTAGAAGACAATCAGGATGTTGTACATGACAACACATCATCACATGTCACACTCTCTGCTGAGTTGGATACGTTGAATTATGACACCATAAATAGAGATGTTGAGCCAACGGAAGTTGAGGCACCACCACAACCAATTATCACTTATGTCAACGACGACGAAGATAATATTGATTATGATGACCACGTTCCTCATGATTTAGGATCTGATTGTGAAGACCACGTCGATCGTGAAGATGAAGCTGACACTAATAATGAGGGTTTTTATCTTAGTGATGAGGGAGATTGATCTCAAATTGTAATTTGTTAAATGACACTTATTTGAATGAAATTGTTATCGAGTGGTTAAATGTGTTTATTTATTTATTTAATTATTTATTATTATTATAGTTGTGTAAAGACGAAATTCTGGTCATGATAAGGTTAAGCTTATAAGCTTATCAAATTACTAAATATGGTAATAAGCCAACCATATTTAGTCAAGGTTCAGAAAAGTGATCATTTCTAAATTAGGTTGTTTTCAATAACAGTTATAAGTCGCTTATTTAAAACAACTTACTTCAGTCACAGATAATCAGATAAGTAGTTTTGAAAACAAAACCCAAACACAGTCAATACAGTTAAATTGTTGTATTAAAACTCAGTCCCAAACACCACCTTTAGATTGCTAATTTTGCGCCCAAGAATGGGAGAAAAAGATGGCATTTGTCTTGGTAAAATATTTTACAGGGAAATGTTTGAGGCGTTATTGATACGTAGGAATCGCACCAGGCTTTACCTCTCGAGGGATCTTGAGAAGCTTACAACCCCCACCAGGCAGTGTACCTGATCGTTATAGTATAGTATAGTGACAAGTACCGGGGGATTGATTGTTCAACTCAGGAATAGTGTCGCTAGGATTAGAAAGCCTAAAAACTAGGTCTAGAGGTGAGGGATGATTCTTTTTGTATTTTTTTATTTTTATGAAAGCAAGTAAAATCTCGGGTTTTAGAAGAGTGGGCGGAATTAGTTGTTAGCCAACTAACCCAATTTATCTAAAGATGCAATCAAAATAAAATAACAAAAATGAAAATAAACAAATTATACTAATTTGGTGTGAACAATGATAGGTAAAGTTGTGTTTACTTAGATTTCATTACTCCCTAGATATCTTTTATAGGTTAGTCATTTGTTACAATTGCATGGATGACGCGTCATATTCCTTAATACTAGTCGTAGGGCCGTGTACGATATTCCCTAACTCTATAAGATCCTCCTTCACTCCATGTCGAGCCGTTAGAAGCTCCTAACATAGGATCACTAGAATTCTCCTACGCATTAAATACAACCAATCGTAGTACCTCCGATCATGTTTCTTAAGACGTTCAAGCAAGTTACCAATGGAAGTCTGCCAGTTTTCTTAAGCCCAACATCGAATACAATCATCCGTAACAATTATAAACAAACAATCAACCCATAATTAACATCTAGGTTTCACTACATCTAAGCAAACACAAAAGAAATCTAGCTTAGCATGTTAAATTGAATACAAGCGTAAGATATATTCAAGCAACACATAGACATATTGATTGAATTGAAAGAGTACTTATCTCAATTGAACATAAGAGGTTTCAAAGGGTAAAAACCCTTGAAAAAGCTGTGAAAATCGGACTAGGGTTTCTCTCCAAAGTTACACCCTCAAAGTTCCGCCCTAATGAATAAAAATTGGAAAACTATATATAGATTTTATAGGGTGACGGCGTCAAGAAGGAAATTCTGACACCGTCAACTCACCGCCCATAATGAAATCGGATTGCCTATATCCACTTTTGACGCCGTCACGTGTAAAGTTGCTCAGGGCCGTCACTATATCTTGAACCATGACGGCCTATGGTGACGCCTTCACGTTTTCACTCGACCATCATCCACTTCCACCTCTTGTATTACTCTTGATGCCGTCATTAAGAATCTTATGATGCCGTCAGGTACTGTTCCCAGCAAGGAAAATTAAGACTTTGCCGTTTTCTTCACTTTTATGCTCCAAAAATGTCCAAAATGCTTCCTTTTCTGAATTTCACTCCAAAAGTACCTAAAATGACAAAAGGAACGATTTAGGGCATTATTTGATCAAATAAATTTGAATTCGGGCTTAAACGACCCCTTAAAAGTGGTTCATTTTTCGCCTCATCAAATACCCTTACACTTGAGATTTGCTTGTCCTCAAGGAAATGCGCTTTTATTCTAATCAAAATACAAGTTAGGGGTCATTTAACACTAATATAAAAGTAATTACAACAAATAATCATTCCACTAAAGACCAAAGACAAGCACGGAGGTCATACACTAGCACCTCACAATTAGTGTTTAGATACTCACATCTCTCGGGTGTAATAAAGTATATATCACAATAAGGAAAAGGAAAACATCTCTCACTACCTGTCATAGCAAATAGATTACCATAGGCTTGGGAAAGGATCAAACCTCCACCACTTGGCGTAAGCACCTAGGATAAACTATCAAAGAGGTCTTTTTAAAGGGTTATAACGTTAGGTGTAGGGATATGGAATACACGGTTTTGTTGGATAAAGGAAATATTTACTGGTGGCGAGTTAATCATCTTGGTTAATTATATGTACAATACGACATTGCTAAGCCAAGACTCGAGTCGACTTAGGCTAATAAATCAAAAATAACTAAAACATAAAACAAACATAGAATGAAACGGGATGGTAGTCCGTATGTTTTTTTTTTCCTTTTTTTCTTTTTTTTCTATATATATATATATGTTTTTTTTTCATACACTCTTGCCCTACCATCCAAAATAATACATCATAGGGAATGTACATTCCCCTTACACTTGAATCTTTACATACTTTACAATAAACTAATCTAATGACTCGAATCAAGATAATCAAAACACTTGAAGTACTTTTAAGATTAATGCACATATGGGGGTAATATAAGATGTTCTTCCCCATTACTCCATAAAACAAGTACTAAACCCATGAGTCCCAATCGTCCCAAAACAACATGTACAAGATATGACTCGACTTAGCAACCATGTAATCAATTAGATAATTAACTAAGGGTTTAAACAAATAACAATAATGCACTAAAGATGAGTGCATACACGGAAGGCTAAGGCGATTTGGGTGTACATTTAAGTAGGTTGTAACAAATTCTTCTTTTAAGTAAGATTCTTAAAGTTAGAAACGAAAAGATAGGCTCGGAGGGGTGTACTAGGGGTTTCGTGTACTAAAAATGAGTACAACGCTAAGGTGTGGGAAAAATTAGTTGACTTTATTTGCCAAGTAATATGACTTAAATGGTCAAGTAACTATGATACGGGTTTAAATACAAGGGTGATCCTAACGCCTCTTATCATGTAGTAAATCCTAACTACACGAATGTAGTCTCACTAGCGGTCTCGGGATGCATCACTAACGCAAGTTCTAGAATCTAAATGCTACCGGTACACACATAAGCACTAATAATGAATGCTTTTTCCTATCAAATCTAAAGGCGAACCTCACATATTTGGGTGGAAATTTTTTTAAGTGGTACGGTTTTGTGCTTGTCATATAACTCCTATCCATGAGACGCTTGTTAAGGCTTAAGTTTCACTCCTAAATGTTGTAAAAAATTTTAAATTTGGCGCTAAAATTACACTAACAAGTATTTCTCTTAGTTTTATTACACACCTACCATCAAACAAACAAACTCAAGTGCAATGGTATCATCATTTACCCTCCCCTTACACTTAGGATGAACATTGTCCCCAATGTTCAATTAAAGGATGTAAAAGTAAAACAGGTAAAAGAATGAAAACAAATATTCCCCTGATTCGTTCAGTGTGGATAGTTTGGTAACAAGGTTAGATCTTCCTCCAAGAAAATGGACATTCAAAGCTTCCTTTCTAGGAAAATAAATCATCTTCTTGTCATATATAACCTGTTAAAACTGAGAAAACAAACAAGGCAACCTCGCATAAAATCGGTGGCAATCTATATACTAATAAGTCCTAGAAAGCAATGTAAGATATAATGCTTGTGGAATGAATGTTTGCAGATTTCCTGGAGTTTATAAAACTAAAGAATTAACAAAAACTTCAAGACTCCGTTAGAAAAAAAAAACTAGCAAAATTTCCAGAATTTTACACATGACGCCGTCAGGAATTAACTCCTGACGCCGTCAGAAGTGACCTGCAGAAATCTTTATGTTAAGTTTCCGGAAAATTTCTGGAAAAACTTATGTCCTACTTCCTGGAAAATCCTGCAAAACATCATTATGACTCGATACAAGCATTTGACTCTAACAAATACTAATATACATGTCCATTTAATATTGTGGAGAGTCATAATCAATTTCGTTCTTAAAAACAAATTTGGGGTCTCCCCTTACACTTAGCTTTTGCAAAATACCTTTATATGAAGTTAAGACGAAGTTAAACAACAAAATAAAGCATTTTCACAATTTAGTTTGAAACATGATCTACCAACAATAAAAATAAATCATGCATACGGAAACAAATAAAAATCAATCAAACAATTAAAACAAGTAAAAAGCTTGGGTTGCCTTTCAAGAAGCGTTTTTCTTTATTTACGAGTCTTGTAGCTAGACTCAAGGTTATGGGCTATCACGTGACCTCGTCTCTTGAGATGACGTATCCCATATACGCATGATCCTCGCTATCAGGGTAGTAGTGTTTTAATCGTTTGATACTTCCAGTCACCTCCCCTCCTCTTTTACTGCTCAAGGTAACTACTCCATCCTGGCGTAGACTTTTGATTGTGAATAGTCCATACCACCAGGGACTTAGTTCATCGGGTGGTAATTTTATCTCTGAATGCCTTAAGAGTACCAAGTCTCCTTCTACAAATGGGGCGTGATTCGATGTCGGTTGACTGCGTTCAAACAATACATGAATTTTATCACTACTTTTTTTTCAATTTTCTGATTCAGTTTCTTTGTAGCTTTTAATTCGTGTTTCACATGCGAGGATTTTTTTCTTGAACATGATTATGGGGTATGCCAGCGTCATTTTTGAGCCTTCTCTCTATCATGCTCTCATGTACGTAACGTGGGGTCATAGGGAAGTGAATCTTCCTTTTTCCAGACTTAAGTTCAATTTCCCCTTTTTCATACCTAATGACGGCTCTTGCTGTGGTAAGGAATGGTGCTCCAAGGATTATGGGCATACATCCATCTCCTTTATCATCGATGATCATGAAATCGATGGGGTACATGAAACCTGCTACATTGATCAACACATCTTCAGCAATACCCAAGGGATATACGTAAGAGTGACTAGCGAAGGATAGTCTAATACATGTGGCGGTTGGCATTTCTTTGGTGAGTTGGGTGTAGATAGTTAAAGACATCAGGTTTACTTCTGATCCCTGATCGGCGAAAGTGTCTAAGTATTGCAATTTCCCAATGCTGGCTGGAATCTCAAAGTTCCCATAGGCTATCTGCTTCGTGGCCACTTTTTGCTTTAGTAGACCTTCGAATACCGGCCCCCAGGGTAATGTGTCGTACTCATCTTTCCCTTCATCACCTCCTTCAGAGACCCGTTTGGAGGTTTGGTTACGCCCGTCACCCAGCATCTAGTTTGTTATGGTTTTCTTATTTATATCACGATTTAAGTAGTACCCTAATGGTTGAGATGTTGGTGGTACCTCAGTGGTTTGTCCACTAGGGGTTTCTTTTTTTTTTTCATTGCCTTTATGGACAATTGTGATAGAGTTAACGAACTAGGTGGGAGGGGTGATATTTTCCTTTCTTAACAACATCATTTCCAGAGTTTTTATGCTTGAGTATTCCTCTACTAAGCTCATCATCTCCGTCATTTTATTTTTCATTTCCTCATTTTGTCTACAAACTGCCTCCTTGAATTTAGCTAGCCGCTCAGAATGTGTTGCCATGTACTCTCTCATTCGAGCTTCGAATTCCGAGCTGAGGTTTTGAGGAGGTGAATGAGGTTGAGCATATCTTCAAAAGGTTTTGACATTCTCTCTAAGAGGTGACTCAGATAATGGTGTTGAATTCATATTCGAGATAGAATTGATTGTTGCTCGTTTGGGACTTAAAGGTCTCATTTGCTTTTCCGTGAGGTAATCCATTTTTCTCTCAAGTTCGCAAAGGAGTTCTTCGGAGATTTGAGTGGTGTCCCCGGGTGTTGAGATTGTGTTGATAGCCGAGTTTATAACATGTGTAACTTCCCATAACTCATGATTGTCAAAAGCAAGTTCATCAATGATTTCCCAAGATTCCTTGGTGTCTTTATCATACAACCTGCCTCCGGCGGCTCGATCAATGGTGCGTTTAGTGTGAAAATCGACATGGTCATAGAAGATTTGAATTAACAACCAATGATCGATGCCATGATAAGGGACTTTTTGGAGCAAGTCCTTGAAACGATCCCATGCTTCATAGAAAGTTTCACCTTGACGTTGTTGGAACATCAAGATGTCATTTCTAAGCTTAGTAGTTCTCCCCGGTGGGAAAAATTGAGCAAGGAAACGTGAAGTGAGATCATACCAGGAGGTGATAGATCCCGCGGGTAAACATTCAAGCCATTCAGAAGCTGTATCACGTAGAGAGAATTGGAATAGGCGTAATCGGGTCGACTCTCTAGTTGCAACATCAAGGTCTATGGAATCTACGATTTTTAAGAAATCCTTAAGATGTTGATTAGGATCTTCGGAACGAAGTCCATGGAATGCACATCCGCTTTGCACCAACCGTATGGTGTCGGATCGCAAGGGAGACACATTGGCTCCTTGAGTGAGCTCAATGGTGTTTCGATAGCCTTGGTGGCTAGGACGGGAGTACTCTCCTAAGGTTCGGGGTCTAGGAGGTGGGTTTGGTGGTGGTGGGTTTTGTGGGGGGTTTTGAATTGGTGGGTTGATGGGTTCAAAGATGTTACCAACTTCCATGATGTCGGATGGTAATGGTTACGAACAAAGACACGAAGAAATAAGATAGACTAAAGAAAACCAAAAAAATAAAAACAAAATCTTACTAGAAAGGAATCTAGCAAGTAGACCTAATAAAAAGAAATCCTAACCTAGACAATAACTATTCCCCGGGCTGCGGCGCCAAAAACTTGATACATCGGAATCGCACCAGGCTTTACCTCTTGAGGGATCTCGAGAAGCTTACAACCCCCACCAGGCAGTGTACCTGATCATTTTAGTATAGTATAGTGACAAGTACCAGGGGATTGATCATTCAACTCAGGAATAGTGTCGCTAGGATTAGAAAGCCTAAAAACTAGGTCTAGAGGTGAGGGATGATTCTTTTTGTATTTTTACATTTTTATGAAAGCAAGTAAAATCTCAGGTTTTGGAAGAGTGGGCGGAACTAGTTGCTAACCAACTAACTCAATTTATCTAAAGATGCAATCAAAATAAAATAACAAATACGAAAATAAACTAATTATACGAATTTGGTGTGAACAATGATATGTAAAAGTTGTGTTTACTTAGATTTCATTACTCCCTAGATATCTTTTACAGGTTAATCATTTGTTACAATTGCATGGATGACGGGTCATATTCCTTAATACTAGTCGTAGGGCCGTGTACACTGGTACAAAAATGGTCTTTCGTCACACATGATCGATTTCAAACGGTCACACTGTAACATATTTACGTGACTAAATGTATGAAAATAAAATAAACAGCCACACTCGATCCGACTTGTGTGACCATTTCGGAAGATATATGTCGCACATTTGTGTATTTATGTGACTAGAGGGTAGCTGGTAAATATTTTTCGATCATTTAGTCACGTTTAATTTGGAACGTGTAACCAATAAAAATCAGCTTTAAGCATTAGTCACACTACAGATATACATATGTGACAAATATATGTCACACAATTGAAGAGTGTGACCAAAATAGATATATGGTCACATGAAGTAATTGTGTATGTGACTAAATTATATAGTCAAGTTTGTCACACATTATTTAAACGTGACTGCTATTCTTTGCTGAATATTTAGCCACATAGCGTTTGAAATGTGTGACAACTGAAAAGTAAGTTTGAAGCGTTGGTCACGATATGCATTTAATAGTGACAAATATATATGTCACACACTTGACGAGTGTGACCAAATGTCATATATGGTCACACTAAACCATAGAAACATGATTAAGTGTAACGAAAATTCGATACATATGGTCACGTTGGTTAATATGTGTATCTAAAGTTTAGTGTGTGTTTGCTTGCCAAATCCTAATGTGTATAGTTACACTTAATTGAATCACGATCATGTGACTATAGGCTTTACAAAAAAACATAAAAATAAAATAAAAAAATAAATAAATAAATAAATAAATAAATAGTCACATTGTAACTATAGGCTTTACAATAGTCACACCATTTCAGAAATGTGTATCTAAATGATGTTTATGGCCACATTATAAGGGTATTATATGTGACCAATACATTCAAAATAGTTACATTGAGTTTTTGGCTCTTCCATACATTTTGAAGATCTCATCATCTGAGTATCGCTTTAATTGAACAAGCTTCCAACCCTTCATATTGTTTAGATAGTACTCATAGTACTTCCTCTTTTGCTTAATTGTTGGACGATTGAGCACTTTTCTCTTCTTTCTTTGATTGATATAAAATTTCTTCCTCTTAGCTTCATAATTCCTCTTCCATTCATCTTTTTGTTCTTGAGTGTACTCTTGCATTTCTTCTTTTATTTGTTTCATCAGTGCAATATCAGCATCACCTTTAATCCTTTCTTCATCCCAAGAATCCAAGAGTGCTTTTGTTTTGGCCTCAGCTTCAGCGTGTTTCCTTCTTTGTTCAAGTACCATCTGATTCTCCTCTGCAAACAAAGCAGCCAATTTTCTTGCAGCAGCTCCATCTACTTCAAGTTGCTTGGGTTTGGGCCAGTACACAAAAGGAATATACTATAAAGGATCATGCTTAGGCTCTTCAGCCATAATACCTTCGCCTTTTCCCTTATAACTTGGCTCTTGTACACTGTTCTTGATTTGTTGAGTTGGTTCTCTAATCACCACACCTTTGACAGGTACTCTTGGTTGTTATGGTGGTGGTTGTGATTGTTCTGTTGGTAGTGGTGATTGTGGCCCTGCTTGTTTAAATCGTGTCTTCAATAGAATCATTGCTTCGGCCAAAGTTTCCTCATCATCACTAGCAATAGGAACATTTTCCTCAGCAGTAGTATCCTCCTTGGTGATAACGCTCAAAATTAACATGTTTTTAGTCGCGTTATTGTTTGTTTTATGAGTGGAAATTGGTCATATTTGTTACTTAATCATGGAAAAGTGTTTATGCATGCAAATATAGCCAAAAGAAGGTAAAAATGATTAAAAGATGAAGAAATAAAGTGGACATGCATTTTTGGAGAGTTTCAAGAGGATCAAAAAGGATTTGATAAAGAAAGGTTGTCTACACGAAATTATCAAGGAAATATCAAGTTCTAATGGACAAAGTCATGCCACGAAGAAAAATAATGCATGCAACGTAAAACGACGAAGAAATGACATAGAAAACGGTTCAGACAGATTCCAACCGATCGGTTGCTACTCGCAACCGGATCGGCTGGAAACGTGCCAAAGATTGACCATCCGATCGGATGGTGAGAAACCGATCGGATGGGGTTGACTGAAGTTACAAGTTTTTCATTTATTGGCGAATTTACTCCCCATAATCATGTGTGGCTGATCATTTCTGCTTATTAACTGAGAATGGACATTTTTACTTGAAGTATAAGTGTCATTATGCTATATAATGAGCACTTAGGGTCTATAGTTACTTGTGCCACCATTATCTAACTTAGTATTACACCAAATCTTGTTAGTTTATCTTATATTGCCTGAAAGTTTACTAAGTGTTGTAAACACGTCCAGAACGTGTTGAGTTAGAGTCTCAAGCATTGGTTCGAGTGTGGAGTTGTTTACTTACGTTAGTGAGCAATTGGAGGAGTGTGGTTGCTAGAGTTCCACAAGTTTATTCATTGTAATTCTCAAGACTAGGTACACCTTGATACTTATAATGAACAATTGTTACTTTAAGTTCTATGAAAGTTTTCTTACTTACTTGTGTTTTAATATGATTGCTATGGAGTAATTTGTGATATACTTGTGTATATGATATGATTGGTTAACGGAGTATTATTTTATGAAAAAGGTGATGAATGAAAACATATCTATTTTATGAGTTTGTTGAAATTACATCTTTTCTTGCTTAATTTGTCGGTAAAAACAATTTCTTGAAAAATAGGACCGAAAGGAATTTCAACTTGTTTTTATTCCAAAATATTAATGCACCAAATTAGTATGGAATAGGATGCTTGACAACCATCTTATTTACTTGTTAAAATAGGTTTGAGACGATTTCATCACGAAAAAGGACAGAAAGGATTCGTAGGAATTCATAAGAAAATAATTGATTTTCTAAACAACCATGTGTTTATAGGATTGTCATACTTATTCGATATGTCCGAAAGGAGTCATTTAGGTGATAGAATTCTTAGTAGTAGTGAAAACATGACATACATCATAGATTGTATAACTACCCATTTTTAGTTGCGCATCATAACAAGTTTTACACCAAACTTTGTACTCAAATTGTTACAATACTCCTAAATACTAATCAAGGAATTATACACAAGTATATGTTAGTTTTTATTGAGTTTCTTTTAAATTAAGATTTTACATAAATTTGGATTGACAACCCTTATTTAACAAACGTTTTTCTTATTACTAAAACCACCAAATCTCTTGGGACGATCTCGACTTACCCACCTTTATTACACCTGACGAGTATACTTGCTCGTATGTGCTAGTTAATAATCGGATAATTCGTGTTTATAAATTTTAAAACTTGTACTAATAAAACGCACACCAAGTTTTTGGCGCCGTTGGTTTGTATGAGGAGAGTGAGATTAATCATAGGTTGTTTGGACCACATTTTGTTAGTTTAGCTAGAGCTAATGATCAATACACGGGTATTGATGATTATTGGAATAGAATTGGTGATCCAACTTGTCTTAGGATAAATTCTTCTAGGATTAGAAATCTGTTGTTGAAGGTTTTACAAAAGTTGATTTCTTGGGGATTGATACATAGGAGCAGTGGTCAAGACAAATGTAGTCAACCGGACCTATGGGTGATGAAGTTGTTGGAGGAAGACAAGAATGGGAATGTGGCATGGATTATTGCCGAGTATCTTTCTAAGAGAGCACCGGGGATTAAGAAACAAAGTGATGTTTGTGGAGGTCATTATGTGACCACGTTGGCTAAAAATCTTGGGTATTTTAATGATAATGAGTTGAGGAAGTGTAGAGTGAGGTTGGAGAGTGAGATATGGGATGCTTTTAGTTTTGGAAAAGCATTGGATAGGATTAACAAGACTTTGGGACCTTGGACCGAACAAGTGTGGGGGCACAATCCGGAGCTTATGCGGAAGCGCCATAACAACCTCAAATGGGGAGTTTTCCGGGTAATACCCAAACTGGTTTTGATTCAGGATGGGGTGATTGGAACCGAGAGTTAAATGCTATTGAGTGTAGGGAAGTTTGGAGAGATTCAATGCAAATGAGGAATAATTACAACTATGATTATTCCATGCCTATGATCCAACATTTGTCACAAGATGCCAATTATGAGGTACCTCCCTACAACCTACCAAATGTTTCACCATACCCTTTACCATATTCTCCATATCCTGGACCATACCCTTACCCTTATCCTGGTTATTCACCATTTCCCGAGCCATATCAGGTGTTAATGTAGGTGGACCAAGTTTTAATCCTGTAGGATCGAGTTATGATGTTGGAGGTTCGTCGTCAAGAGCTGGAAAGAAGAAGAGACGAGTGGTGGACGAGGACAATGAAGAAGATGAAGATGAGGATGAAGAGGAAAGCGAGGACGAGTTCTTAAACAAACTTTCCTTTTCATCTTTGTTATAAGTTTTACAAATTCAGAAAATATAAAAAAAATAAGAAAATTATAAAAAATATTAAAAAAATAGTTTCAAAATAAGTTTTAATAAAAAATAAGAAAAATATTTGAGTTTAGCAGCTTCGTGGGTGGCAACCCATGCTTATCCAATTTCATCTTCTTATTTTCTTATTTCTAACACCTAATGTGAGGAGGGGGTGCCTCTTCTACTCTTGTGTTTCATGGTTATTTGTGATGTTTGTTCAGGATTGTCCATGATTTATGATGACTCTCGTGCTCGTTATCTCTTCACTTGGAGTCTCATTCATCGGTGCTACTTGGAAATCCTATATCCGTTAAATCTTATCGACTAACGTTTTCTTTGGCATAATTAATAAACGGCCTAGAATTTTGTTAGGATTACCTTAACCCATAAAACATTGAGGACAATGTTTCGTTCTAGTCGGGGGGAGGGTGAATCTTCGATTCGATTTTCACCTTGCATGTTTCACATGTCGTGTACTCTCGCAACTCCGTTTTTCCACCAAAAATAAAACAAATTGAAAAAATGAGAAAAATTTCAAAAATTTTGATGAAAAAGTACAAAAAGATGTGAAAAAGTTGAAAAAGTTGTACAAAAATATAATAAAGTTTGAATAAGTGTTTTGACACTTTGTTGACTTTCTTGCTGGCGAGAGTAGGAATAAATATTTTGACTTGACCGGGCGTGTTGAACCCTAGCTTGTTCCCTTAACCAATGATGATCACATAAGCTTGTGCTAGTTTTGTACACTAGGAGCTATAAAATGCGAATTCTTTCTCAAGAATCTGCAAGTTCCCGTACTTGACTTTATACATGCGCAGCTTAAAAGCTTTCGCTAGTCTTTTACATCAGGAGCTAGAAAACGCGAATTCTTCTTCTAGAATTTGCAAGTTTCCGTAACTGACTTTATATATGCGTGGCTGATTATCGGCTAAGTATTCGCT
Organism: Artemisia argyi; assembly: GCA_030686995.1. Classification (NCBI taxonomy): domain Eukaryota; kingdom Viridiplantae; phylum Streptophyta; class Magnoliopsida; order Asterales; family Asteraceae; genus Artemisia; species Artemisia argyi. Next base: position 22,896,757 of record CM060701.1, on the reverse strand, counting down.
GGTTTCATTATTTGGAATCTTAAATTGCGAAGAGCGAGAAATGATAGAGTTTATTTAGAAGTTAGATGCTAAACGTGGAGTAGTGGTTCTCTTTAGAGCTCATGAGAGGTACTTGTGGCTTTTTACTCCCATCAGAAACGTCACCAATATATAAATAGATGTTCTAGGTTAATTAGTGATATTTCGGTTTGAATAATATTTAGTTCTTTGTTTTCTTAAGAGAATTTTTGTTTTAGAAATTGGGTACATATCAAGGAACACCAAAAATAAGAGCCAAAAAGTGAAGAATCAAAAGTCAAAAGTTGATTATGCATGTGGTTTTGGAGCTACCCGATAAGCTTCCATTTGATGTATGAGAAAAATCAAAGAAAAAAAAAGTGAAAAATATGAAAAGAGTGAAAAATATGAGAAAAGTCAAGAAAGAAAAAAAATGAGAAATGAAAAATATGAAAGTTGTAGTATTGTTGAATAAGAGCTATGTATGTATCAATAAGTTGTTGGCGCGTGAGGTGCATGTGATACGTGATTAGTAATCAGTCACATGAGGTGCACGTGATCGTACTCCACAACTTATATCCTTGATATTGTATGTACCCCTCATTCCTTGAAATGGACCGAATTTCTATTGCAGTGGTTCTTAAGAGAAAATGAATAACTACTTATCGTTTTAACTTAGGTATCACTATCGGACTAAAAATTATCGAAACGAGAAATTATGAAAATTCATTTCTCAACAAATTAAAATATTGAGATACAAAACCTAGGAAATGGGAGTAAGAAGTTTCACAAGTAACTGTTATGAGTAGTGTTAGCATCTAATTTGTAGATAAGCTGTGATCTCGTTTGTACGCTTAGTTTGGGGACTCGTGAAAAATCAAGGATGACGAATTTTAACCGTATGGTCGCTTCTTAAAAGAAGTGTTTCTACTCGTTGACCCTAATAATTATTGCAAGATAATGAAAGTTCAACAAACTGTCACAAGTGTGAATTATGGAAAAGTCCAAAAATAGTAAGTATAAGTGGAATAAAGGAATAAAAGGAAAATTTTGGAAAACGGAGCGTTTTTTTGGGAATAAATGATTTTGTAATCTCTTTTGAACCGCCTTGCTACTTTTCAAAGTTAGTAAAAAGAGTATCGAAATTATTTATCCCGAGAGCGTGAATTGATCACATTGCGTGAGGACACGGCAATACCTTAGTCGGGGGGATTTTGGTGAGTGCTTATTCACTCACCATTTTATGGCCAAACACCAACCCAATATGACTATTTAAGCTAATAATCGCCAAGAAAACGTGTGTTTTTGTGATTGTGATATGCAGGTACGGATGAATCAGAAATTGACAAAAAAATCACCAGAAAACCGGAAAAACGAGCATGAGAGTAAAAGACGGTCAAATAGTCAATGCCTGGGATCCAAGAATCAGTTTCAGTCCTTCATCTTCTCAGAGTTGGCAAGAAAAGTCCCTGGAATATTATTTTGGAGATTGGCAGATTTTACCCTTGAAGTTTGAGTAATTACATAAGTGGTCCTTGTGATTTTTATTATACAAAAGCTGAAATTTCAACAAGCCTTGGTCCAAATTGCATAGTCCAGTCCATTTCCACTCTTGTGTAGTCCAAGTCCACAAATAAACCCTTAAGCCCAATCCTATTAAACTTTGACCCGAGCCCACTTTTATTTTCAGTTAAAATAATAAAAATAAACAAACACAAACCAAACGCGCCATGTTATTTCCCCCAAATCCCAAACCCAGAATCCCCACATGAACCCTAGCTCTACAATTGAACAAATTGGCTCGAATCATCTCACCCAACCATCAATTTTGCTTAATTAATTACCTTCTAGAACACCACGTGACTCAAGCACATGACAGAGAATGAAGAAGGATCTATCAAGACCACGTGTTAGACTACCATTGGCCATGGCACGTCATTCCAATCATTGGGATAGCTTCTAGAAGGTGCTGACACCTATCTGACACGGAAAGAGAGGGTACAAGCGTGGATTGGACAGGTGTGGCTATTTGAGTGGTCAAGCCACATCACGGATCATCATCCTATGGCTCAAATTGAATCAAAGAAGCACAAGTCTGATCTTAGGGCTCACATTGAATCAAAGAAGCACAATTTTGACACGGATTGCCAGCTTGGCATTTGATCACCCAAGCCTCTTACTCATCTATAAATAGGTGTCTTATTTCACTCATTTGTATGTAGTTTTTAGGCAATGTTATGCTGTCAAATTGTAGCTAGATTAGTGAATGTAATAGTTTAGCATTTAATAAATTCAAGTTTTCTTCTTAATCTCAGCTTAATTTCTCATTTCAATTGCTTATTCAGTTTTACAAGTAGCTTATAATTAGCTTATTTCATTGATTCTCAGCTTATTATCTCTTCTACTTTATCTCTTTTAATCACATTTAGCTTAAACAAACTTTCCTTTTCATCTTTGTTATAAGTTTTACAAATTCAGAAAATATAAAAAAAAATAAGAAAATTATAAAAAATATTAAAAAAAATAGTTTCAAAATAAGTTTTAGATTTTAATTAAGCTATATTCAGTTTATATTTAGTGCAAACAAGCTTTGAAAGCCATTGGTTCATGAGTTACTGTTTCATTGTGGATCTGAGTGGAGTTTGTGGTATATGATAGATAAGTATGGTCAAAGATGGAAGGACCTGCCTATCTTAAAGATAGGCAAGCTTAGTGAATCCTCCTCAATTGTGGCTGAGGAGGAATAGATTTGTAAGTATTCACTAATTTTCATTCAATTCAAAGTTTATTAGTATTAGATTTGTTAGCAGGTTCACTTGTGATTGAAACTCTTGAGTTTTTTTTATATTGAATTAGAACTTGTGTAGTTGCTTAATTGTAGATTTAAGATCTGTGTTTCATTGATTGATGAGATCCAATTGATCTCTGATCTGTGTCATTAATATACATCTGTTTAATTGAGTTTATGAATCTGAGAATGGGATTGTGAGTATCTGTGTTGGATCTAGCTTTGTTATTGATTGTGATAGCTAGTTGATATAGTTTGTGCATTTGAGTAGTACATTGAGATTTGATCATCTGTCTTATAGCTTGTTGCTAGTAGATTTTGAAATTTGTTCTCATATCTGTGCTATAGCCTTATTGTGAATCTGAGATTATATTGAATTGTAACTTGAGTTAACTTGGTCTGAGTTATTCTCATTTTATTATCTGTTCATAATCTGTCATTGAATACGATCAGTTGTGAGTTTTGATTGAGACTGCTTCATTAGGAATGTTTGGCTTTAACTGATTGCTGGGTATTATTGTTGTTAGTGTGTTGATTTACTGCTCATTTATATTACACTAGCGTAGTAATAGAGTTTTAGTTCATTTAGTTAGATTGTTGTTTCACTAGACAGTCAAAGTAATTGCTACTTGCACTTAACTGATAGGGCTCGTTTGGTAGGAAGAATGAAAAATCAAATGAATGGAATAAACGTTGTAATGGAATGAATGATGTAATGTAATGATTCATTAATGTTATTAATCATGTTTGGTTGGTAAGATAGACGTAATGGAATCGATTAAAAAAAGACTAAAATGACCATTTATTATAGGAAGTTTATTTAATGTGATTAGTTAATGAGGGACTTTTTTGTAATTTTCATTCCATTACAAGATGTAATGAAAAAAAAGGAGGGGACCCCTAAGGAATGAAAATGGTGTAATGACTCATTCCTTGCAATTAACCATTACATTGTAAATGTGTAAACAAACAAGATTTTTTCGTTCAACCGTAATAACCTTTTCCATTCCCACTTTGATTACACCATACCAAACACTACGATAGAGTTTTTTTTTAGATTCAGTTAGTAGAAGTTAATTGAAAGTTTCATTTTAGTTAAATATAGCTTAATTTTGTATAATCTCAGCTTAGTTTTTCATTTAGACTTAGTTGTAATTAGCTAAAATTAATTTTGGTCAAACTTTGTGGTACAAATAAAAAGTCAAACTAAGTGGATTTTTAGAATTTGGTCCAAATTTTGCTAGTAGCTGTAGCATTCATTTGTGATTTGAAAAACTTTTGGTTTGTTGTTGTTGAAAGTTTGGTAGTAAGTAATCAAAAATCAAAAAGTAATTTCAAGTTTGAAGCTCATTAGCTTATTAGAATACTGAATGGAAGTTGTCTGATCAGTTATATACTCCCCTGCACAACTTGATTGCATTAAGGTTCATGGACTGATTTAAGTAGGTGGAAGTGTTTAGTTATCCTAGACCTTGATTGTTTTGAGTTCTCTGGCTGGTAGAGTAGTAGTAATTACCTTTAGTTTCTCAGTAGTAGCTTATATCATCAGCTTATTTAGTCCTTTTGTTCATTGCTTGAAGCTGATTTCTGATTTAATAAGTAGGTCTGCTAGTTAAGAGTTGTGCTTGTTTCTATGTTTCTACTTTTATTTGTGATCCTTCTGAGTTTAAAATAGCTTTGTGTTTGGTCTCTTAGTTTCTGTGTGGACTTGTGCTTATGCTGAATAGCTTATTGAGCTTATATCATTGCTTATTTGCTTCCTTTATAAGTTTCTGGGTGATTCTGTGCTGTATTACCATCATAATTTGTTGCATTTGAGGTTTATACAACCTTAGTGGTCTGTGTTCTTAGTTTCATCAAGTTTTTATCACAAGTGCTTATTAATAAGCACTTGTGATAAGCAGTTTTGCTTGAATAAGCAGTCCAGCTTTTCAATTTTTCTTCAAAATTTTATTTTAAGTTCTTTTTAATATTCTTGATTTTCTGGAATTTTTCCAGATTTTTCTGACTATTTTTACTATTTTTAATATTTTCTTTTGATTATTTTCAATTGTTAAATAGTTTTTAAATTCCAAAAATCAATAAAAAATACAAAAAGGTTCTAAAAAATACAAAAATAATTTTTAAATTTCTTTTATAATTAGTTAGAATTTTTAGAATTTAATTTTCAATTTTCCACTTTATTTTTCTATTTTTCTTATTTTTAATTCACTTTTAATTCAATAAATGCAAAATTAATTCTAGAAAATAAATAAAAAGTCTAAAAATATTTTTCTTTTTCCTAAAATTCTTTTTATTAGTTTTTAATTTTTAGAAAAATTTTCCAAGTTTGTAGGGTCATTTTTCGTAGAACGTTACATTTTAATTTTTACGGTTGTGTTTCCGTTTTTACGTTTTTCAATTCGGTGCATAGTTAGCTTCTAATCTTTGCATGCTTTATTGTTGTTTGTTAATATTTGATTTCCTTGATTGCTATTTTCACTCTATCACTCTTTCACCACTCACTTTCACTACACGATTCCCAATCCGATAATTCAAATTTTCCATTTGAGCTTTCGTTGGGAAGAACGACCCGGGAATTACTTTAACCGGTATATCCTCGGAATATAAATATACTATAATTGACACGTATCAATTTTTGGCGCCGCTGCCGGGGCAAAGTTTTAATAATCAAACTCAAGCTGCTGTTCCAAATCCGTCGCCCACGGAAGAGTTGATTAAACAATTGCTTCAAGGACAACAAGCCTTAATTGCTAAACAAGAGGAAACAACGAAAATGTTTGCAACTCAAATAAATGATATCAACAAGCGTTTAAATGATCGACCCTCGGGCTCTGGAACTTTGCCTAGCAACACGATCGCTAACCCGAGGGGCGATGCTAAAGCGATCATTACAAGGAGTGGTGTTACTTACGATGGACCGACGGCTCCGACTACCTCTTCTTCTCTACCTCCAAAGGTAGTCGTCCGTGAACCCGAGGCGACAACGGATACGGAAATTCCTAGTAATAATGGAAGGACCGAGAACATCCAACCTCCGGTGGTCCCGACGTCTAAGGGAAAAGAAAAGGTCGTTAATGATAATGAACACGAAACACCCGTCAAAACAAAGTTACCATATCCATCACGCCTAAATGAACAAAAGCACCGCGAGAAAGATAAAAACCAAATGGAGAAATTTTATCAGATTTTTCAAGAATTACATTTCGATATAAGTCTCGCGGATGCTATACTTTTGATGCCGAAATTTGCTTCAATGCTAAAAGGACTTTTGAATAATAAAGAAAAGCTTTTTGAAATGTCGAGAACCCAAATGAACGAGAATTGCTCAGCGGTTCTTCTTAAAAAGCTACCTGAAAAGCTTGAAGACCCTGGCAAGTTTCTTATACCATGTAATTTTCCGGGTATGGTTCAATGCTTCGCCTTGGCCGATCTTGGTGCTAGCATTAACCTTATGCCATTGTCGATATGGAAAAAGTTGTCTCTTCCTAACTTGACACCAACGCTTATGACCCTCGAGCTTGCCGACCGATCAACTTCTCGTCCAATTGGCATAGCTGAGGATATTTTTGTCAATGTTGGGAAATTTCATTTCCCTGCGGATTTTGTAGTTGTTGATTTTGATGCCGATCCACGGGTTCCTCTTATTCTCGGGAGAGGTTTCCTACGGACCGGTCGTGCTTTGATTGATGTTTATGACGAGGAGATTACTTTACGTGTTGGAAACGAAGCCGTCACTTTTAATCTTGATCAAACCGCGAGATACTCCTCCGATTACGATGTTTCTTCCGTTAACCGTATCGATGTTATTGATGAACTTACGGAGGAGTATGCTCAAGAATTTCTTGGTTTTACCGATAATGCTTCGAGTGGCAATCCCACTCCTTCTTTTGAACCAATCGTCTCTGATTCTTCCCCTTCCCTTACTCCGTTTGAGGGAAGTGATCTCGCTTGGGAAGAAATCAATGCTTGTCTTGCAAATGAATCATTTTCACCGGAATTTGATAATAACAACTTTGATCCGGAGGGGGACATTTTACTAATTGAAAAATTGTTAAATGAAAAAGCGATTGTTTCTTCCCCTCCGGTTGACTTAAAAATGGCAGACGTAAAAGAAGTTAAGCCGTCTATTGAGAATCCTCCGGAGCTCGAGCTCAAGGATTTGCCTCCTCATCTCGAATACGCATACTTGGAAAAAAAATGAAAAATTGCCTGTTATAATTTCAAAAGGTCTTAAAGATGAGGAGAAGTTACGACTCTTAGATGTGCTTCGGAAGCATAAAAGTGCGATTGCTTGGCAAATATCCGACATTAAGGGAATCGACCCTCGATTTTGTACTCATAAGATTCTTTTGGAGGAAAATCACAAAGCTTCCGTTCAGCAACAACGACGGGTTAATCCACAAATCCATGAAGTAATCAAAAAGGAGGTTATTAAACTTCTTGACGCTGGAATGATTTATCCAATCTCGGATAGTTCATGGGTTAGCCCGGTTCATTGTGTGCCGAAGAAAGGCGGAATCACTGTTGTGAAAAATGACGATAATGAGCTTATACCGACTCGACTTGTGACTGGATGGAGAGTTTGTATTGACTATCGGAAATTGAATGATGCGACACGTAAAGACCATTTCCCGCTTCCTTTTATGGACCAGATGCTTGAACGTTTAGCGGGAAATGAGTTCTATTGTTTTCTCGATGGCTTTTCTGGGTATTTTCAAATTCCCATTGATCCCCAGGATCAAGAAAAGACCACTTTTACTTGCCCGTATGGAACGTTTGCCTATCGTAGAATGCCCTTTGGCTTATGTAACGCTCCAGGCACGTTTCAATGGTGTATGATGGCCATTTTTTCGGATATGATTGAAAAAACCATGGAAGTGTTTATGGACGACTTTTCCGTCTATGGTGATTCTTTCGACTCTTGCCTTTCCCATTTAGAAAGTATGCTAGTTCGGTGTGAAAACACTAATTTAGTTCTAAATTGGGAAAAGTGCCACTTCATGGTTAAAGAGGGAATAGTCCTCGGCCATAAGATATCCAAATCTGGGATAGAGGTGGATCGGGCAAAAGTCGATGTTATTGCTAAATTACCACACCCGACTACCGTCAAAGGAATACGAAGTTTTCTTGGTCATGCCGGCTTTTATCGACGTTTTATTCAAGATTTTTCTAAAATAGCCCGGCCTCTGACCCACCTTTTAGAGAAAGATGCTCCGTTTAACTTCTCAAATGAATGCGTCGAAGCATTTAATATCCTTAAAAAGAAGTTAACGGAGGCTCCCGTCTTAATTGCCCCCGATTGGGACTTGCCCTTCGAGCTAATGTGCGATGCTAGCGATTATGCCATTGGTGCAGTTCTGGGGCAACGTAAGAACAAATATTTTCAGCCTATACACTATGCAAGCAAGACCTTGAATGACGCCCAACATCACTACACAACCACCGAAAAAGAGATGTTGGCGGTCGTCTATGCTTTTGAGAAATTTAGGTCTTATTTGCTACTTAAAAAATGCATAGTGTATACGGATCACTCAGACCTAAAGTACTTAATGGCTAAACAAGATGCAAAGCCACGTTTAATGCGGTGGGTTCTCCTCCTTCAAGAATTCAAAGTTGAAATTCGAGACAAGAAAGGAGCTGAGAATCTTGCTGCCGATCACCTTTCTAGACTTGAGAACCCCCATCAAAGTGTTCTCGAGAAAAAGGAAATTAATGATGCTTTTCCTCTCGAGACACTTGGGAGTGTGACCAAAATAGACCAAAGTACCCCATGGTTCGCCGATTTTGCGAATTACCATGCGGGGAATTTTATTAGACAAGGGATGTCGTCCCAGCAAAAGAAGAAATTCTTTAAGGATGTCCAACATTATTTTTGGGACGACCCCTACTTGTTCAAAGTCTGTGCGGATCAAGTGATCCGGCGGTGTGTTCACGGTACGGATGCCGTTGAAATACTTAAGGCATGTCATAGTGGACCCACGGGGGGACACCATGGTGCCAATTTCACCGCTAAGAAGGTTTTCGATTCCGGCTTCTATTGGCCGACGATATATCGGGATGCCCATGAATTGGTGAAAACATGTGATTCATGCCAACGTCAAGGGAAAATTTCTCAAAAAGATGAAATGCCGCAAAATGCGATTCAAGTTTGTGAGATCTTCGACATCTGGGGCATTGATTTCATGGGGCCATTCCCGTCGTCTAGGGGTAACAAGTATATCCTCGTGGCCGTCGATTACTTATCAAAATGGGTTGAAGCGAAGGCGCTCCCCACCAATGACGCCCGAGTGGTTGTTAAGTTTTTGAAAAGTCTCTTTGCCCGATTTGGTGCACCTCGAGCCATCATAAGCGATCGTGGGACCCATTTTTGCAATGATCAATTTGCGAAAGTTATGCTTAAATATGGTGTCACACATCGTCTTTCCACGGCTTATCATCCACAAACGAGTGGTCAAGTTGAGGTCTCCAATCGTGGTTTAAAACGTATACTTGAAAGGACCGTAGGTGAACATCGTGCCTCTTGGGCCGACAAATTAGAAGATGCATTATGGGCTTTCCGGACCGCTTACAAGACCCCAATTGGGTGTACACCATATAAGCTGGTTTACGGGAAAGCTTGTCATTTGCCCATTGAATTAGAGCACAAGGCCTACTGGGCCTTAAAACATGCCAATTTTGACTTGAAAACCGCGGGTGATCATAAAAAAATTCAATTGAATGAGTTAATAGAACTCCGTGATCAAGCTTACGAGAATTCTTTGATTTACAAAGAGAAAACGAAAAGAATTCATGATGCCAAGATCAAAGACCGTGTTTTTAACGTTGGTGATCTAGTGCTTCTTTTCAATTCTCGGTTAAAGATATTTTCGGGTAAGCTTAAAACCCGTTGGTCTGGACCATTCACAATAACCCAAGTTTTCCCTTATGGAACCATTGAGTTAGCTCAACAAGATGGTCCCAATTTTAAGGTGAATGGTCATAGGTTGAAACATTACTTTGGAGGGGATGTACCGACTATGGTAGTCCCGGATCTCCAAACTTTCCCCAAGGACAATTGAATTCGGGGATCGAGTCAAGCTCATGTGACTCGGTGAACAAAAACAAGCGCTTCGTGGGTGGCAACCCATGCTTATCCAATTTCATCTTCTTATTTTCTTATTTCTAACACCTAATGTGAGGAGGGGGTGCCTCTTCTACTCTTGTGTTTCATGGTTATTTGTGATGTTTGTTCAGGATTGTCCATGATTTATGATGACTCTCGTGCTCGTTATCTCTTCACTTGGAGTCTCATTCATCGGTGCTACTTGGAAATCCTATATCCGTTAAATCTTATCGACTAACGTTTTCTTTGGCATAATTAATAAACGGCCTAGAATTTTGTTAGGATTACCTTAACCCATAAAACATTGAGGACAATGTTTCGTTCTAGTCGGGGGGAGGGTGAATCTTTGATTCGATTTTCACCTTGCATGTTTCACATGTCGTGTACTCTCGCAACTCCGTTTTTCCACCAAAAATAAAACAAAAAATGAGAAAAATTTCAAAAATTTTGATGAAAAAGTACAAAAAGATGTGAAAAAGTTGAAAAAGTTGTACAAAAATATAATAAAGTTTGAATAAGTGTTTTGACACTTTGTTGACTTTCTTGCTGGCGAGAGTAGGAATAAATATTTTGACTTGACCGGGCGTGTTGAACCCTAGCTTGTTCCCTTAACCAATGATGATCACATAAGCTTGTGCTAGTTTTGTACACTAGGAGCTATAAAATGCGAATTCTTTCTCAAGAATCTGCAAGTTCCCGTACTTGACTTTATACATGCGCAGCTTAAAAGCTTTCGCTAGTCTTTTACATTAGGAGCTAGAAAACGCGAATTCTTCTTCTAGAATTTGCAAGTTTCCGTAACTGACTTTATATATGCGTGGCTGATTATCGGCTAAGTATTCGCTGGTTTCATTATTTGGAATCTTAAATTGCGAAGAGCGAGAAATGATAGAGTTTATTTAGAAGTTAGATGCTAAACGTGGAGTAGTGGTTCTCTTTAGAGCTCATGAGAGGTACTTGTGGCTTTTTACTCCCATCAGAAACGTCACCAATATATAAATAGATGTTCTAGGTTAATTAGTGATATTTCGGTTTGAATAATATTTAGTTCTTTGTTTTCTTAAGAGAATTTTTGTTTTAGAAATTGGGTACATATCAAGGAACACCAAAAATAAGAGCCAAAAAGTGAAGAATCAAAAGTCAAAAGTTGATTATGCATGTGGTTTTGGAGCTACCCGATAAGCTTCCATTTGATGTATGAGAAAAATCAAAGAAAAAAAAAAGTGAAAAATATGAAAAGAGTGAAAAATATGAGAAAAGTCAAGAAAGAAAAAAAATGAGAAATGAAAAATATGAAAGTTGTAGTATTGTTGAATAAGAGCTATGTATGTATCAATAAGTTGTTGGCGCGTGAGGTGCATGTGATACGTGATTAGTAATCAGTCACATGAGGTGCACGTGATCGTACTCCGCAACTTATATCCTTGATATTGTATGTACCCCTCATTCCTTGAAATGGACCGAATTTCTATTGCAGTGGTTCTTAAGAGAAAATGAATAACTACTTATCGTTTTAACTTAGGTATCACTATCGGACTAAAAATTATCGAAACGAGAAATTATGAAAATTCATTTCTCAACAAATTAAAATATTGAGATACAAAACCTAGGAAATGGGAGTAAGAAGTTTCACAAGTAACTGTTATGAGTAGTGTTAGCATCTAATTTGTAGATAAGCTGTGATCTCGTTTGTACGCTTAGTTTGGGGACTCGTGAAAAATCAAGGATGACGAATTTTAACCGTATGGTCGCTTCTTAAAAGAAGTGTTTCTACTCGTTGACCCTAATAATTATTGCAAGATAATGAAAGTTCAACAAACCGTCACAAGTGTGAATTATGGAAAAGTCCAAAAATAGTAAGTATAAGTGGAATAAAGGAATAAAAGGAAAATTTTGGAAAACGGAGCGTTTTTTTGGGAATAAATGATTTTGTAATCTCTTTTGAACCGCCTTGCTACTTTTCAAAGTTAGTAAAAAGAGTATCGAAATTATTTATCCCGAGAGCGTGAATTGATCACATTGCGTGAGGACACGGCAATACCTTAGTCGGGGGGATTTTGGTGAGTGCTTATTCACTCACCATTTTATGGCCAAACACCAACCCAATATGACTATTTAAGCTAATAATCGCCAAGAAAACGTGTGTTTTTGTGATTGTGATATGCAGGTACGGATGAATCAGAAATTGACAAAAAAATCACCAGAAAACCGGAAAAACGAGCATGAGAGTAAAAGACGGTCAAATAGTCAATGCCTGGGATCCAAGAATCAGTTTCAGTCCTTCATCTTCTCAGAGTTGGCAAGAAAAGTCCCTGGAATATTATTTTGGAGATTGGCAGATTTTACCCTTGAAGTTTGAGTAATTACATAAGTGGTCCTTGTGATTTTTATTATACAAAAGCTGAAATTTCAACAAGCCTTGGTCCAAATTGCATAGTCCAGTCCATTTCCACTCTTGTGTAGTCCAAGTCCACAAATAAACCCTTAAGCCCAATCCTATTAAACTTTGACCCGAGCCCACTTTTATTTTCAGTTAAAATAATAAAAATAAACAAACACAAACCAAACGCGCCATGTTATTTCCCCCAAATCCCAAACCCAGAATCCCCACATGAACCCTAGCTCTACAATTGAACAAATTGGCTCAAATCATCTCACCCAACCATCAATTTTGCTTAATTAATTACCTTCTAGAACACCACGTGACTCAAGCACATGACAGAGAATGAAGAAGGATCTATCAAGACCACGTGTTAGACTACCATTGGCCATGGCACGTCATTCCAATCATTGGGATAGCTTCTAGAAGGTGCTGACACCTATCTGACACGGAAAGAGAGGGTACAAGCGTGGATTGGACAGGTGTGGCTATTTGAGTGGTCAAGCCACATCACGGATCATCATCCTATGGCTCAAATTGAATCAAAGAAGCACAAGTCTGATCTTAGGGCTCACATTGAATCAAAGAAGCACAATTTTGACACGGATTGCCAGCTTGGCATTTGATCACCCAAGCCTCTTACTCATCTATAAATAGGTGTCTTATTTCACTCATTTGTATGTAGTTTTTAGGCAATGTTATGCTGTCAAATTGTAGCTAGATTAGTGAATGTAATAGTTTAGCATTTAATAAATTCAAGTTTTCTTCTTAATCTCAGCTTAATTTCTCATTTCAATTGCTTATTCAGTTTTACAAGTAGCTTATAATTAGCTTATTTCATTGATTCTCAGCTTATTATCTCTTCTACTTTATCTCTTTTAATCACATTTAGCTTAAACAAACTTTCCTTTTCATCTTTGTTATAAGTTTTACAAATTCAGAAAATATAAAAAAAATAAGAAAATTATAAAAAATATTAAAAAAAATAGTTTCAAAATAAGTTTTAGATTTTAATTAAGCTATATTCAGTTTATATTTAGTGCAAACAAGCTTTGAAAGCCATTGGTTCATGAGTTACTGTTTCATTGTGGATCTGAGTGGAGTTTGTGGTATATGATAGATAAGTATGGTCAAAGATGGAAGGACCTGCCTATCTTAAAGATAGGCAAGCTTAGTGAATCCTCCTCAATTGTGGCTGAGGAGGAATAGATTTGTAAGTATTCACTAATTTTCATTCAATTCAAAGTTTATTAGTATTAGATTTGTTAGCAGGTTCACTTGTGATTGAAATTCTTGAGTTTTTTTTATATTGAATTAGAACTTGTGTAGTTGCTTAATTGTAGATTTAAGATCTGTGTTTCATTGATTGATGAGATCCAATTGATCTCTGATCTGTGTCATTAATATACATCTGTTTAATTGAGTTTGTGAATCTGAGAATGGGATTGTGAGTATCTGTGTTGGATCTAGCTTTGTTATTGATTGTGATAGCTAGTTGATATAGTTTGTGCATTTCAGTAGTACATTGAGATTTGATCATCTGTCTTATAGCTTGTTGCTAGTAGATTTTGAAATTTGTTCTCATATCTGTGCTATAGCCTTATTGTGAATCTGAGATTATATTGAATTGTAACTTGAGTTAACTTGGTCTGAGTTATTCTCATTTTATTATCTGTTCATAATCTGTCATTGAATACGATCAGTTGTGAGTTTTGATTGAGACTGCTTCATTAGGAATGTTTGGCTTTAACTGATTGCTGGGTATTATTGTTGTTAGTGTGTTGATTTACTGCTCATTTATATTACACTAGCGTAGTAATAGAGTTTTAGTTCATTTAGTTAGATTGTTGTTTCACTAGACAGTCAAAGTAATTGCTACTTGCACTTAACTGATAGAGTTTTTTTTTAGATTCAGTTAGTAGAAGTTAATTGAAAGTTTCATTTTAGTTAAATATAGCTTAATTTTGTATAATCTCAGCTTAGTTTTTCATTTAGACTTAGTTGTAATTAGCTAAAATTAATTTTGGTCAAACTTTGTGGTACAAATAAAAAGTCAAACTAAGTGGATTTTTAGAATTTGGTCCAAATTTTGCTAGTAGCTGTAGCATTCATTTGTGATTTGAAAAACTTTTGGTTTGTTGTTGTTGAAAGTTTGGTAGTAAGTAATCAAAAATCAAAAAGTAATTTCAAGTTTGAAGCTCATTAGCTTATTAGAATACTGAATGGAAGTTGTCTGATCAGTTATATACTCCCCTGCACAACTTGATTGCATTAAGGTTCATGGACTGATTTAAGTAGGTGGAAGTGTTTAGTTATCCTAGACCTTGATTGTTTTGAGTTCTCTGGCTGGTAGAGTAGTAGTAATTACCTTTAGTTTCTCAGTAGTAGCTTATATCATCAGCTTATTTAGTCCTTTTGTTCATTGCTTGAAGCTGATTTCTGATTCAATAAGTAGGTCTGCTAGTTAAGAGTTGTGCTTGTTTCTATGTTTCTACTTTTATTTGTGATCCTTCTGAGTTTAAAATAGCTTTGTGTTTGGTCTCTTAGTTTCTGTGTGGACTTGTGCTTATGCTGAATAGCTTATTGAGCTTATATCATTGCTTATTTGCTTCCTTTATAAGTTTCTGGGTGATTCTGTGCTGTATTACCATCATAATTTGTTGCATTTGAGGTTTATACAACCTTAGTGGTCTGTGTTCTTAGTTTCATCAAGTTTTTATCACAAGTGCTTATTAATAAGCACTTGTGATAAGCAGTTTTGCTTGAATAAGCAGTCCAGCTTTTCAATTTTTCTTTAAAATTTTATTTTAAGTTCTTTTTAATATTCTTGATTTTCTGGAATTTTTCCAGATTTTTCTGACTATTTTTACTATTTTTAATATTTTCTTTTGATTATTTTCAATTGTTAAATAGTTTTTAAATTCCAAAAATCAATAAAAAATACAAAAAGGTTCTGAAAAATACAAAAATAATTTTTAAATTTCTTTTATAATTAGTTAGAATTTTTAGAATTTAATTTTCAATTTTCCACTTTATTTTTCTATTTTTCTTATTTTTAATTCACTTTTAATTCAATAAATGCAAAATTAATTCTAGAAAATAAATAAAAAGTCTAAAAATATTTTTCTTTTTCCTAAAATTCTTTTTATTTGTTTTTAATTTTTAGAAAAATTTTCCAAGTTTGTAGGGTCATTTTTCGTAGAACGTTACATTTTAATTTTTACGGTTGCGTTTCCGTTTTTACGTTTTTCAATTCGGTGCATAGTTAGCTTCTAATCTTTGCATGCTTTATTGTTGTTTGTTAATATTTGATTTCCTTGATTGCTATTTTCACTCTATCACTCTTTCACCACTCACTTTCACTACACGATTCCCAATCCGATAATTCAAATTTTCCATTTGAGCTTTCGTTGGGAAGAACGACCCGGGAATTACTTTAACCAGTATTTCCTCGGAATATAAATATACTATAATTGACACGTATCAAGTTCATTCGTTCCGATGTAAGTTATTGATGGTGACATTTGATCACATGGATTATGGTTGGTTTTAAAAACAATTATGTGTCGAACAATTTCTATTTCTATTATCTTTAACTATTTCTCGTAGGATTTATAACGTAACTTAATTTTCTATCTATTTGGTTTAGATTTTTGTTTGTGTTTGTTTGGTTGTTTCGTATATTTTGCAGTTTTCTTGCAGGAGTTTTGTTACGGAAGCATGTAGTTGATCAACGTTTCGAGTCGGTAAACTCATTTGCTTATTATGATTAAATATGCATGTTGCGTATTTAACTCCGGTATTTTCTAAATTTTTTCATTTCCTTTACTTTGAAGTTATTTTTATTACATTGAGGACAATGCAAAACTTAAGTGTGGGGGAAGGTGATGAGGCGAAAAATGATCCGTTTTTAGGGGGTCATTTAAGCCCGAATCCGACTTTATTTGATCAAATATTGCCCTAAATCGTTCCTTTTGTGATTTTAGGTGTTTGGAGAGTCAATTCTGGAAAAGAGGCTATTTTGGACGTTTTTGGAGCATAAAGTGAAGAAAACAACAAAGTACCGAAAATCCAAGCTGGAAATACAAGGTGACGGCGTCAAGGGTTTACTCTTGACGGCGTCAGACAAGATGAATATTTTACCGTAGCTGGTGACGGCGTCAGATGAAGAGATGACGGCGTTAAAGTGGCCAAAGATTAATTTACCGTAGGTGGTGACGGCGTCACCAAGGCCGTCACAATTGGATCTAGGGCGTCCGAGGAGGTTTATGGCGGCTAGTTGACGGCGTCAGAATTAACTCTTGACGCCGTCAGGACGATTTTCCTATATATAGTTTTCTAGTTTTTTCATTAAAAGGAGAGAAGTTTTGGTGAAACCCTAAAGACGATTTTGGTGCCTCTTTTACAGGTTTTTCAAGGGTTCCAAACCCTTGAGACCTTGCATTGTAATTGAGATAAGTATACTCTTAATTCAATCAATATGTCTATGTGTTGGTTGTTTATCTTTTGTTCTTATCTTAATTCTACTATGCTAGGCTAGATTTACTTTGTGTTTGCTTAGATCTAATGAAACCTAGATGTTGATTATGTGTTAATTACTTGTCTATTCTTGTTCTTGGATGAATGATATTATATGTTAGGCTTAAGAAAACTGGCAGATCTCCAAATGGTAACATGCTTGAACGTCTTAAGAAACATGAACCGAGGCGTACTAGGTCTTTATTGGTTGTATTTAATGCATGAGCCACTGTTTACAATCCCTATAGTTGTGCTGGGTCATGGTGTAGGAGGAGATAAGAGCTCATAGAGTTGGGGAGTTATGTATGCCACCCCACGAATGGTATTAAGGAATACAATCCGTCATCCATACAAGTGTAACAAGTAATTGACATGTAAAAGATATCTAGGGAGTAATGAAGTCTAAGTAAACACAATTTCTCCAAATACTGCTCACAACCTTAGTTTAATATTAGCTTAATTTCATTTTCATTAGTTTAATTGGTTATAAAGTAGTTTTTGGGTTAGTTGAATAACAACTAATTCCGCCCACTCTTTCAAAACCCGAGATTTTACTTGCTTTCATAAAATATAAAAACACAAAAAATAATCATCTTTCATCTCTAGAACTATTAATTAGGCTTTCTAATCCTAGCGACACTATTCCTAAGCTGAACGATCAATCCCCCGGTACTTGTCACTATACTATACTACAACGATCAGGTACACTGCCTGGTGGGGGTTGTAAGCCTCGCGAGATCCCTCGAGAGGTAAAGCAAGGTGCGATTCCCACGCATCAAGTTTTTGGCGCCGTTGCCGGGGAATAGTTATTGTCTAGGTTAGGATTTCTTTTTATTAGGTCTACTTGCTAGATTCCTTTCTAGTAAGGTTTCTATTTTTTATTTTTAGGTCTTCTTTAGTCTATCTTAATTCTTTGTGCCTTTGTTCGTAACTCTTTACCATCCGACATCATGGAAGGTGGTAACATCTTTGAACCCGTCATCCCACCACAACAAAACCCACCATTAGAACCCCTTAGGCCTCGAACCTTAGGAGAGTATTCCCGACCTAGCCACCAAGGCTACCGAAACACCATTGAGCTCACCGGAGCCAATGTGACTCCCCTGCGATCCGACACCATCCGGTTGGTGCAAAGCGGATGTGCATTCCATGGACTTCGTTCCGAAGATCCAAACCAACACCTTAAGGACTTCCTCAAAATCGTAGATTCCATAGACCTAGGTGTTGAAACTAGAGAGACTACCCGTTTACGCCTATTCCAATTCTCTCTACGGGATCAAGCTAGTTAATGGCTTGAGCGTTTACCCGCGGGATCCATCACCACATGGGATGATCTCACCACTCGTTTCCTTGCTCAATTTTTCCCACCGGGGAGAACTACTAAGCTTAGGAATGACATCTTGATGTTCCAACAACGTCAAAATGAATCTCTTTACGAAGCATGGACTCATTTCAAGGACTTACTCCAAAAAGTCCCTCATCATGGCATAGATCTTTGGCTCCAAGTCCAAATTTTCTATGACCATATCGATATCCCCACGAGGCGAACCATTGACCAATCGGCCGGTGGTAAGCTACGTGATCTTAGTGCAGAAGAATCATGGGAACTCATAGAAGATCTTGCTCTCTATGACAACGAAAGTTGGAATGATCCCCGTGATTTGAACAAAACGGTCAAGGCAATATCTTTGCCTTCGAACAATTCAAGCACTCCCGACCGCAGGATCATGGAACTTGAGGACCAAGTCAAGTTTCTCATGAAATCTTACGAAGCTCCGAAGCATTCAAGCCAAGTGAACAAAATCATTTCTTCATGCGAATTATGTAGTGGTCCCCATGACACTCGTGATTGTATGGAACTCCCCGGAATAGCTTTTGCGGACTACGCATCCACGCGTACCGACGAAGCGGGAGATAAGTGGTACACTTTCAAGCCCGAGCCGAACACATACGGTGATTCATACAACCCCTCATGGAAAAATCACCCAAACCTTAGGTGGAAACAAAATCAACCCAATTCTTCCAACCCGCCTAATCGTTACCAATCAAATGGTCCACCGCCCAACCGTACCTTCAACAACAATCCTTCTAACAACTATGGTAGTACCAACAATCTTGAAGGATTGATGTCGAAATTTATGGCATCTCAAGAAGCCCGCATAGTTAGGTTCGAAAACGAATTCAACCAACAACAAACGGAGATGACCAACAAAATCGACAATTTGTTGAAAGCCCTCAACAACCAAACATTAGCCACACCTAGAAAGGACACTAGGGACACGAATAGTGGAATTCAAACTAAGGACCCCTCATCATCCAAACATGTCCACTTTGTCAATGTTGTCACCATTAAGCCAATAGATAGAGAGATAGAGGAGAGTGACAAGGATGAAGCGAAGGTAGAAGCCAATAGTGAGGATGAGAGTAGGGAAGTTGAGGTTAAAAATGATGAGAAATTAGAGGAGATAGAACCTATAGAGGAATACTTTGATAAGTTGCCAACCGAGGAGGAACGGGAATACCATAAGGATTTATTCGATAGTCCCGAGAAAACATATATCTTTGGCAACCCCCTGATCAAAATGGGAGACCCCTCCAACATTAACATCCCATGTAATATAGGGCACATGCATATATGGAAAGCTTACATCGACCTTAGATCACCCGTGAACATCATGACTAGGACTTATTACAATTGGGTGATGAAGAAGCAACTCAATTTTAGGTTGATGCCCGGTAAGAATCTGATAAGTAATTTTGCAGGAAGA
The DNA here is from genome assembly GCA_030686995.1 of Artemisia argyi. NCBI lineage: Eukaryota > Viridiplantae > Streptophyta > Magnoliopsida > Asterales > Asteraceae > Artemisia > Artemisia argyi. The sequence goes on along the minus strand of CM060701.1, from coordinate 22,877,201 downwards.
GTGAAAGGATTGCATGTGATTATAGGGAATCTCACCTATGAGATTGATTTCATGATAGTGGAAGACACTCGCCCAGTGATTGATGCTGACCTAAGCCAAATAATATTCGGGAAACCATTTGTTGAGGCCACTAGGATGAGTTATGATCCGACTTTAGGGATAGTTAGATTCAAGAAAGATAATGATGAGGTCGCTTATCAAATGCCCTACAAGATCGAACAATACCGCCTTCTCTCTAATTTCGAAAAAGAATACAAGCAAGCGGCTTATTATAGGAATGAGGAGGATAGACGTAGTGGAGTAGAGTATGTTAGAAATAGGATGCTTGGTTTCTACAAAGAATGCTTGCAACTAGGTCCGGAATACAAAACTGGTTTAGAAGATGACCTAGGTAGTGGACCCAATGATGAAGTCACGTAGTAACCCACGACTTTGAGTCTAGCTACAAGACTCGTAAATAAAGAAAAGCGCTTCTTGGGAGGCAACCCATGTTTTGTGTGATTTTAATTGTTTGATTGTTATTTGCTTCCGTATGCATGTTTTATTTTTATTGTTGGTTGATCATGTTTCTCAATAAAAATGTGAAATACTTTATTATGTTGTTTGGCCTAGTCTTAACTTCAACCTAAAGGTATTTTTGCAAAAGATAAGTGTAAGGGGAAACCCCAAATATGTTTTTAAGAAACAAACCGATCATGATTCTCCACAATATTTAATGAACATGTATATTCGTATTTGTTAGAGTCAAATGCTTGTATCGAGTCATAATGAAGTTTTGCAGGATTTTCCAGGAAGTAGGACAAGGTTTTTCCAGAAATTTTCCGGAAACTTAACATAAAAGATTTCTGCAGGTCCATTCTGACGGCGTCAGGAGTTAAAAATCTGGAAATTTTACCGGTTTCGTTTTTCTAACGGAGTCTTATGGTTTTTGTGAATTATTAAGTTTTATAATCTCCAGGAAATCTGCAAACTTCATTCCACAAGCATTATATCTTACTTTGTTTTCTAGGATTTAGTAACTTATATAGGATGCCGCCGATTTTACGCAAGGTTGCCTTGTCTACTTTTGTCAGGATTTACAGGTTATTTAAGACAAGAAGATGATTTATATTCTGGAAGGGAAGCTTTGATTGCTCATTTTCTTGGAGGAAGATTTAACCTGGCCAACCTAAAATCCATACCGAGCGAATCAGGGGAGTATTTGATTTCATTCTCTTTACTTTTTCACTTTTACATTCTTTACTTGAACATTGGGGACAATGTTCATCCTAAGTGTAAGGGGAGGGTAAAAAGATGATACCTTACATATGCACTTTCGCTTGAGTTTGTTTTGTTTGATAGTAGCTGAGTAATAAAACTATGAGAAATACTTGTTAGTGTAATTTTAGCGCCAAATTTAAAATTTTTTACAACATTTAGGAGTGAAACTTTAGCCATAGCAAGCGTCTCATGGATAGGAGGTTGTATGACTAGCACATAACCGTATATTCAGAAAAATTTTCCACCCAAAAATGTGAGGTTCGCCTTTAGATTTGATAGGAAAAGCACTTATTATTGGTGCTTATGAGTGTACCGGTAGCATTTAGATTCTAGAACTTGCGTTAGTGATGCATCCCGAGACCGCTAGTGAGACTACATTCGTGTAGTAGGATTTACTACATGATAAGAGGCATTAGGATCACCCTTGTGTTAAACCCGTATTATGATTACTTGACCATTTAAGACATATTACTTGGCTAGTTAAGTCAACTAATTTTTTCCACACCCTTTGCGTTGTACTCATTTTTAGTACACGATACCCCTAGTACACCCCTCCGAGCCTATCTTTTCGTTTCTAACTTTAAGCATTTTACTTAAAGGAAGAATTTGTTACACCCCACTTAAATGTACACCCAAATCGCCTTAGCCTTCCGTGTATGCGCTCATCTTTAGTGCATTATAGTTGTTTGTTAAACCCTAAGTTAACTTTCTAATTGATTACATGGTTGCTAAGTCGAGTCATATCCTTGTACATATTGTTTTGGGACGATTGGGACTCATGGGTAAGTACTTATTTTATGGAGTAATGGGGAAGAACATCATATATTACCCCTATATGTACGTTAATCTTAAAAGTGCTCCAAGTGTTTTGATTTTCTTAATTCGAGTCATTAGAATAGTCAATGTAAAGTATGTAAAGATTCAAGTGTAAGGGGATTGCTCAAACCCCTATGATGTATTATTTTGGATGGTAGGGTAAGAGTGTATGAAAAAAAAAAAAAAAAAAAAAAAAAAAAAAAAATCGAAAAAATCAAGAAAAAGAAAAAAAAATAGAAAAGGAAAAGAGAAAAAACATACGGACTACCATCCCGTTTTCATTCTATGTTCATTTTATGTTTTTGTTATTTTTCATTTATTAGCTTAAGTCGAGTCTAGTCTTGGCTTAGCAACGCCATCTTATACATGTAATTTACTAAGATTGTTAACTCGCCACCAGTAAAATTCCCTTTATCCAACAAAACCGTGTAATTCATATCCCTACACCTAACGTTATAACCCTTTTTAAAAGACCTCTTTGATAGTTTATCCTAGGTGCTTACGCCATGTAGTGGAGGTTTGATCCTTTCCCAAGCCTATGGTAATCTATTTTGCTATGACAGGTAGTGAGAGATATCTTCCATTTCCATAATGTTATATTACTTTATTACACCCGAGAGATGTGAGTATCTAAACACTATTTGTGAGGTGCTTGTGTATGACCTCCGTGCTTGTCTATTGGTCTTTAGTGGAACGATTATTTGTTGTAATTACTTTTATATTAGTGTTAAATGACCCCTAACTTGTCTTTTGAGTAGAATAAAAGCTCATTTGCTTGAGATAAAGCAAATCTCAAGTGTAAGGGTATATGATGAGGCGAAAAATGATCCGTTTTTAGGGGGTCATTTAAGCCCGAATCCGACTTTATTTGATCAAATATTGCCCTAAATCGTTCCTTTTGTGATTTTAGGTGTTTGGAGAGTGAATTCTGGAAAAGAGGCTATTTTGGACGTTTTTGGAGCATAAAGTGAAGAAAACAACAAAGTACCGAAAATCCAAGCTGGAAATACAAGGTGACGGCGTCAAGGGTTTACTCTTGACGGCGTCAGACAAGATGAATATTTTACCGTAGCTGGTGACGGCGTCAGATGAAGAGATGACGGCGTCAAAGTGGCCAAAGATTAATTTACCGTAGGTGGTGACGGCGTCACCAAGGCCGTCACAATTGGATCTAGGGCGTCCGAGGAGGTTTATGGCGGCTAGTTGACGGCGTCAGAATTAACTCTTGACGCCGTCAGGACGATTTTCCTATATATAGTTTTCTAGTTTTTTCATTAAAAGGAGAGAAGTTTTGGTGAAACCCTAAAGACGATTTTGGTGCCTCTTTTACAGGTTTTTCAAGGGTTCCAAACCCTTGAGACCTTGCATTGTAATTGAGATAAGTATACTCTTAATTCAATCAATATGTCTATGTGTTGGTTGTTTATCTTTTGTTCTTATCTTAATTCTACTATGCTAGGCTAGATTTACTTTGTGTTTGCTTAGATCTAATGAAACCTAGATGTTGATTATGTGTTAATTACTTGTCTATTCTTGTTCTTGGATGAATGATATTATATGTTAGGCTTAAGAAAACTGGCAGATCTCCAAATGGTAACATGCTTGAACGTCTTAAGAAACATGAACCGAGGCGTACTAGGTCTTTATTGGTTGTATTTAATGCATGAGCCACTGTTTACAATCCCTATAGTTGTGCTGGGTCATGGTGTAGGAGGAGATAAGAGCTCATAGAGTTGGGGAGTTATGTATGCCACCCCACGAATGGTATTAAGGAATACAATCCGTCATCCATACAAGTGTAACAAGTAATTGACATGTAAAAGATATCTAGGGAGTAATGAAGTCTAAGTAAACACAATTTCTCCAAATACTGCTCACAACCTTAGTTTAATATTAGCTTAATTTCATTTTCATTAGTTTAATTGGTTATAAAGTAGTTTTTGGGTTAGTTGAATAACAACTAATTCCGCCCACTCTTTCAAAACCCGAGATTTTACTTGCTTTCATAAAATATAAAAACACAAAAAATAATCATCTTTCATCTCTAGAACTATTAATTAGGCTTTCTAATCCTAGCGACACTATTCCTAAGCTGAACGATCAATCCCCCGGTACTTGTCACTATACTATACTACAACGATCAGGTACACTGCCTGGTGGGGGTTGTAAGCCTTGCGAGATCCCTCGAGAGGTAAAGCAAGGTGCGATTCCCACGCATCAGAAGGAAACAAATAGAAAAAATTGCATAATTTTTAATTTGTTTTAATTTTAAATTTTTAATTTGTTCGTTTTTAGAGTCGTGAACTTTAGAAACTAGTAGTAGTTCGCCCTTCATATTTTAGTTAAAATAAGGTTGATTTCATGGTAAATAATAATGATATTTTTTGGAGAATAAATTCAAGTTTTAAAGAGCAATTCGTCTCGGAATTGATAACATTTGCTAGCACAATTTTATACCCTTATTTCTTTAAATTTTGAGGATTAGTTTTTTTTTATAAGAATAGTATTTCTTATACTATTTACATATTTCATGATGAGCGTGCCGGTGGTTGTGTTAATTTTAGAACTTGTACTTGTTATGCATTACGGTTAAAATCATTTTCGAATGATAAGGATATATTCATATGATAAGAGGCAAACTTAGGAATAAAACCAAATAGCCATCCGTTTACAAAATAATTTTTGCTAACCACATTGGTTAGTTACCCTCGTATTTGGAACTCATTTGTTAGCGTTCATTTTTAGCGCTAGATACCCCTAGTTAAACCCTTTGAGCCATCCTTTTCATTTTGTTAAATCCAGAAAAATACAAAAATATTTTACACTTAAAACCTTAGCCTAACCCTTGTCAAAGTCTAAATGGTGGGTTGCTAGTTGCTTGGTATGTTGGACAGTTTTTGATGATTATTAGTTAGCCACACTTCATAATTCATGTGTGTGCCATTCCAACAAAGATGAAGGTGTGCAACTTCGTGTTTTGTATTTTTTTTTTAGTGGTGTATGCTTATGCGAAGTGTGGGGGAGATATTAAAAAAAAAGAAAAAAAAATAGAATAAGTCATCGTAACTATAAGGTGACAAATATAGCCAATGTGCTATATTATTATGAATAAAGAAAGTCATGAGATATGTTGTTAGCTGATGTGCTAAGTTTGAAGAATATTTTTTTATGGTGAATCGATGTATCAACATGTGAAAGTTCGAAGAGGAGAAAGATTGTAACTATTGTTATTTTTGGGTTTGTGGAGTATTTGAGATTAGCAACTATGGGACTTAGACTTTGATTTTATTTTTTTTTAAAACCAATTTCATAAATATTCCCATGCCATATCCTTACCTTTTTAACTTAGTGTAATTATTTTGCACGAAAGTTTATAAAACCCTTAGCCTAAACATTACAACCCGAATAAAAGACCACTTTGATGAATTATTCTATTGTTTTGATACTTGTACAAGCCTATGGTAAGAAACATAAATCATGACTGTGCAATGAGTGATCTATTAATTGTTACACATATTGAGTGATGAGTGAATTTCAAATTATCTTCGTGAGGTGCTTAGAATTGTTATCAAGCTCTTTATTTACTTGATTGAGTTCAAATAAGATATTTGCACTATTGCCATTGAATTCAATTTTCTTTTTGATTAAGACTTGCTCGAGGGCGAGCAAAGCTCAAGTGTGGGGGATTTGATAACGCTCAAAATTAACATGTTTTTAGTCGCGTTACTGTTTGTTTTATGATTAAAAATTGGTCATATTTGTATATATTTGTTACTTAATCGTGGAAAAGTGTTTATGCATGCAAATATAGCCAAAAGCAGGTAAAAATTATTAAAAGATGAAGAAATAAAGTGGACATGCATTTTTGGAGAGTTTCAAGAGGATCAAGGAAGAAAGAAACGTCGCATAGACAAAAGGATTTGATAAAGAAAGGTTGTCTACACGAAATTATCAAGGAAATATCAAGTTCTAATGGACAAAGTCATGCCACGAAGAAAAATAATGCATGCAACGTAAAACGACGAAGAAAAGACATAGAAATACGATTCAAACAGATTCCAACCGATCGGTTGCAACTCGCAACCGGATCGGCTGGAAACGTGCCAATGATTGACCATCCGATCGGATGGTGAGAGACCGATCGGATGGGGTTGACTGAAGTTACAAGTTTTGCATTTATTGGCGAATTTACTCCCCATAATCATGTGTGGCTGATCATTTCTGCTTATTAACTGAGGACTTAGGGTCTAGAGTTACTTGTACTACCATTATCTAACTTAGTATTACACCAAATCTTGTTAGTTTATCTTATATTGCCTGAAAGTTTATTAAGTGTTGTAAAAACGTCCAGAACGTGTTGAGTTAGAGTCTCAAGCATTGGTTCGAGTGTGGAGTTGTTTACTTACGTTAGTGAGCAATTGGAGGAGTGTGGTTTCTAGAGTTCCACAAGTTTATTCATTGTAATTCTCAAGACTAGGTACACCTTGATACGTATAATGAACAATTGTTACTTTAAGTTCTATGAAAGTTTTCTTATTTACTTCTGTTTTAATATGATTGCTATGGAGTTATTTGTGATATACTTGTGTATATAATGTGATTGGTTAATGGAGTATTATTTTATGAAAAAGGTGTTGCATGAAAACATATCTATTTTATGAGTTTGTTGAAATTACATCTTTTCTTGCTTAATTTGTCGGTAAAAACAATTTCTTGAAAAATAGGACCGAAAGGAATTTCAACTTTTTTTTATTCCAAAATATTAATGCACCAAATTAGTATGCAATAGGATGCTTGACAACCATCTTATTTACTTGTTAAAATAGATTTGAGATTCATCACGAAAAAGGACCGAACGGATTCGTAGGAATTCATAAGAAAAGAATTGATTTTCTAAACAACCATGTGTTTATAGGATTGTCATACTAATTGGATATGTCCGAAAGGAGTCATTTAGGTGATAGAATTCTTAGTAGTAGTGAAAACATGACATACATCATGGATTGTATAACTACTCATTTTTAGTTGCGCATCATAACAAGTTTTACACCAAACTTTGTACTCAAATTGTTACAATACTCCTAATTACTAATCAAGGAATTATACACAAGTATATGCTAGTTTTTATTGAGTTTCTTTTAAATTAGGATTTTACATAAATTTGGATTGACAACCCTTATTTAACAAACATTTTTCTTATTACTAAAACCACCAAATCCCTTGGGACGATCTCGACTTACCCACCTTTATTACACCGGATGAGTATACTTTCTCGTATGTGCTAGATAATAATCGGATAATTCGTGTTTATAAATTTTAAAACTTGTACTAATAAAACGCACATCACTTGCCAATTTCTGTAGTTGCACCAGCAGTAGAATCTCCCATGCCTTTGATTGCTGCATCCATAACAACCTCATTACCTTGATTATCAGCAACCGTATACTCATCATCATTCTCAGCATAATCCACATCCATAACCACACCAATTTCATCACCAGCAGCAGCACTATCAAAATTTTCCATAGCTTCCCCTGAATCCTTGGTTTCATTCCTCCCCTGTTTGGGATCATCCTCCCCCAAACTTATGCTTTCAAATGAACTAATCCTTTGTCTTGTGCCCACTTTTTTCCGTCTTTAGAATGACCTGGTTCTTGACCCCTTCTGACCGCCCAATAGCTTAACCGTCAGCTTCAAACTTGTAATTACATCCCCCTAAGTATCTGTGATTTGTTTTAGGCCAAGAACCCCTTCTTTAAATTTGGTATATTTAACCATCAATTCTTTAACAAGTTCCATCTCTTCCTCACCACTTTTATCCTCATCACTAGCATTGTCCCCCTTGGTCTTTTGGCACCTGCGGTTTCCTTCACCTGAATCAGTTTCATTGGAACTTGATTCATTATAAGTTCTTGAACCTTCACCCTTCTTATGTTGACCTAGTTCCAACATTGCTGGAAACAATGGTTTACCTATGACAGGAAAGTCCTTACCGTTTCTCTTCATGTTAGAAAAGACCTTTTTAATATGAGAGTGAACAGGATAAACCTTGTCGTGAACTTTCTTATTTGTAAACTGTTTGTCCATAAGAACTTGCAGAAATACTAGATATAAGTAATGTTGGTTTGAAGAATTATCCAAGGCCTTAACTACATGATCAAAAATTAATTTTGAAAAATTGAATTTTTCTTTATTTTTTGCCAAACATATAAGGGCAGAAGCCATGTTACTACTAAACTCATTCCAACCAGTAGTCTTTGGGCAAAGACACTATAACAAAGTGTGAATTAAGAATTTCCACTGTGGGGGAAAGCCACCTTTATTAAATTTCAAAGAATCATTTTTTCTTACTAATTGGCCTGAAACGGTCAGATAATTATTGGTTAACCACTTGTGAATGGTCAACTATAATAGTCAAACAGCTTAGGCCAATGCTTCTGTGGAATACAGTGTTTCCCCAGGTCGTTAGATCCCAACGAGGTGTGGATGGTATTAAAAACGAATCTATGATTGAATGAATATGAACAGGAAAGGGTATAAGTGTGAGTGATTACACTAAGGATTTATAAAACAAAATAGCTTAAGTAAGCTATTTGAATGATTACGTAAAAGCTAGATATTTAAAAACGTTTAATAACTAAAAACACGTACGTTTAATTTAAATCTACGTAAACGTACGAAACAAAAACGATTTTAACTAAAGTAGTAATTTGTATGCCTTAGAGGCTTAAATGCAAATTAAATAAACTTAAAATATTTATTTTATAATTACTAACTATTTAATTAATTATTATTATTTAATAACTATTATTAATTATTTAACAATTCACTAATAAATAAGAAAATGTAAAATAAGTTTAGAAAAATAAAATTAAAATTTCTAAAAGTCTAAAATATTATAAAACTTATTTTAAAACTAAAATTATATTTTTAAGACTATTTATCTAATTATTATTAATTATTAACTATTTAATTATTATTTAACTAATTATATGATTTAAATTATTATAAATACTAAAAAGACTTAGATAATTAAGAAGATTTTTATAAATCTAATTAACTATCATAGGAATCCTAAAAAATTATAAAAACTTTATTTTGTGTATTTTTAAACTAGTTTACTAATTATTATTCTAATTATTTATTAATTACTAATTAAACTATTTAAATTATAAAAACTAGTAAATGAACAGTAAAAATTATAAGAAAATTTTTAAAATTATATTATATTATATAAAAGCAAGGAAAAATATAAAATCTATGTGTTACTTTATAAAAACTAATTATGCTATTTATCACTTAATTATTGATTAATTATTAATAAAACTAATATTAATTCTAATAAATACTAAATGACAAAATAAATATCTTAGAAAATTATTAAAAATACTTTAATATAAAAGGAAATTAAGTAAAATATAAAAATATAGGTTACTTAATAAAAATCTAAAAATGAAAATTAAAATTTAAATTATATTAAATAGAAACTATCACTTATTATTATATTGTTTTTTCTTGATTTTTCTTTTACAAATCTATTTTATATCTAAAAATAACTAACTTTTATAAAAACAACTATTTTATAACTCAAAATTAAGCACTGTGGAAGCTTAATAGCTTCACAGTTGACTTTTGTTGACCAACAAAGCAAATAAGCTCAATTGAGCTTAAGTGGGACCCACTATGGTTTATTCTGATTCAAATTATGTGAACTAGTTTAAGCAAGAATCAACCAAGAAATCCCACAGAATAAGCTAATAAGCAAAACTTAAGCACTTTGATTACTTGACTCAACTCAGAAAATGGGACACACTTAAGAGATTGATTTAGGTGGGGTCCAAAAGGGTTTAGGTCAAACCTTTGGTCAAAACAAAAAGCCTACTAGGAGGGGGTTGGGAGAAACTAAGAGGTGTGGCTGTGGACCACTGTGGTGGCCAGAAAACCACCACCAAGTGGTGGTGTTGGGATGATGCTGCTGGTGCAGGGGAGATCCCCAGCCCTGCAGGTATGTTTGATGCTCAGTGGAGCCCACAAGAAAATTCTTAAAAATAAGGTGAAGGGGGGAACATTTAGTTGAGCTGTGGGACTATGAATAGAAACAAGTTTCACTTCCTAAGACCTCATACAAAATTCTAATTAAATCATGCCATATTTGGTAAAATCTGAGAGAGGTGCAATTTGACTTTCTAGGAAAACTTAGAACTTTGACTAAATTGATTTTCTAATGGCTAAAACTGATTCAATAAGTTGTTATAAGTGATTATTAGACTGAATTAAGCTCTATAACTGACTTGTGTAGTGGTATGATGAGGTTTGAGATCAAAATACCTCAACAGTTATCTGTGGGAAGGATTGGGAGGTGATTTTGACTTTTAAAGCTATGACCTACTGGTTTTATGTTTTAACTACACTAGTTTACTACTAAGGATGATGGCTGAGTAGATTTTAACCTATGAAAATCACAAGGACACAGTGAAACATGTAAATCCAAACACCCCTTTGGACAGGGCTATTCTAAGTTTTGACTATCAAAAATAGTTTTAAACCATGATTCTGAACACAGGTTCTTGCACTACACTTAAAATCTATTGAAGATCAACTTATGACAGAGAATAAGGAGTTACAAATAAGCTAACAAAACAAACATGTGAAGCTTAATTAAGACTGTTTTGATATAAAACCTAAACTAAGAATACCTATACTACTAAACAAGCATTCTTAGGCTATAACTGACATAATAAGTTAATGAACACAGTAAAAGCACAAAATAAGCAGTGAATAAGCAAAGGTACAGTAAAAAGTGATAATGAGAAATAAGGCTTACAACTTGAAACATAGATGAAAGCTCAGAACCAAGGATAAATTATCAAAGCTTTATATTTCAAAAGGCTATAAATCACAAAGTAATCCAGTATCTCACTTGCTCAAGTCTTCTTCTTCACAGTTTCACTTTTCTTTTCTAATTTATTGATTTCTTTTTGTATTTTCCTTTTTTATGAACTATTGTTGCTTCAAAGTTTCTATAAGCTTGACAAGCCTTGTCAGGGCTTATGTGAGCTAAGAGAGTCTATCACAACACTAATAACAACAAATTCAACAAACTTGGTATTTTTGAAATTTAAAGAAAATGCATAAACTGAGATCAAACTTAAAATTTGAAATTGATTATCATAAAAGATCTTAAGTACACTGAGAATGATAAAAACAAGCTTTTTAGATTAAATATTACACTGGAATTGAAACTAAGCTAATGTCGACACTAAATTACACTAAGTTACTCTAATAATTCTTCACCACTGCTTCTTTCCTTCTTTATTGTGACTTCCAGGGTTTGTGGGACCCACTGTGACATTTCCCACCACCAATTTGAGCCCTTAGATGTCTGATGAATCCTAGCCGTTTAAAAGTGCTTTTCGCGCCAAAAAGTCCTTAGGCAGCTGTGGGTTGCGTGGGAGAGAATTCAGGGGTATTAATGGATTTGGAAGGTTGTGGAGGTGGAGGGTAGTGGTTAGGATAGGTGGTGGCTGAGGTAGAGGTGAAACCATGGTGGTATTGGAGTAGCAGTGGTGGTGGTGGTATGGTTTTGGGAGGGAAGTGGTAAAAGGGGGAGTGGTATTGCAGTTTGACCGGGGTCAAACTTTAGCAAAGGGTGTGGGCTTGGGTAGTGAGTTGGGCCAGGGGAAAGGTGGGCTTGGTTTTTTATTTGGTTTATGGATTGGTTTGGTTTTTAGTTTATTAAGGGTCCGTTTGTAATTATAGAAATGAAAACCATAGGGACCAAAAATGTAAATTGCAGAAACTTGAGGGGTAGGTTGTGTAATATTTCCAAAGTTAATCAAAGGACTAAACTTGCCAATATTGAATACCCCAAGGACCAATAATGATAATTATTTTCCATTTTAATATTTCCAGGGACCTTTTCTGTAATTTATGAAACTTCAGGGACCAATTATGTAATTTCACCAAACTTCACACCAAGGACCATTCCTGCAAAAGATTAATAGCACAAGGACCAAAATTTATTTTTCTCAAAGTTTTTACATCCCAGGGACCATTTATGTCAATTTCCAAAGTATAGGGACTAAACTTGTAATTTTGTGAAACTTTGCACCAAAGGACTAAATATGTAACTTTGTGATTTAAAAGGACCTTTGGTGACTTTTCAAGTTTTTAGAATAGCCAGGGACTAGTTTTGACAACTTTTAAAACTTGAGGGACTGAAACTGGCAATTATGCAAACTTTATACGTTTTTTGGCTGTTTTTGATCATTTTGCATTTGAAACATGTAAAACACACTTCTAAGATATTTTAAGTATTTTTATGCATATTTGAGTGTTTTTAGATGTTTTGACAGTTCAGATTGGTATAAAATGATGAGTATTTAGACACTCATCAATCCCCCACACTAAAACATTGCTAGTCCCTAGCAATCTTTTGAGAAAAATTTAATGGATTTGAAAAACTCTTTACCAAAAGCCATCAATTCTGGAGTAAACAGATGTATCGATTCAAGTAATAACTATGGTCCACCTGATAACAATGTGATTTTGAGCAAACCACTAGCTGTCAACGGATTTGTTTTGTCTTTACCAAAAGCCGTTTGCTTCTGGACTAGCCAACTCTTGATGGAATAGTCAACATCTTGGTGAGCTGATTACCAATTATGTTTTTTCCACTGCCTTTACCACAAGCCATAATCTTGCGGGCTAGCCAACTCATTCGCTTTTTAGGATATGGCGAGTTGAGGTACCATACAATTTTGGCCAAATTGCAAGCCATCAACGGTTTTGAGATATCTTTACCAAGAGCCGTTTGCTCCTGGATTAGCCAATCCTTATGTGGGTTAGACATGGCGGACTGATAACCATTTATTGTGTTCTAAGTGAGAAAAAATTTAAAATTTGGGCTAAAATGGGGGTTCTTGATGGAACATGTGTTTAAATTCGTTAGAATAACGAATCTCCCCCCACACTTAGAACTTAATATTGTCCTCAATATTCAAAGTACCGGGTGTTAAACCAACACTTAGAACGTAAGAAAGAAAATATTCCATAGCCTTTATTTAAGTTTATGTACATTTTTTTTGAGAAGATATATACATATATACAGTCATGTGGGTTAGTATCTCCCCCACACTTAGGGTGAAAACCCTAAGTATATGCTACTGTTTTTGTTTACCGAGTCGCTAGCTTGACTCGACCCCGAATTCATTTGTTCATGGGGAAGCATGATGTGATTTTACAGAGGCGGAGACTACCACTCTATCAATAACAAGAAAAAAGTAGCAATTTCGTTTCAAATGGTTTGAGCTTGGAAGCAACCTGCTATCTATCGATAGGCGAGAACAGACTGCTATTGGCTGCTTCGCCTATCGATTCTATTATGGCCGGCTTGGAGACATCAGAGGAAGACTATCATCTCTATCCGGGTATGATCATAGCATAGCTTCATTCATTCGTTGAACCTTGGGGATAACCATTAGCATTGAGGTCAATCACCACACCACCTCTATCATACATACGACATTACATGACGTGAGAGTGCATGGCCAACACACACCTAAAGCGCCTACATTTCGCTTGCAGCCAATACAACCACAACCTAACTTGCACGAGATTCAACAACCGAAGCTACTGATAGTCCCAAGGGGACAGAATTCTCCAATAATAGTTAGCAGTACTGAACAAGCGAGTCATCGGTCCGGGGAAAGAAAAGGACTGCCTTTGAAAAAAGAAAAAAGGAACTTGCTTAACTCGCTAGGCCTTCGGAACAAAGGCGATTCTGGAAGAGATAATCTCCATCGGACTTTCATTCAATATGTTTGGATAAACATTTGAAGCACGTGAAAGTTCCACACCGATGAGATAAGTACCCGGCTCATAATTTATAAATGAGAATGCCGGGGTCAAAGATAATGTCCTCACTCCCGAAAGAGTGAAGAACAGGAGAAGCCACTGGATATATGAAGAAAAGAAAGAAAGTCATGATGAAAATCATGACTAATTCCTCATCTTCAATAGGAGAATTCATTGTTTCATGAATCTCCTCTTTTAAGCTCGTTTGATCAAGACATATTATGGGTATGTCTAGATCAAAATAAAAGTTATCATACTCCGGTGGAGATATGATATGAGTGAGTTCACAGGAGAACTCCTCAAAGGTGAATGATTCGTATTTGGAATTGATTTGAGTGAGTTCACTTGGGAACTCCTCAATAGTAAATGATTCATATACGGGAAGAGAATTATAAGAATGAAAAGTGGTAATACCACTTATCTTCTCTCCCGTATGATCAAAATGGAACGTTTGCAATTCCGGAATAGAATCATTTATCAAAAGCTCACTATCCTTGACGGGGATAGGAGATGAAATAGGCTTTTCATTAAAAGCCTCGATTCTAGAAATGAGAAGATTAGCATTTAATAATGTAAGACGAAGAGCTTCGTCTTGGATTATTTCTTCATCATTCTCTTTTTCTGAGTTGACAAGCTCAGAAGGTAATTCCCCCACATAACTTATGTCTCCACAAGATAAAGAATAGTCCTCATCATAATCAGAGAACATCTCAATATGATCATTTGGAAAGACAAGAGGGGAAGGGATAGCACACACATGATCAAGAATTCCCTGTGACTCACTTGGGATTGAGACAAGGTTCTCAACACTAGACTTTATGAATTCGTCCGATTCCTTTTTAGGAACAGTGTCAAGATGCTCGTCCCCCATGCTCAGAGAGTGAGTGGGAACCTCGGGTGTGATAACATCAAACAGAGGGAGCTGAGAAGGACTAGCATATATGGATTTTATATTTCCATTTGTTCTGCTGCTAGTAATTCTCCCATACTCTTTTCTCCCTGTATATCCATGGAAGGAGTCTCAACTGATGAACTTGATGAGGTATCATCAATTTCATCATCTTCATCGAGAAGAGCAGCATTGTGAAATTTGGAACGTGTTATAGCTGCTCGTTCTAAGACTAGTAATTCTTCCATGCTTCTTTCGTCTCTAGCTGCATGTTCTTCTGCAAGTTATTCCGCGATAGATTTATCACGAGAATTTTGAGTGAGTGGAGACTGTGGGGGTGTGGATGTGTCAAAACCGAATGTATTAGAACTAGAACAGTGTTCAGGTTTATAATACGGTTGACATTGGAAATCATCATGAGGACCCCCACAATGTACACAAGAAAAACTTGGTGCATTGTGAAACGAAATATTAGCCAACTCCTCCTTAAGGTCTTTAAGTTTCTCAAGAACCTCAAGACAACGGTCTTTCAGGTATTGAGGAGTTGCTTGGATCATTTGGCACTGTGGAGGTGGGTCTTGAAACGAATAGTCGTAATTGTTGCAAGGAAATGGATTCCCTGTTTGACAATCCAAGCTAAAGTGAGGACCTCCACAGTACTCACAACAGTTGAACTGATGTGGCTGTGAGTCGTATGTGCTTAAGTCATAATTGTTATCAGGAACCTGCTCATAGACAAGCGTGCTTCCTGATTGACAATCAGAATTGTAGTATGAACCACCACAGTACTCACAACAGTTAAACTGCTGAGTCTCATGATGTGGAAGCTGATGGAATGAATCAGTCATGTCAGGGTAGGAATAGGGATTCTGGTTATAGACAGACCCGTTTCCTGACTCTACCATGCCACAACTGGGGAAATTACCACCATTATAAGGACTACCACACCATTGACAGACAAGAAGGTGAGAATGAGACATAGAAAGAATCAAAGGGTAATAGAGGGTAAGAAATGGAGAATCAAAAAGGTAGAAGGGTAAAGGTGACTATTTTCGGAATTTTTGAAAATTTTTGTAGTAATAATAATAAGGAAAATATTTTTGGGTTTTTGTGTTCATTGAAAACTGATTTTAAAATGTTTTCGGGAACTGTTTTTGTTTTTGTATGATAATAGTATGAACAAGGATGGATAAATATACAATGAGCGTGTATTCAGATTCACTAATACGCAAAATCGTTTAGAATAAGCGCACAACCTCCCCTGCAGTGGTCAGATAATTATTGATCAACCACTTGTGAATGGTCAACTATAATAGTCAAACAGCTTAGACCAATGCGTCCGTGGAATACAGTGTTTCCCCGGGTCGTTAGATCCCAACGAGGTGTGGATGGTATTAAAAACGAATCTGTGATTGAGTGAATATGAACAGGAAAGGGTATAAGTGTGAGTGAGTGATTACACTAAGGATTTATAAAACAAAATAGCTTAAGTAAGCTATTTGAATGATTACGTAAAAGCTAGATATTTAAAAACGTTTAATAACTAAAAACGCGTACGTTTAATTTAAATCTACGTAAACGTACGAAACAAAAACGATTTTAACTAAAGTAGTAATTTGTATGCCTTAGAGGCTTAAATGCAAATTAAATAAACTTAAAATATTTATTTTATAATTACAAACTATTTAATTAATTATTATTATTTAATAACTATTATTAATTATTTAATAATTCACTAATAAATAAGAAAATGTAAAATAAGTTTAAAAAAATAAAATTAAAATTTCTAAAAGTCTAAAATATTATAAAACTTATTTTAAAACTAAAATTATATTTTTAAGACTATTTATCTAATTATTATTAATTATTAACTATTTAATTATTATTTAACTAATTATATGATTTAAATTATTATAAATACTAAAAAGACTTAGATAATTAAGAAGATTTTTATAAATCTAATTAACCATCACAGGAATCCTAAAAAATTACAAAAACTTTATTTTATGTATTTTTAAACTAGTTTACTAATTATTATTCTAATTATTTGTTAATTACTAATTAAACTATTTAAATTATAAAAACTAGTAAATGAACAGTAAAAATTACAACAAAATTTCTAAAATTATACTATATTATATAAAAGCTAGGAAAAATATAAAATCTAGATGTTACTTTATAAAAACTAATTATGCTATTTATCACTTAATTATTGATTAATTATTAGTAAAACTAATATTAATTCTAATAATTACTAAATGACAAAATAAAAATCTGAGAAAATTTTTAAAAATACTTTAATATAAAAGGAAATTAATTAAAATATAAAAATATAGGTTACTTATTAAAAATCTAAAAATGAAAATTTAAATTTAAATTATATTAAATAGAAACTATCACTTATTATTATATTGTTTTTTCTTGATTTTTCTTTTACAAATCTATTTTATATCTAAAAATAACTAACTTTTATAAAAACAACTATTTTATAACTCAAAATTAAGCACTGTGGAAGCTTAATAGCTTCACAGTTGACTTTTGTTGACCAACAAAGCAAATAAGCTCAATTGAGCTTAAGTGGGACCCACTATGGTTTATTCTGATTCAAATAAGTTATGTGAGCTAGTTTAAGCAAGAATCAACCAAGAAATCCCAAAGAATAAGCTAATAAGCAAAACTTAAGCACTTTGATTATTTTACTCAACTCAGAAAATGGGACACACTTAAGGGATTGATTTAGGTGGGATCCACAAGGGTTGAGGTCAAACCTTTGGTCAAAACAGAAATCCTACTAGGAGGGGGGTTGGGAGAAACTAAGAGGTGTGGCTGTAGACCACTGTGGTGGCCAGAAAACCACCACCAAGTGGTGGTGTTGGAATGATGCTGCAGGTGCAGGGGAGATCCCCAGCCCTGCAGGTATGTTTGATGCTCAGTGGAGCCCACAAGAAAATTCTTAAAAATAAGGTGAAGGGGGGAACTTTCAGTTGAGCTGGGGGACTATGAATAGAAACAAGTTTCACTTCCTAAGACCTCATACAAAATTCTAATTAAATCATGCCATATTTGGTAAAATCAGAGAGAGGTGCAATTTGACTTTCTAGGAAAACTTAGAACTTTGACTAAATTGATTTTCTAATGGCTACAACTGATTCAATAAGTTGTTATAAGTGAGTATTAGACCGAATTAAGCTCTATAACTGACTTGTGTAGTGGTATGATGAGGTTTGAGATCAAAATACCTCAACAGTTATCTGTGGGAAGGATTGGGAGGTGATTTTGACTTTTAAAGCTATGACCTACTGGTTTTATGTTTTAACTACACCAGTTTACTACTAAGGATGATGGCTGAGTAGATTTTAACCTATGAAAATCACAAGGACACAGTGAAACATGTAAATCCAAACACCTCTTTGGACAGGGCTATTCTAAGTTTTGACTATCAAAAATAGTTTTAAACCATGATTCTGAACACAGGTTCTTGCACTAGACTTAAAATCTATTGAAGATCAACTTATGACAGAGAATAAGGAGTTACAAATAAGCTAACAAAACAAACATGTGAAGGTTAATTAAGACTGTTTTGGTATAAAACCTAAACTAAGAATACCTATACTACTAAACAAGCATTCTTAGGCTATAACTGACATAATAAGCTAACGAACACAGTAAAAGCACAAAATAAGCAGTGAATAAGCAAAGGTACAGTAAAAACTGAAAATGAGAAATAAGGCTTACAACTTGAAACTTAGATGAAAGCTCAGAACCAAGGACAAATTATCAAACCTATATATTTCAAAAGGCTATAAATCACAAAGTAATCCAGTATCTCACTTGCTCAAGTCTTCTTCTTCACAGTTTCACTTTTCTTTTCTAATTTATCGATTTCTTTTTGTATTTTCCTTTTTTATCAACTATTGCTGCTTCAAAGTTTCTATAAGCTTAACAAGCCTTGTCAGGGCTTATGTGAGCTAAGAGAATCTATCACAACACTAATAACAACAAATTCAACAAACTTGGTATTTTTGAAATTTGAAGAAAATGCATAAACTGAGATCAAACTTAAAATTTGAAATTGATTATCATAAAAGATCTTAAGTACACTAAGAATGATAAAAACGAGCTTTTTAGATTAAAGATTACGCTGGAATTGAAACTAAGCTAATGTCGACACTAAATTACACTAAGCTACTCTAATAATTCTTCACCACTGCTTCTTTCCTTCTTTATAGTGACTTCCAGGGTTTGTGGGACCCACTGTGACATTTCCCACCACCAATTTGAGCCCTTGGATGTCTGATGATTCCTGGCCGTTTAAAAGTGCTTTTCGCGCCAAAAAGTCCTTGGGCAGCTGTGGGTTGCGTGTGAGGGAATTCAGGGGTATTAATGGGTTTGGAAGGTTGTGGAGGTGGAGGGTAGTGGTTAGGACAGGTGGTGGGTTAGGTGGAGGTGAAACCATGGTGGTATTGGAGTAGCAGTGGTGGTGGTGGTATGGTTTTGGGAGGGAAGTGGTAAAAGGGGGAGTGGTATTGCAGTTTGACCGGGGTCAAAATTTAGCAAAGGGTATGGGCTGGGGTAGTGAGTTGGGCCAAGGGAAAGGTGGGCTTGGTTTTTTATTTGGTTTGTGGATTGGTTTGGTTTTTAGTTTATTAAGGGTCCGTTTGTAATTATAGAAATGAAAACCATAAGGACCAAAAAGGTAAATTGCAGAAACTTGAGGGGTAGGTTGTGTAGTATTTCCAAAGTTAATCAAGGGACTAAACTTGCCAATATTGAATACCCCAAGGACCAATAATGATAATTATTTTCCATTTTAATATTTCCAGGGACCTTTTCTGTAATTATGAAACTTTAGGGACCAATTATGTAATTTCACCAAACTTCACACCAAGGACCATTCCTGCAAAAGATTAATAGCACAAGGACCAAAATTTATTTTTCTCAAAGTTTTTACATCCCAGGGACCATTTATGTCAATTTCCAAAGTATAGGGACTAAACTTGTAATTTTGTGAAACTTTGCACCAAAGGACTAAATATGTAACTTTGTGATTTAAAAGGACCTTTGGTGACTTTTTCAAGTATTTAGAATAACCAGGGACTAGTTTTGACAACTTTTGAAACTTGAGGGACTGAAACTGCCAATTATGCAAACTTTATACGTTTTTTGGCTGTTTTTGATCATTTTGCATTTGAAACATATAAAACACACTTCTAAGATTTTTTAAGTATTTTTATGCATATTTGAGTGTTTTTAGATGTTTGACAGTTCAGATTGGTATAAAATGATGAGTATTTAGACACTCATCACTTACATACCCCATCTCTTGAAGGTTTTCAAAAATTGTGGAGTCTGGAAGATTCTCAATTCCATTAACATCTCCTAGATGAAGAACTTCTCTAACAGATGCCTCTGTAACAATGATCTTCTGCCCATCCACACGGGCATGAATCTGTACTTCCTCATCAATAGTTTTGACCTTTGCAGTAGCCCAAAACTGTTTGATGTTGGAAACATATATAGTAGGGTTAACTGTTAATGCATACCTAATATGAGTAGCATTGAGAAAATCAACAACTTCAGTGAACTCTTCATTCTCCTTGGTGGGCGTTTACAAGAATGCAATCATGTTATGCTTGTTGGAAAAAGACGGAATCGACATTGTGAAATTTGAAAATTTGTGTAGGGTTTTGCTGGGAATTGCAATTAATTGATAAAATCAACCAGTGGTTTTATGTTTGATAGAGTTTTGATCGGATAAAAACAATTGTGTGAAACTGTGAATGATTGAAGTGTACAAACCCTTAACCGTTCATATTTCTAAAACAGTACCCTGCACTTTCAAAAATAGCATAACAACCCTTAGCCGGACTAAGTTAGGCTTAGCAGCACTAAAATATGCCTAGCAACACTAAGTCAGTTTCCACTCGAAACGGCTTATTTTTTAGGACTCCAGCACTTTTCTCAGCTTATCCTGCAAAATATTAGTCCCAAAAACACAAAACCTAACTCATTACCCGAATCACAATAATCACATCATCAATTACACTTAGCAATACTATTTATAACTAGCAACATTAACAAATCATTTATGGATTTTAACAATTTGACATACTGCTTTTATCCAAGAAACCAAACACACCTTTGACAGTTTGACATCACAAGCAACCATACAAGGTCTCAAAATTTTCATTGATATTTTTTCAAAGATACAACCATTCATAAAAGCTGCAAACATAAACATAATTAATTATCCTACCTAAATACTAAAGATACTAGAGACATAAAAACATCATCTTTAAAAACTGCTTCACTCCATTTCACACCAACTTGTTAAAACCAGAGCGCTCTACTCCCGGCGTTGCATCCTTTTCTTTTCAAGATCGGTAATCATGTTTTCCAGATTTAATGAGTCTGCAAATGCAAACCCATCTTGTTGACCCCCTTGGTTTTGATGCTCTACCACATTTTGATGCTCCATCACATTTTGCTACTGATCCTCTTCATTTTGCTCCTCCACCACATTTTGCTGCGCATCCTCTTCATTTTGCTGCTCTACCACATTTTGCTGCGCATCCTGTTGATCCTCCTCATCTTCTTCATCTTCTCCCTCCACCTCCACATCATTCAGTCCCCAACGCTCATCCCAGTAAAAGTCTTGTCTATGCAGCCATTACAAAATTATTGACCTCATCCACGTATCTACCTGCCTATACGACCCATATTCGTAAACGGGATCATACCCGAAATGATTAAACACTGCGTCCCATAGCAAACTGTTGTTTAATACCCACTCGTACTCTTCTGCATCATTTTGAAAGTTACCATTTGCTGCCATTGTTGAAGTTTTCTTTGAAAGTGAATATGTGTTTATGTGTGTTATTTGGTATATATACAATTAGGGGTGTTATCGGGTCGGGTTATCGGGTCTTATCGGGTCGGGTGAGTCGGGTTTTGATTTTTTTAAAACTCACCCGCAACCCGACCCGATATGAAATCGGGTTATCGGGTTCGGGTGGTAATCGGGTCGGGTTATGTCGGGTCGGGTTATCGGGTTATACTACAAATGAGCAAATAATAAAATGACAAATGTTACTTTTGTTTGGACCAGATAAACATGTACAGCTTATAAAATGACATGAAATTACTAACTGATCTTGTAATCGTTCAAAAAAAATGATTTTGTAATATTAATAAACACTATAACAATCCTTAAATGATCTTTCCTAAACAATATATAAAAAATGACCAGAAGTTCAAAAATATGGAACATTTTTGTACCCAGGGCTAGGCTTGTGCCAATAATTAAGAGCACATGTGCAGCCATAAAACTAAGAGCACATTTTTGTAATATTAATAAACAATATACCAATCCTTAAAAGCATTTTTGTAACAAAGAGAACATGTGCAGGCAGGCTTATGACACACCATGAGATCAGTAGGATAATTGACCAAATATGAGCAATACCAAACCAAACACTTTTAGCAATAAGATCAGTAGGATACATAAAAACAGTAGCATAATGATCAAAATATGACAACTAAATGGACCAAATATGACAGTAGGATACATAAAATAGCAAACGTTTCATACTATCATGCAAATTCCAATGACTGGTCTCGTATATTGGACTTTTTTTTAATAAAAAACTGATTTCGGGTCTTATCGGGTTGACCCGATAACCCGATATCAATAAAAATTTAACCCGCACCCGACCCGATAACACTATCGGGTTATCGGGTTCGGGTCAAAACAACCCGACAAGACTTTTTGACCCGATTTGACCCGACCCGATAAGCCTTATCGGGTTCCCAAGACACCCCTATATACAATAGAGAGGTATAAATAGGCTGGAGAGGTATATGAACGGTTCCCAAGACTTTTGGCGGGAAAAGGGATCGAGCAAAGGTGCCTAAATCATACTGTGAATTGAAGATATTTTAAAACTGTTCCTAAAGATAAGGAATTGATTGTCTCCACTTTCCTTTTACCAATTCTTGAATTACCAAGTTCAATGAGTTGATGTAATAACTACTTGTATCTCATGCTTTATGAATAATAAACTTCCAAACTCAATATTTCCAACAATGATTTGGGATCGGGTTTTGACCCGAGGGAATAAAAGTTTGACCGTGACTCGAAGAAAACTTATGTTATGTTTCTTTGAAGTTTAAAGTTTTTATGTTCAAAGAAAACTTATGTTATGTTTCTTTGTTAATCAAGTTATCGATTACTATATTATGATGCTTTGTTAAAAGTCAAACAAAGATTGTCAAACTTGATTTTCATTTGCAAAAGTCAAAGAGTCTCCAAGTGAATTTGGGCAATTCCGGGTAATTACTATCAAAAGATAACTAATAGCCAATCATGATTGTCACTTTGGGTAATTTTTGGTAGTTTTGTGTCTATACATTCATTTGCATAAGGTCAAACAGGATAGTCAAATTGTGCCATTTTGGGTAATTACTGCCAAAAGATATCGAGTAGCCAAAAGATCAAGATCAGTTAAATTTACAAGCAAACACTTAACCATTCACCATAAAGATGGGGTACATGAGCCACTACAAACCACACAATCTAGCCATATACACTATACTACTTCAGTGCAAGTACTAAAGAAACCACAACTGCAAAAACACAAAGTGTTGACTTCATAAAACTGACTTTCTTTAAGGCTTTTGTCAACTCTGCCTCCAATTCTTCAATCCTTCTTTGACGATTAACTTCAATTTGAACCTCACGTCTTTTTCTGGGATTCAGTTTGCTATACATCTCAAACAAATGCATCTTGTACCAATCACATTCCTCCTCTGGATCATACCAATCAAATTGTTCACATTTCTTCGTACCCGGTTTCTAAAATAAAAAAAAAAAACGTAGTATATTAAACATTAAACTTAATAATCTTTAAACTAAACGTATCTGATAACTTACCCATCGATTTTGGCAGCAAATGAAATGTCGAGCAGGGTTGGATGGTGTCCAAGATGTTACCACCATTGCTGGCCTGTCACATTTGCAGTTATCTTCAAAAAGATAAAACGACATGAGTTAGTTTGATTTTGATTTGGGATTTGTTATGATTTTTTAGAGTGTGTTAAATTAGGGTTTATGTGAAAGGGAATTTATTTGCACACTTTATAAATTGATTGGGACACTCCATCTATGCATTAAATACTTGTACAATATTAAACACACTGCGTCAACCGGTTGTACATTGTGTGTGCAAATAACTTTTTTGAGTGTGCAAATCATTAGCCGTATGTATAACAGAAGATCAAAAATTGATGGCCATTAATCCTTATTCGGGTCAATCAGGCCGACCCCGTACCCGAGTTAGCCAAATATTTTCAACCCGAATCACCCGAATAAAAAGGAGAAGGACGTATGGAAATGAAAAAATCATACAAAAATGTACGAAAATGTAATAAACGTTTCATAACGTTTTAATACAGAGGAAAACATTTAGAAAAGCTTAGAACATATGAAAACGAGCTAAAATTTCCAAAAACATTCAACATGGATGAAATCGGTCGAAAAGGGTCACAATCGGTCGTAGTCGGACTAAAACGGTCTAAATCTGTCGAAATCTGTCGAAAATTGTCAACGTCGGTCGAAAACTAGCGACATCGATCAAAATCGATTGAAAACGGTCAAAAAGGGACGAAAGACGTTAGAAACGGATTAAAACGTAAAAAAAAAATACAAAACGTATAAAATGTTGTATAGCATTTGTCTTATTTAACGAAATCCAATGCACATGACCGATGACCCATGTTAATTACCTATTGTCGATTACCAATCATGTATTGGTCGATAACATATGTGACATGCCACTACAACCCAATATTAATGCACATGACCCGTTACCCATGTTAATTACCCAATGATCAACAATCATGGATGTGACCAGTGATAACCTAATGCATATGACCCATATGATATGTCAAATACCCATTATTGAATGTGACCAGTGACAACCTAATGCATATAACCCATGACCCATGTGAATTAGCCATTATCACCGGTCATGCATGGGTTGCACCGGCTTGGTAGATGTATAGTAGTTATATATAATGTGAATTGAATGTCATATGAATTGTATTTGAAGTTATTAAAGGCGGCCATGCATGGGTTACACCGGCTTGGTAGGTGTACCGTTTGTCACAGAAACTAATAAGAAGCAAGTATGCAAGGACCTCCCGATCATGTTATCAGGGATCGAGAAAGTTTGAACTCGGTTTAAGCTTGATCACTCGAAAAGCTCGGTTTATTTGTAAGGGTGAAAGCTGAAAACACGCAAAATACTTATTCAAAACACACGATGTACGCAACGAACTTTCAAAAAGCTGAAAACACGCAATATACTTTCAAATTTGGAACAATGTACGCAATATGACCCGGAACTAGCAGGTTACCAGGTTTCAAACTTTAAAAATTGACAGGAATAGTCCCTATGGCTTGCGTTGACTTTCGCTGGTCATCCTTGGACTTTTTTTCACCTACAAAAGGTACAATAACGGTCCCTATGGTTTGCGTAGACTTTCACATTAGTCCGTTTTTATACTTTTTCACCCGTTCTCTTACGTTTTTATCCGTTTTCGTCTGTTTTTTTATGTTTTCGGTTGTTTTTATACAATTTCATCCGTTCTCTTACGTATTCGTTCATTTTTTTTACGTTTTCGTTCGTTTATATACGTTTTCACACACGTTTTTACACTTGTTTCTACACACGTTTTCACAAAAAAATTTACACACGTTTTTACATACGTTTTCACACACGTTTTTACACTCGTTTCTACACACGTTTTCACAAATATTTTTACACACGTTTTTATATACGTTTTCACACACGTTTTTATATACGTTTTCGCACATGTTTTTACACACGTTTTTATATACGTTTTCACATACGTTTTTACACACGTTTTCACAAACATTTTTACACACATTTTTACATACGTTTTTACACTCGTTTCTACACACCTTTTCACACACGTTTTCACAAACATTTTTACACACGTTTTTATATACGTTTTCACAAACGTTTTTACACACGTTTTTACATACGTTTTCACACACTTTTTTACACACATTTTTACATACGTTTTTATATACGTCTTCATAAACATTTTTACACGCGTTTTTATATACGTTTTCACACACATTTTTACATACGTTTTCACACACGTTTCCACACACATTTTTACACACGTTTTTACATACATTTTTACACTCGTTTCTACATACGTTTTTATATACGTTTTCACATACGTTTTCACACACGTTTTTACACATGTTTTCGCACACGTTTTTACACACGTTTTTATATATGTTTTCGCACACGTTTTTACACACGTTTTTATATATGTTTTCACATACGTTTTTACACACGTTTTCACAAACATTTTTACACATGTTTTTACATACGTTCTTACACTCGTTTCTACACACGTGTGTGAAAACGTATGTAAAAACGTGTGTAAAAATGTTTTTGAAAACGTGTGTAAAAACGTATGTGAAAACGTATATAAAAACGTGTGTAAAAACGTGTGCGAAAATGTATATAAAAACGTGTGTAAAAACATGTGCGAAAACGTGTGTAAAAACGTGTGTGAAAACGTATATAAAAACGTGTGTAAAAACGTATGTAAAAATGTATGTGAAAACGTATATAAAAACATGTGTAAAAACGTATGTGAAAACGTATATAAAAACGTGTAAAAATGTGTGCGAAAACGTATATAAAAACGTGTGTAAAAACGTGTGCGAAAACGTGTGTAAAAACGTGTGCGAAAATGTTTGTGAAAACGTATATAAAAACGTGTGTAGAAACGAGTGTAAAAACGTATGTAAAAACGTGTGTAAAAACGTGTGTGAAAACGTATGTAAAAACGTGTGTGAAAACGTATGTAAAAACGTGTGTAAAAACGTGTGTGAAAACGTATATAAAAACGTGTGTAATAATGTTTGTAAAAATGTGTGTAAAAACGTGTGTGAAAACGTAAAAACGTGTGCAAAAACGTGTGTGAAAATGTATATAAAAACGTGTGTAAAAATATTTGTGAAAACGTGTGTAGAAACGAGTGTAAAAACGTGTGTGAAAACGTATGTAAAAACATGTGTAAAAATGATTGTGAAAACGTGTGTAAAAATGTGTGTAGAAACGAGTGTAAAAACGTGTGTGAAAACGTATATAAACGAACGAAAACGTAAAAAAAATGAACGAAAACTTAAGAGAACGGATGAAATTGTATAAAAACAAACGAAAACGTAAAACACGGATAAAAACGTAAGTGAACGGGTGATAAAGTATAAAAACGGACTAATGTGAAAGTCTACGCAAACCATAGGGACCATTATTGTACCTTTTGTAGGTGAAAAAAAGTCCAAGGATGACCAGCGAAAGTCAACGCAAGCCATAGGGACTATTCTTGTCAATTTTTAAAGTTTGAAACCTGGTAACCTGCTGGTTCCAGGTCATATTGCGTACATTGTTCCAAATTTGAAAGTATATTGCGTGTTTTCAGCTTTCTGAAAGTTCGTTGCGTACATCGTGTGTTTTGAATAAGTATTTTGCGTGTTTTCAGCTTTCACCCTATTTGTAAAGGTGTGTGTCTTACACAAATTAAAATTGAAATATAATCTAATAACCGAATTCGGTTCACCTTCGGCTCGAAAATCTCGATACCAAGGTTTTCAAGATCGGCATCATATCCTACTTAGGATCGATTTTGTCTTTGCAAGATCGAGATCGTAATATCGGAACGGGATCTTAAGATCCTACCATAATGCATTTTTAAAGTATCTTTTGTAATATTGTACAAATTTATAAATTATTATATACATAAACACAAAATTATATAAATGTTTCATTGAAATGTTGTCCTAAATTATGGTTATGAAATATATAAGAAGATTATAACATGTTGTTTTTTCAATTTTACAAAACACTATTCATAAATTTGTAGTTTTTTAGTATGCTAGTTCGAGAAAAGAAAGATCGGATCGGATTAGATCATATATAAGATCCTATGGTCAGGATCGGGTTCCTATACGATCTTAAGCTTTCAAAGATCCTACATAAGATCCGGATCGTTTTTGCTTTACAGTATCGTAAAATCATAAGATCCTAAGATCAGGATCGGGATCCTGACAACCATGCTCGATACATTTATAATTAACTATTTACACTTAGTACGCTTACATACAATATATATATATATATATATATATATATATATATATATATATATATATATATATATATATATATATATATATATATATATATATATATATATATATATAACATATGCTATATCACTTACAAGCTCAAAAACTCAACAATAACTTGAGTCGAACTTTTATAAGGTTGAGCTCAACTCATTAAATAATTACCACTTCATTTGATAGGCTTGAGTTTGAATAATCATCCCAAATTTTAACTTTTCCACAACCCGCTTAAAATTTTCCCCAAATTTAAATTGCCCTCCACCCAAATATTTCATTGACCCGCCCATGTTTTTCAATACTCGTTCCCAATTAATATCCACAAAATCTAGATCTGGTCTTCTTCTATCTCCTCAACACTCTCCTCACCAACGCCACCGCTCGCACCAACACCACACTCGCACCAACACCACCGCTAAGGCCCGATCCAATGACATGTTTGGCAGTCCAGTCCGGCTCGGTATTCAGCTCACTATGTTTATCGGTCCAGTCCAGCTCGGTATTCAGCTCACCGGTTTGGTTGATCCTAATTACTGGCGAGGAACACTCCAACTTTGCTCTGTTCTTGATTGGTACTTTGCTTTTACATGGTTATTGAGCTACGTGGTTCAAGCTCCTTGATTTTGATTTCATTAAAGCTATATGTAATGTGTGCAGATATTAAACCGGGTTGATAATGCTGTCAATGAAGCTTTGAAACAATCTCAAGGTTCATATACCGCCTTGCTATCTTATAATGACAAGATTTTTTGTGAATACCTGATTACACACTTCTGATGCATTCAGGCATCTTTATCTGGTGCATATCTTAGTCCTTAATTTATTAATACATCTTCAAGTTGCAAAACAACTCGAAATGTCTTTCATGACATGTTACCCAGCCCACCATTTTTATGTGGTATTATCTTTTATTATTTTTGAAAGTGCATTCACATCTGAAATGGTTTTTTATCCTTGAATTCATCTTTTAGGTGTTTTTAAGCACCCATTATGCGGGGACTGATTTAAAAACTAGATTGACCATAACCAAACTGGCCAAAAGCAAATGCTACCTTGGAATCTTTACTTTTTTCTAGTTTGAAAAAAATAATCTGAAATGTATATAGCTTTGGAAGGTTGAATAAAAGTTACAAATAAAAGATGCAGAATCGATTGTAAGAAAGCCTAAAATCGGAAATAGACCAAGATCTGATTATCAAAAAATATAGTTGTTTCTAATCAAATAGTCGCGTTGGTCTATTTGATTTCTTCAGCTTATCTTTTCCATTTTTAATTGGGTGGTTGGGACAAAGTTACTTGTACCTTTTTAAACCATTCCTAGAGTTTAATCTATACTTTATTTTTAATTGGGTGGTTGGGACAAAGTTAGAAGATCTGATATGCGTTTTATTCCTATCGTGTTTGCGCAGATACTTGAACCAGTGGCGCATCAAGCGACTCAAAACCACCAAAGCAGATAGTTGAACCAGTGGCGCATCAAGCGACTCAAAACCACCAAAGCAGATAGTTGAATCAGTGGCGAGTCAAGCGACTCAAAACCACCAAAGCAGATAGTTGAATCAGTGGCGAATCAAGCGACTCAAAACCACAAAAACAGCAGATATTTGAACTAGTGGCGCCTAACAAACTAGATGCACCTGACAAAAGACAAGGCAATAGTGTATCTGTCAAATGTCAAGAAATAGATGCACCCGTCAACATATATATAACCACATACTTTTTACAGAGGAAGGTTTTCTAGCATCTGATCAAGAACTTTATTCCAGTATGCTCATCTAGTTCTGTTATGTTGTGAGCTTTGACATGTTTTAGTTCTGCTCTAATCCTGATGTGGTTATTGTTGATATGCAGCTGCCTACGTTTTCAAGGCTTTTATATCCAGATGATGAGATTAGATCAGTGGGAGAAAAACTTGTAAGTTTAACTGCAAATTTTATTATTATGTTCATTGTTTTGGATTAAAAGTCTTCATGATGTTGTTTGAATTACTGCTGATCATGTTTGTGTTAATATTGCTTAAATGGATTTAGTTCTGCTCATGAACTTCAAAGAAGATGTGCAAAAGTAATTACTACTGCTAGTACAAAAGTTACTACTACTAGTACAAAAGTTACGACTGCTAGTGAAAGTTGGTACTGCTCAGAGATTAAGACCGCTTGAA
This sequence comes from Artemisia argyi, assembly GCA_030686995.1. Classification (NCBI taxonomy): domain Eukaryota; kingdom Viridiplantae; phylum Streptophyta; class Magnoliopsida; order Asterales; family Asteraceae; genus Artemisia; species Artemisia argyi. The sequence continues at coordinate 22,846,988 of CM060701.1, read as the reverse complement.
GCTGCTAGTTGCTTATGGAGAAGATTATAGATACTTAGGAAACTATTGAAAGCCGACTAGGACTCCTTGGTGTATAAAAGGATGTCCAATTTTATATTTGGTTCAGTTATATACATTTCAATTTTATTGTATTTGAATTTGTTTTGATATATATTTGAATTGTTTTGATGTATATTGATTTTTTAAATGTGACTAAAAGATGCATATAGTCACACTTATTAACACTTTGGTCACTGTTTGCTTAGTTCATTGTGTGACTAAATATTACAAAAGGCCACGCAAACATAAACTTCATGTGACCATTGGATGATCAATAGTCACACAAAATACACATTTCTTCACTTTAAACAGCATATGGTCACACTTATTAACACTTTTGGCCACTGTTTGCTTAATGGTATGTGACTAAATACCCAAAACAAACATGCTTTATGTGACTAAATATTACAAAAGGCCACACAAACATAAAATTCATGTGGCCATTGGATGATCAATAGTCACACAAAATACACATTTCTTCACTTTAAACAGCATATGGTCACACTTATTAACACTTTTGGCCATTGTTTGCGTAATGGTATATGTGACTAAATATCCAAAACAAACATGCTTTGTGTGACTAAATATTACAAAAGGCCACACAAACATAAAATTCATGTGGCCATTGGATGATCAATAGTCACACAAAATACATATTTCTTCACTTTAAACATCATATGGTCACACTTATTAAGACTTTTGGCCACTGTTTGCTTAATGGTATGTGACTAAATACCCAAAACAAACATGCTTTGTGTGACTAAATATTACAAAAGGCCACACAAACATAAACTCCACGTGGCCATTGGATGATCAATAGTCACACAAAATACACATTTCTTCACTTTAAACAGCATATGGTCACACTTATTCACACTTTTGGCCACTTTGTGTTAAATTGTATGTGACTAACTCCAAAAAAATAACACCCATTGTGTGACTAAATCATCACAAACTTCACATTTATTGTATATTCATGTGGCCATTGGATTATCAATAGTCACACAAAATACACATTTATTTGAATATATCATCTCAAATGTCACATATATTATATATTTATGTGGCCAAAGGACGAACAATAGTCACTCTCAAAAAACATTCGTGTGACTATATGGTGTTTACGGTCACTGATAATGACTAATCCAACAAAACTTGTGCCTAATTTGCCACACATATTCGGGGTTTTGGTCACTCTTTTTCGATGGAAAAGGCCAAGAACTCAACAATGTGACCATATGCCACCTACGGTGGCGGGACTTTTAGTGACACACAACGAAAAAAACGTGTGTGACTATAGGCATATCGTCACACATTTTTGGCGTGACCAATACAACTTTTTGTAACAGTGGTACAATATTCCCTAACTCTATAAGATCTGTAACACCCCCAAAATACCGCAGCGGAAGACTGTGTCATAGGGGTGCTACTTCATAATACAAAGTACAAGTTATAGAAAACGAACTCTAAATGAGACGTTTTGAAAAGTTACCATTCGATTAATGAATTCAAAGTTACAAACATGAGATTCCAAAGTATGATACATAAATGTATACAAAATGTTTTTGAATGGTAAATGATAAAAGCGAAAGTCTTCAGAATATGCAGCTTGACTCTAAGTTCCACGCACTAGCTATCGCCTTACTAACCTGAGATAAACACGCTAAAGTGTCAACACAATGGTTGGTGAGTTCATAGAGTTTGTCTTAAATCAGTTAAAAAGTCTTAAAGAATGTTCACACAGCAAAGGCATTGTGAATCCACTCAGTTGTAAGTCCCGCCATAAGAGACTTGTAACCTGTGTGTTCATAACCCACTGCTAAAAATATAGTATAATAAAGACATGTATATGTTCATCAAAACAGTTAAGCAATTAGTCGTGAGTCTACACTTCATCTCCGAAGACCTCACGTTTATGATGTATCCAACATTCGCAAATGTTAGGATGTATCAAAGCCTCAATGGTCATCCAACAACTTAATTTGGAGCCATCGGAAGTCTCAACGGTCATCCAACAACTTAATTTGGAGCCACTGGAAGTCTCACAATTAAGTATAACGCAATCATGTATATATGAAATCAAGTATAATGCGATCAAGTATAAGACAATCAAGTATAAAACAATCAAGTATATATCTTTTGAGTATTTGTACAAGTAAGCAAGTAGTTGTGCATGTATCTCCCCCAAAGAGTTAAAACAAGTATGAAAAAGTAGGGGCTATGACTCACCTTAAGTCTATGTAATGAGAAATGAAAGTGGTAGTCGAATCGCGAAAGTCTCTAAGAGCATCCTATAATAGAACGTTGCGACTTAGGTTTGGAGTAACGTCTAAGAATACGAAGAATTGCCTATATATGTCTTGCATATAGTTCATGATGTAGTACTTAGTATATAGTGTAAGTCTTTGAATATAAATGGTTTATGAAACATGTATAGGTTGTATATCTCTTACTACCGTTCGGGCCGACATAATTCAGAAGTCATGGAGTAAACGTTTGAGGAGCCAGGACACTTTAATTCATAAATCCACAACTCATCTCGATGGTTTACTTAATGAACTCCTCACATGAGGCTCCCTACTATTGTAGTATTTGATAACATATATATAAGTTTTTGATTTGAAATGTTACATGGTCTTTAGCCGTGGCTTTGCCGTGACCTTGGTCATTGTTACCATGGTCTTGAGACTCAACCTTGGCTTTAGCCGTGGTTGTGGTCTTGGCTTTAGGTCATTAGACCTCTTGGTCTTAGTAAATCATAACTATTATATAGTGATTTTGGTCTAAAAATGGGCTGTTAAGAATTCGAAGAAAATATCACTCGAAAAGCGTTTTCAGGGCTCGAGCTTCTTTGATCCTGAACAAAAACGGTGTTCCGGACAACTTTCGTGTTTTAACTTTTTGATGAATCGGACCAGAAGGGTGACTTTCAAAATGGCAGAATGCAAAACAATAGGGTATAAGCAGTTTTGCCGTTTTGGTTTCGCTAACTTCTTATGGCCATAACTTTTGACTCGGGTACTCGTTTTGGGTGATTCAAATTGCTATGTTTTCCTTGTTAAGTCCTCTTTAACAATATGTAAGTGTTTCATATCATAGTTATACTATTTTGGTCATGGTTCTCCAAGAAAGTTACTAGTTTACTTGTTTAAATAACATAAGTTAATATATCGTTTCCATAACTTGTTTTACTAGTTTTTATACATCATGAACATAATACAAAGACCATATATAGCATGAAAGAAACATAATAAGCATGAAAATGATATTGATCAAGAAAGTGTAATAGGATTTCTTACAACTTTTGGCTTTCTAAAGAAAGGAAGTCAAGTATGAAACTAGGACACTAAACCTATGCTTGCAAACCCTTCACCACAACTCTTGTAACCCTTGCTAGCCTTGATATAGACCTTGTGAAAAACATTTAACTTCAGCCCCTAATCACCTTCTGTAGCTCCTAATTCAACCATGGAATCACCAAACAAACTTAAGAACTAGGTAGAGAATACTAAGACCTTGAACTTTGTAGTGTAACTTGTAATTTGAAGATCAAAGGATCATGGTGCTAGGGATTTATGTGCGACGTTTTTTTATTATGAAGAAAGGAAGGAATGAGCTTGCTATTTATAGGAAGATGAGGAGGTTAGGAAGGTGTCTAGGAAGGTTCATTGAGGAGGTTACTTTGGTAGGCTAGATGTTATCAATTTTGCTTCCTAAAGACACTTGTTTTCATCCTAGAGCTTAAGGCATGAGATCAAGACACATATTAGGTGAATCCCCCCACCTATAAGTCAGCCAAGGCTGATCTAGGGTGACTAGATGAGTAGTCATGGTCTTATCTAAGTTACGGAGTGAGTTTTGGTCCCGGTAATTGCTAACGGTAAGTCGTTAAGTCCTGAAACTTAAAATCGGGTATCCTAAAAATATGAAACTTATAAATATGTTAAAACTTATCAATATACTCCATAATAAAATATAAAATGAGTGGTAGGTTCTATTGGGTTGCTTAAATGCTGCTAAAACTGGAAACACGGGTCTAAAACGCGTAATTCGCGTAAAACGCTGAACTGGAAAACATAAAATTCCAAAACTTTTGGAATTGTCCTAAAATGAGAGAAAATCATATTTCTATTGTTTATCATGTTTTATGGACATATCGGGATGCTGGAATGACGTTTAAACCTAAAAGTAAATCTCGGACACGGTTTCGTGATTTTTGCAGAAATGATCAAACGAGTGTCAAATTCTCGGATTATCATTAAAATAGTTTAACTTACGAGAATATGAAATAAAAATTTCGGGAGTGAATAGTGAATAGTGAAAGTGAATAGTAAAAATGAATAGTGAAATTTTCGGAAATAGAAGTTAACCTGAAAAATGTGAATTGTTACAAGATCCTCCTTCACTCCATGTCGAGCCGTTAGAAGCTCCTAACATGGGATCACTAGAATTCTCCTACGCATTAAATACAACCAAAAATCGTAGTACACCTCTGATCATGTTTCTTAAGACATTCAAGCAAGTTACCAATGGAAGTCTGTCAGTTTTCTTAAGCCTAACATCGAATACAATCATCCATAACAATTATAAACAAACAATCAACCCATAATTAACATCTAGGTTTCACTACACCTATGCAAACACAAAAGAAATCTAGCCTAGTATGTTAAATTAAAGACAAGCGTAAGATATATTCAAGCAACACATAGACATATTGAATGAATTGAAAGAGTACTTATCTCAATTAAACATAAGAGGTTTCAAAGGGTAAAAACCCTTGAAAAAGCTGTGAAAATTGGACTAGGGTTTCTCTCCAAAGTTACACCCTCAAAGTTCCACCCTAATGAATAAAAATTGGGAAACTATATATAGATTTTACAGGGTGACGGCGTCAAGAAGGAAATTCTGACGCCGTCAACTCGCAACCCATAATGAAATTGGATTGCCTAGATCAACTTTTGACGCCGTCACGTGTAAAGTTGCTCAGGGCCGTCACTATATCTTGAACCATGACGGCCTATGGCGACGCTGTCACGTTTTCACTAGACTGTCATCCACTTCCACCTCTTGTATTACTCTTGACGCCGTCATTAAGAATCTTGTGACGCCGTCAGGTACTGTTCCCAGCAAGGAAAATTAAGACTATGCCGTTTTCTTCACTTTTATGCTCCAAAAACGTCCAAAATGCTTCCTTTTCTAAATTTCACTCCAAAAGTACCAAAAATGACAAAAGGAACGATTTAGGGCATTATTTGATCAAATAAATTTGAATTCGGGCTTAAACGACCCCTTAAAAATTGTTCATTTTTCACCTCATCAGTTATCACAACCTACCTAATTTTTAAATTTCAGAATTCTCTAAACACATACTGTTACATCAGTGACCTGGTCTAATCCAAACACACTTCTGTAATAATCTGATCAAAACACAGCTTATTCTCAATTCCTATAGTAGCTTGATCCAAACATACCTTCTTGTTAATTTCTATTGTAGCCTGATCCAAACACACATTATTCTTATCTCTGTAGTAACCTGATATACATATTAACTATGCACCTAATATACCTCACTTTATAAGCTTTTAAAGCTACTTGCTCCTATCTAAAATTGGATGGGCCAGTTAGCGAATAATGATAAACATTATAGCCCATCCTGCAATAGTTCTTCTCTGTTTCTCATTAAATATGGCTACAAAATTTACAAAACTTCCTTAGACCTTGCAACTTTTTTATATTGTTATGGGTGAGATTATATGCATCGGTGAATGAAGGATAAAAGGAGTGGAAAAGGTATCAACCTTGAGCTGATACTTTAGCAATTAGAGGGGATTTGAACAATAAGTGAATGCAAAATCTTAAATGAACATGAACCAAAGTTAATACTAAAATTGAACAAATAAAACCGTAGATACAAAACTGTAATTGGTTGTTTTTCCATCATTCAAGAAGTATAAAGTAGAGTCTAAAACACCAAATTTAATTTGATCGCACCTGGAACCCGAATGAAACCTGCATTTAACATGACAAAATTAGTCCCATTCCTCTTAAAAAAACTTATTTCTCTCATTTTTTTTTTTTAGTTTACTGACAATATATCACCGGAGGACAAATAAGCTACTACTCGTATTATTTAACATACCAATCAAGAACATAACTTTAAGCAGTGATGTCACCGACTCACCATCATCCTCTCTTGAGCCGATCTCCTATCCGTGACTTATTACTGGTTCATCTGGTCTTGCAGAACTATATGTGTGCACCAAGTGTAGAACTCACATTCTTCATCATTTGACTGAAGATATAAATTAAGAGCAGAAACTTGCATGCACGAGATCACCACCAAGGGACATGAAGCCATAACAGCCCATAATAATAACTTTATTGTTCCAAGCAGCTCAAAAGTGCTTATATAATCAAAATAACAGAGAAATAAATAAAAATATGCTATGTTCCCTTGATCAGTCAGTAAATACTACTTTTCTGGATCATATTTTCATGTGATTTATAGACTTCACCTCTCCATTTGAAGCACAATCATCCTAAACCCTATCACATTAAAAGATTAGAGTATGGTAAGTTCAAATATTGTATACAACCTACTAATTCATTTGTAAATATAGCACGAAATTATTGAGAAATGCATAAATTTTGTCTCATCAAAATTTGAGACACTAATATTTTGTGTAAGAGTTAGATTCTCAGGTACCTGCATAAAAAGTTACTCGATTTAACCCATTACCTAAGCAACTTAATCTGCTTATTTTGCTATAATACACTGCAATGACAAATCAATTAGCATGATATGTGCTAATAGGTATTGAAAACCATTAATATAAGAAAATTAAAAATACCAAAGCATACCTCGGGTGCGTTGACTAATGAATGCACAAAAATGTGATATACATAACGAATCATTAACCAGCATGAGTATAGTGAATTTATACCTTAACGGTCCGTGTGACGAATACATAATGCCAACATGCAGATAGTAAATTTATACCAACATAAAGATAGGAATGCATAATGCCACCTTAATGAAAATTTCATAAGCCCACCTCTAAAAATAATACAAATAAGCGTTGAAAGTAAATCTTAGATGGATGAGATGAGTTAGTTACCAATTCATATATGGACGATGTACCTTGTGCACACCATTGTGTCACTTCTATGAAACATGCAAATTGTTTCCTTACATCTTTGGCATAAGTAATTCAATCGAGGTTCCACAGGTCTCCACATGTGGAACCCTTTAGTTGTGCAAATGACATGCTTTGTAACCCATTAAATAAAAATGGCGGTATATCATTTTTTAAACTAGTCAAAATGAATAAAAATATTGGGTGGCTTCTGGTGTGACACTATCTATTCAAGCCTTTACTATATCACAGCTGATTGACGTCGTTATTGAATGGAAAACAAACAATTAACATTAGTATACTGACAAAAGCTCCAATTTAATAGTAAGAGAACCTATTACATATAAAATATTATTCACCTTGAACATTACATATATATGTATATAGTCAATGTTTAGTTTGTTTATGTAATTATATTTTTAAAAATAAAATAGAACTCGTTTTAACCAGTTTTACATATTCAGTATATAAATAACTTAATTGAGCTATAGTATCATACCTTTGGTATAATGCCTGGCTCAGCGGTCCATCATCTCGAGCCTTGCCCATCAACAACACTAGTTCCACGGATAGTTATCCCATTTAGTTTCGTGAATTCAATCCATTGACGGAGTCTTGATGGCCAGCTTGCAGACTTTTTAGGAGCTATAATCTTCCCATCTAACTGCAAGACCAAAAAACGCCCCTCGACCAATTAGTTTATTCTTATAACTTAACGCAGTTTTAATATTTGAGTTGGTATTAAAGTAGTATTGCATAAACAAAGAAGCTACATAATTGAACATATGAATAGGTTTATTAACAACACATCCATATATTTCAGTACCTGATCGACATCGTCAACACATATACGTAAGCGCATCCATATATCTCAGTACCTGATCGACATCGTCAATAACTGGCTTGTACCACAACTTCAAGGAGACGAAAGATATTAAAGAAAAGTGAAAGACAATCACCAGCATTTTCTTATAAAACAAACAAACGTAAGCTTACTGATAAAAAAAAATATGACTTATTTTCTGTAAAAGATATCCTATAGTACAATCACTCCATGACGTTAATGATATGAAAATACATTACACTTTGTTAATCAGCAAAATAAACTTAGCGGCCTAATCCAGTTCAGAATCCTCTGCCTATTCATCATCTTAGTTTCTTTTGGTTGTTGCTCTTTCTACTTTAAAGGCGAGCAGCTTTCAGTTCCTACATATGAAAATGCATCAACATACAGATAGGTAAAAAAAGGAGAAAGTATACAATCACAAACTACAAAAAATTAAAAGATAAAAATAGAATAAAATTAAACCTAATGATAACTTGAAAGCTTCAATTCGGCAATATCACCAGTAACCTTTATGGGAAACATACAAAACAACATTAGCCATATAATTACAAACTTCCAGAGTACCGAATACTTTATATGTGAATGACAGAGATACAGAAAAAACAGACCTCATCGTTACATGCAGTCTCACATTGATCAGAAGTGGAGATATCATGTGTCATTGGAATCTCTTCCTCACAACATTCAATTTGATGAGAAGCCGGATCACATTATCATCATCACATTAAATTATTTATTGAACAAAGTATAAACTTACACGTGCACACATAGATATATAAATTATTAAACAAAAAGAAACCTTTATGTGAGGTAGAGGTATCACTAGTTCTATGAACATAATCCCCATCTACATCATCATCTACTTCATAAACCATCACTAATTTCACATCGAACGTATGATTGTTTTTAAGTGTATGCATGTGAACATCACAAACAACCTGTGCATAATCGGTCAATACTCATTTTGTGAGCAGCAGATGGGCTCGGGTCATTGGCTATTACCAGAAGAGTATCAGCGTCATGGGTAGGTATACAGGAAAGTGAATGAAAAATGAGCTTCCATTCTTTTCTTCTTATGTTCATTACCTTTTGCATTATAAAAACCTCATAGAGCTTTTGATAAATGATATATTAGGGTTTTGAGAAAAATAAACCTTACCTTGGCATTCATGTGATGAAGAAAACAATTATGAATGAAGTGCAGATACGTATATGCTTTAGGGTTACCTAAGCTGTAGGGATTAAACATTAAGAAAATCTATAAGATAACAATTGATAAATACCAAACTTATCATATATTTTTAAGGAAAAAATCACAAAGATCTTTAGGAACCCGTTTTATGGATTTTTTTTTTATGGATAGAATATTTAGGAACGTGTATGTTTTTTTTCCTTGTATGTGAATGAAAATATATTTATCAATTTTGTCTTGCATTTATATATTTTTTTTCCCTGTATGTGGTAGAGATGTTGGTTTATGTTTTGAGAGCAACCAAGGTTCGAACCTTACTAACTACATTTTTAAATTACAATTTTAATACATTTAATCTTTGCTTAGTTGGACACAAATAATGTACATAATTTTGAAAATTTTTAAAAAATATAAAGAATTTCGAAATAAATTTAAAAATTGCAAAAAAAAAATTATAAAATTTGCTTACATGGATAGAATGTGATGACATGGCTGATAATGAATTACTAGGCAATGAGGTGACATATTCTTCAAATGCCTCCTGTTATAATATATATATATATATATATATATATATATATATATATATATATATATATATATATATATATATATATATATATATATATATATATATATATATATATATATATGAAGAAAAAGAGGGGGAAAAGGAAAGAGATAATGAAAGACAAAGAGGAAACTAAGGCAGTAGATAAACAACAGAGAGTTACCGTTCCCCTCCCCATCCTTAAAAATCGGTCGATGCTCAGGATACTTCCATATACTTGTCAAAACCACTTCAAAAAGAAGAGCCGGATGAATCGCCTAAATATCAACTACCTCAGCAGTCAAGGCATTCACATGCTCCGGCTGATAACCGCCGAATAGAGGCAATTCCGAGACACTAGAGTCCAGATGCCTCCAAGGCATGGCGTCCGGAATGGCCCGACTGTCAACCAGAAAAAACCTGTCCTTTCAGTCCTTCAGACTCGAGCACGTCTCATTAAAGATCCTCGCCTGACCATTTTTGCCGGCCCGAGGAGCAAAGAAGAACCAATGCCCTTGTTTTTGAAGAGCATAGAAGAGTCGGAACAAATTCAGATAGGGAGCAAAGTTCAAACTTCTACAGTACACCTCAAAGAGTATACCCTTTGACAGACCAATCAGAACGAGTTAAGATAAATGCGCTCGAAAGTGATTGAGAACCTGAAGAAGGAAGGTAGAAAACGGAATTCTGATCCCGGAAAACTCTAACTATGCCTCATAAATACCAATTGCATTCCTCGGCAGACGATCCATAGTCATGCTGGGGGGAGGCAGCCGGGGATTCAACTCCGAAGGAATCCCATAAAGATGAGCAGCATTCCTCACATCTTGCTCTGACATGACGGGCGTGTATATATGCATGTCAAACTTTTGTATAACGTCCGTGGCAGCAGAACCAGAGGCAACATTTTCTTGGGAATTTGAAGCCATAGCTTGTGGATGGAGGGGAAGGCAACTCTAACAACGAAGAAAGGAAGGAAAGTTGAATAACGCACCTGATATGAAGACGGAGAAACCACCACTGAATAAGAGAAGAAAAGTAAAAGTTAAAACCGTAAAAATGAAAAAAGCAAACCTTATATAAAAGAACAGAGGGAATAGTGAAATGTGGCTTCATGTCAGATTTACCCGTGGACACATCTAAGCCCTCCACGAACACGCCCTGGACACGTGGTCAAATCCTGTGTGTCACGGTAAAATAGGTGGCTTTTTTCTAGAATAATGGATTTGGGCCCATGATCACACCACGGCCCAAATTCAATTTGAGTGAGCCCAAACCACTAAAATAAGAAATGAAAAATGAGGATGGAAGACGAAGGGATAATACCCACCAAAAACAAAAACAAAAGCTCTCGTTTTTCCGAAGGCACAAAATATCATATTACAACTTCTCAAAGTTATAACATGATACTAGGGGGGACATGATTGTGTATATGACCGAGAGGTTATATGTTTAACCGGACGGTTCTAAAGTAATACGGACGACCGATACTGGAGGGATTAGCATCTGGACGACCCAGACAAGCACCGTATTCGACCCTGATTTCACGGGCGCATGCTTGGCGTGTGCCTCCTATAACTGACACCCTAGCACAGGGATAGTCTATTGCGCCACTCCCTATATGTCAGGAATAGTCACCTACTTGCACTATGAATAGTGTTGAACAGTAAGCAGGTATAGTTTTGAGGTAGTATAAATACTTCTTATTTACTCATATAATCATTTAGCATTTACTGCATACTTACACACATATTTATTACCACCATCCCCGTACTTACTCTCACGCCGGAGCTTGATCCTGGGATAACACACGGGGTGAGGTTAACGCGTTGTTGTGACTTGCAGGTACTACGACCCAACGAGTCATCAGCCGGAGGACTTATAAAGGACCTTCGCAAGGTGACAGGATTTTACTCAAACAAAAGACATATTTGTCGTGTCATTTTCAAAATTCTTTGAACCTTTTAACCTGAAATTGTATCTTTCCCTTTGTGTATAAAAAAACAAAGTAATTCGAAGAAATTGGTTGTTCCTATAAGAAAATACAATGTAACAATTCTAGACCAGTTAAAGTCGAAAAGAAGAAGATATATACCTTCCATTGCCTAGCTTTTTCGAGTTCGATGATATCAGCAATCTCAGGATCAATCTCTTCCAATGGAGCATTCAATTGTAAGCCAATACTAGTGAATTGGCAACTCATTGTTATTGGGTGTTAGTGGGAAACATAATCTCATAGATAAGTTCGAGGACTTAGTGATTATGATCCAAATAGGTTATTCTCTAGCTCAGATTAGGTATTCGGTGATCATAGGTTAGATGTCAACTATAACATCGGATCTAATAACCTTAGATGCCTTTAATAAGATTGTGGTTGGACATTACACATAGTGTTAGCCTTTAAAGTTATGCTATATTCAGGAATTGCAACACTTTCTATGTACAAGGACTAGTTTAGTCAATAGTGTTAAGTTAGGCTAGTCTTGTAGTATAAATACACCTCCTAGTCACAACTAGGAGGGTGGATGTCCCATTGTATTTCATGGTGTATGTGTTTTCCTTCTTTCTCTCTCTAGAAAATACACACATCTTCCCCTTTCTTGAAGCTAATAATATACCATATTTACTCTTTATTTCAAGCATCCCCGACCTCCCGAAGTTGTTTCTTGATCATAACAAGTGGCATCAGAGCTAACCAGGGGTGAACCGTGGTGTTTTGTGGTGAAAAAATGTGATTTTTGGTGTTTTTTCTTGGAAAAAGTACGTGCTTCAGTGAGTTATGGTTGAGTTTAGCGAGTTAGCATTGAAGATTAGCGAGTTAGGTTGTTTTCAGCGAATTACACTTAAGGTTCAGCGAGTTAGGTTGTTCTCAGCGAGTTACACTTAAGGTTCAGCGAGTTAAGTTTAGTGAGTAAGGTTTTCCTTTTGGCGAGTAAGCCTTAAAATTCCTTATAGTGTATCTAGTAAGGATTTTTACTCTCTACTTCAAGGGGAAACTATACTTTGTGGAAGCTAAATCTTGCGAGTTAGCACAACCCTAATTTTTCTGCGAGTTATCAAGTTCTCTGTGAGTTTGGAGATTTCTGCGAGTAACATTTGTTCTGCAAGTAACATTTGTTCTGCGAGTAAAACTACATTTCAGCGAGTTAGCTTGATTCCTGCGAGTAACAAAGTTTTTGAGTAAGGAAATTTTTCAGTCTTTGCGAGTTAGGTTTTCTTGCTAGTAAGCAATTTTCACAAAGTCTTCTGCGAGTAAAGCAAGGTTTACAAGTTTCTGCGAGTTAGCCAAATTTGTAACATTTCTGCGAGTAAGCCAAGCTTTCTGCACGTAAGTATAATTTTCCGAGTATGTAGTGATGTTTAAGAATTTCTAGGGTATTTACCGAGCATCAAGGAGGGAAATTCTTCTAGGTTTCTTAAGGTTTCGCCGAATATCTAACACACAAAACCCTTGAACCCCCAGCGAACTCACCGCAGAGTTCGATCCGTGGAACAGGGGGTATATAAAGAATTAGGGAATATAACAGACTCACTCATCACATGAAAAACACATTTGATATTGTTGGTCTACACTCAATAGAAGATGATTCATTTCATTGTTTCATAAACCTAATACCAATATATCTCACCTCAAACACTCACATATAGCTTAAAAGATCATGATCAAGAATCACAATCAAATGACAATGGCTAATATCGGATGTTTGTGACTATGGGGTAGTTCTTTATTGTATATTTGGGTTTGAAGTAATGTTTTACGGGCGTGTGTACTTATTTCATCTTCTTTCTTTCTTCCCTCCCGCGAAGATGACTTGTTTGGGTATATGTTAATGGTGACGAAGACTTGGATATCTGGTTACTTTTGTGATTCTTTCTCTCTATACCACAAAGTAGCTATAACTTTAAGGAGTTACATTGTAGTGTTCAGTGTCTCTCGTAGTTGAGGATATGTCAAGCCGTTCTCACTCACAAGGATAGTACAAGTTTAAGTCACAAGTCTGGGGGATTTTACTTCATTCTCAAGTTCGTCATATCGGGTTTTTTCCTCACATGTGATTACTAGAAATAGCCATCGTTGTTGATACAGGGGGTTGATAAAGAGTTGGACAATTTTAAATGGTATTTTTAGTAGTTTGGGTTTATCAACATCTTCTCACGGGATTATATAACTAATGATAAAGTGCTTTCAGTTAATGCTTCATGTACACATCATTATACTGATTCCGATAAATCGTAACCATCAGGGGAGAGAAATGTGTACATCGAGGATGCACAACAAGTTCACGTGACCGGGTTTAATGATTTATGAAACGATTTGTGTCAGAGATTGGTTGTTTCTAATCCTTACCCTCTCAACTTTTTCTACGTACTTCTACCTTATCCACCTTCAACAATTTCGGGCAACAAATTCAAGATGATCAGTGTTTCAACTTGTTACTTTGGTGTTATCATTTCATGTGTACGTTATGGGCTGATTTGCTATATGCAAGATAACTGGAATGCATTTGGTGAGATGAAGATGTTGATATTCTGTTTCCCCGAATGGATAATCTTGAAGAAGGTCGACTCTACATTTTGTTCAACATTTTCTGTTGTGTGTTAGAAGACTAAACACAGTATGCATTTAATTATCAAAAGACTTCTTCAGATTCAGGGCATTCATCAGAAAGGTCGTCAGTTTGGGGGAGAGCACTAATTAGGGTTGAGTGAAAAGCCAGATTTAATCCCTAATTAGATTTGCTCACATTGTTCTTCTATAAGTAAAGAGATGACAGCTGAAAAGATTCAGGAAACTGAATAAAGCAATGAAGTTTGAAGACCCCTCTCGGTGCTGCGCTTATTTTTTGTATTTAATTTTACTTGTAGGGAACGTTGTAAGCAATTCCCGTATAACATCACTTTGGGGAGAGATTGTTAGCCTTTAAAGTTATGTTATATTCAGGAGTTGCAATACTTTCTATGTATAAGGACTAGTTTAGTCAATAGTGTTAAGTTAGGCTAGTCTTGTAGTATAAATACACCTCCTAGTCACAACTAGGAGGGTGGATGTCTCATTGTATTTCAAGGTGTGTGTGTTTTCCTTCTTTCTCTCTCTAGAAAATACACACATCTTCCCCTTTCTTGAAGCTAATAATATACCATGTTTACTCTTTATTTCGAGCATCCCTGACCTCCTGAAGGTGTTTCTTGATCATAACATGTAGGATTGTGATTATTAGACATAGGGAAATTGACATAGGTAAAGGCGATTAAGTCTTTTGGTTGATTGACATTGTATCACCATTTTAGCAAATTAGGATAATTAAATACGATCACATGGATTTAAAGCACAAATTTGGCTTTTTACCGCTTTCTTAGGTAGATTGTCATTTTAATTAGACAACTAGAGATTACACACAGTTCTTAGGGTCAACACCCGTATTTACAAATCACTACACTACTACACGATAAGGTACACTGTTCTTTAGTGTGTAGGAATAATCTCAACAGTACAGGTCTTTATAAATTTAAAACCTGAGTAGTTCCATTAGAACACATGAGTGTCATGCCAAGAAAGAAGCTATGAAGGATGATTCTACTAGAACCAATGATGGTCCCATAACTTCCATTTCTTACAAGATCGAGAAGGACAAACAAGCAACAATGAAAATAACTAGAAAAAATGAAGTCAAGAACTTTGTGGTTTATCCTAATTTCACTCTAAGGAAGCTTGGTTTTATTGGGTGGATTGAAGTCCATGATTTGGCAAGAAAAATGAAAGGTAAAGTTGTGTCCCAACTGCTAGAAACTCTGAGTAAGAAGTTTAAGAGGGTTAATGATGCGTAGGGATTGCACCAGGCTTTACCTCTCGAGGGATCTCGAGAAGCTTACAACCCCCACCAGGCAGTGTACCTGATTGTTGTAGTATAGTATAGTGACAAGTACCGGGGGATTGATCGTTCAACTTGGAAATAGTGTCGCTAGGATTAAAAAACCTAAAGACTAGGTCTAGAGATGAGGGATAATTCTTTTTGTATTTTTTTAGTTTTTATAAAAGCAAATAAAAATCTCGGTTTTGAAAGAGTTGGGCGGAATTAGTTGCTAGTCACCTATAACGACCTAAATTTCGTAACCTAAAATAAAATCCGTATATATAACATAACAAATAAACCGTTTAACCAAATAAATTACAACGAAACTTTACAAGTGAAATTATGAACATATTCTGAATCCGAAATTATTTAAAAACCTAAAATAAAATACGAGAAAAATATTAGCGCGGCATGAATATCATCTTGGGCCGTTTTCGTTTGTACACAAACTAATAATAACACAAATGGCCCAAATAATTAAACTAAATTTAGCCCATGAGTTCTTTGGCTTTGGCCCATTCTAGACCCAACAACAACAATATTAAGGGTTCGGTTGTTTTTTTTTTCTGTCACAACTTCATACGCTACAACAAAATTTTAAAAACCCTAACCCTAAAGAAAAAAAAATAGCGGCATAAATTTTCTAGCTTGCTTCTTTTATGTTCGAGACCAAAGAAGGAGGAAAAAGGAGTGTTTGCTGATCGTGGGTTACTAGTTCAAGTAGGGTTTGGGTTGCTTGGTTTTCATTGTTGGATCTTTCGCCTTGTTTCTGTTCTGTCGTAGCATCACACAAGGGTAACACCCTCCATATTGTTCTTTTCTTCCTTTCATTTGATGTCCTACATGTTAATTATGTCATGTTTGTTGTTATGAATCGGCTAAAAGAAAGAAAAAAGGGAGCATGCTTTTTGATCATCAATATTTCACATAAAATCATATATATACTCACATGAAACTGCATAACCTATTAACTTTATAAATCGATCTATACATAAACATGTTTCTGGAAACTTGAACTTGCCATGGATCGAATAGAATAAAAATAAATAAATAAATAAAAATGAGAACCTACAATGTAATATACCTTTATCTCATAAAATCATGGACATGATATCATATACACGTGTACTTATATATATATATATATATATATATATCTTGATATACATTATGTTTTGGATATGGGGACAGGTGGAAATTGATCCATGTGTAATTGTATTCTTACCATGTAATAAGTAATAAATATTACGAATGTTTTTCAATCTATAAACATGTTGATAACTTGCATATTTCGACCGATACACCTGTTTGGTAACATGTATAAAGCAGCCAAATATTCATGCATAAGATCGGATTTAAAAGTTGGGTTATCTTATATTTTAATTCGAAGGATCGAGTAAATGAATAAGTTATGCCGTTTGATGGGTGTTATGGGGATGATGACTTGTGGTTTATTTCCGTTTAATTCTTGTTGTAAAATATAAAATGCATGCATGCCGATTCGAGTCGAAGAATAATAAAATAACAAGGAGTGTGTTTAGATTGTTTTTTTTTAAAAAAGGCTTGAGGGTGCATTTGCTTATTATTAACGAAGGGTGTGTTGCTTTGTTAAAAAAAAAAAAAAAAAAAAAAAAAAGGTGCGCTTGGTCTATTAGAATACTAGGGATGCCTTTGGATTAAAATGTGACGAGGGTATGTGTGAGTAGTTAAATTGCCTTTTGGGTCGTTACGGTCTAATTTAGTGTCGAGGGAGCGTTAATAAATTTGAAATGACGGGTCTAAAACTATCACCTCAATATAAAATTATGGTATAGACTTTAAAATAATTTTATTTAACATTTTTAATATTTAATGTTGACAATTTATATTTTGACCCTAAACTTACTAAATTGACATAATGAACCCTAAACTATTATAATTGTCATTTTAACCCTTAAAAATTATTAATTGTCAATTATGACCTTAAAGGATTAAATTACTATTTTTGAAAACTTACTAAAAATAGAATTTAAAAAAAAATAAACGGAAAGCATACAAAAAGGAGTAACCTAATTCAAATGAACTTTAAAATAATACTTGGTATTTAATTAGTATAGGTTCTGTGAAGCGGGAGTGATTCGGTGTCTTGTGATCATCTATCTTTGTTTGCTTTTGCTGTTGAATAAGGTACAGATATTTTGACCTTATCTCTTAAGGTTTCTAATGATTCGTT
This sequence comes from Artemisia argyi, assembly GCA_030686995.1. NCBI lineage: Eukaryota > Viridiplantae > Streptophyta > Magnoliopsida > Asterales > Asteraceae > Artemisia > Artemisia argyi. Next base: position 22,829,160 of record CM060701.1, on the reverse strand, counting down.
TTCATCTTTGATATTGGCTTAATTATGATATCTTTAATCTGAGCCTTCTTAGTATGGCTTTCTTTGACTTATGCTCTATTTGAACCTTTGCTATGCACCCTTAGATTTATGAACCTTTGCTTTGATCTTTGATATGAACCTTTGGCATTTGAACCTTTGATATGAACCTTTGGTATTTGGACTTTGATTATGACTCTTTGATGACTTAGACATTTGACTTTGATATGATATGCCATTTGAACCCTTCAGTTTGATACCCGAGCCAAGTTCGTTTCCTAGCCATGAAGGTAACATGGCCGTGTCATTGATGCACCAGTGGCATGACTCACGTGTGGGTGAGTGATTTCTCACACCGTCCTCATTTGATATGATATGCGCACTTTATGATTATTATGATGACTATATGATTTGTTCGGGGGGCGTATGGATTGCAATCCAAGGTTCGTTTTGTATTCGATGGATTTGACATGATTATGATTATGATTTTGATTATTATATGTTCGGTGAATGTGCATGGGTGCAATCCGTGTCTTCACACTTTAGGAGGTCTCCCCTCCATTATGGTTGCCATGATATGTGATATGATTTGTTAGGGCTCGGGATTTGATAACTGACTTTCCTTACACTTTGATTGCTTTCTGATTTACCTTCTACTTTGATTTGATATCAGATTATCTCATACTTTGTCATCCTTGATTATACCTTATGTTTTCACCAATGCACCTTACATTATATCTTTGTTCGTTCGTTATCATTTACTTCTGTTTATATATATCTGTTCACTGGGCTTTTTAAGCTCAGCCGCACTTTCTTTTTCTTGTGGCAGGTATCTAAGCTAGGAGCGGGGGTTAGCTTTGGGGATTGAGAGCGATGTGTGGACTTACCCTTAGACTTCTTAGCTTGGACATTTGATACTTATCATTTGATTTTGGATTATTTATGTACTCTTGTTGGTTACTTTCATTTGGGAACTTTTGTATTGATAAGTCATGTTGACTTATTTCTTTTGGTTATGTATGTAAGACTTCCGTTGCTTTGGTTATTGAATGTTTCTGATATGACACCATTTATTGTGATACTTTTACCCTTGTCGGGTTGGGGTGTTATAATTTATGGTATCAGAGACAGGTTCTGAAACCCTTAGAGCTTAGGCTATGACCTGTGAGGATTGGGTAGACACTAGATTTCCTTCTGCGTACTTTTCCTTTCATACTTCATCTTCATTTGCTCTTGCTAATCGCTTTATTAATCGTTCAGATGGTTAACACTCGCCGTAACGGACATCCCGATGGACAACCTGATGGGGATGTTGAGATCCCTGATTTGGAAGCTATGGTTGCTGCTGCTATAACCAACATGTTACCGGGTCTTAACGCCAATGAGGTGATTTCGCGGATCATTAACGACGTCCGCAATGGAGCGGGCTCTTCTGGAGGTGCTGGTGCTGGTGCTGGTGGCCGACCCACCACTATTCATGGTTGGCTTGAGAGTTTCAGTAAGCTCAAGCCCTTGTCGTTCAGTTCGGCTACCTCTCCTAAGGAGGCAGAAGACTGGATTACACATATGGAGAAAATTTTTGAAGTGTTGGGGTGCGATGACAAGTTTAAAGCTCGTTTGGCTGCTTTTAAGTTAGAAGGCGATGCGCTGAACTGGGGGAAAGCACATAAGCAGGCGAAAGGTGGAGATGTTTATATGACTACTTGTACTTGGGCCGAGTTCCACGACACCTTCTATAAGCGGTACTTTCCTTATTCTGAACAGCAGCGGTTTGAACGAGAATATAATACCATCCATCAGTATGAGAACGAAAATTCGGGGGAATACATGCGGCGGTTCGTAAGATTGGCCAGTTTTGTTGGACCTATTGCTGGAGATGCTAGCCGTCAGGCTAAGCATTTTAAATGGGGACTGAAGAGGTGGGTATTAGACCGTCTCCTTAACACCGAGTTCGCGGATGTGTCAGTTGTGAATGACGCAGCCCGCAACATTGAGATTTTCCACGAGGGTTCTGGCTACAACAAACCTAACCGTGACGGTGACCGGATTCATCCTAGAGTTCAGGGTAATGATAACAAGGGATATTCTGGTAGGGGTCATGACTCGAGGGGACAGATGGACAAGGGTTACGACTAGCAGAATCAGACTAGTAGAAACTATGATTACAGGCGTCAGGATCAGGGGGTTGCTGGTAGGAATGGGAATGACCGTCAGGGTCAAGGTAACAATCAGCGACAGTATAGGGATCAGTCAACTCGGGGTTATCAACAGGGTCGATCTACAGGTACTTCTAGTCAGAGGAGGCCGACTGAGACCTTACCTCCTCCACCACTTTGTTCTACCTGTGGAAAGCCTCATCCGGGTGTTTGCTATAAAGCTATTGGGGGATGTTTTACTTGTGGGGCTACTGATCATAAAGTGAGGGATTGTCCTCATGAGAAGAAGAAGCAGATTGTACCAGTGGACTCTGCTAGAGCTCCTACTACGGGTCGGGTTTATGCTACCACTCGTGACCAGGCAGCCAAGTCCTCAGGTACTATTACCGGCATTCTTTACATTGGCGATCTTATGGTTTATGCTTTATTTGATACGGGTGCCACACATTCCATAATATCTGTTTCACTAGCCAAAAAGCTTAATATGACTCCAACACCACTAAATAATCGTGTTGTCATTTCAACTCCAATGAAAAACCGTTTGCTTATTGATCATGAATATGTAAACCGTCCCCTACGATTTGATGATCGATTTCGTTCAGCAAATTTGCTTCCTATTGATATGTTCGACTTTGATGTGATTCTTGGTATGGATTGGTTGTCTTTGCATAGAGCTACCATTGACTGTCATGCCAGGAATGTGATCTTTGGCAATGTTCATCATCCTGATTTTGTGTATCATGGTTCGCAACCCCTAAAATCTGCTAAGATTATTTCTGCTATGAAAGCTCGTACTTTGATCTCTCACGGTTGCCAAGGCTTTTTGGCATCCATTAAAGATACCTCTTTGGAAGGTCCGTGTATTGCTAGTCTTCCTATTGTTCGCGATTTTGCTGATATGTTTCCCGATGAACTTCCTGGTCTTCCTCCGTCTAGGGAAGTTGAGTTTAGCATAGATTTGATTCCAGGTGCTGAACCTATCTCTAAAGCTCTGTATCGTATGGCGCCTATTGAATTAAAGGAGTTGAAGGAACAATTGCAGGAACTCTTGGAGAATGGCTTCATCCGACCCAGTGTATCTCCATGGGGTACTCCTGTATTATTTGTTAAAAAGAAAGATGGGAGCATGCGTTTATGTATCGACTATCGTGAGCTGAACCGAATCACTATTCGTAATCGTTATCCTCTTCCGCGTATCGATGATTTGTTTGATCTGTTGCAAGGGGCTAAATTCTTTTCGAAGATTGATTTGAGATCCGGTTATCACCAGCTTCGTGTGAAGGAACAAAATGTTCCAAAAACCGCTTTTTGAACTCGATATGGTTATTATGAATTTCTGGTTATGCCCTTCGGTCTGACAAATGCTCCTGCAGTGTTTATGGATTTGATGAATCGGATGTTTCACGAGTACCTCGATAAGTTTTTGATTGTCTTCATTGATGATATTCTTGTTTATTCCCAGAGTGAGGGAGAACACGAGCAACACCTCCGTATTGTTTTGGAGACTCTTAGGCAGCAGAAGTTGTATGCCAAATTCTCCAAGTGTGAATTTTGGTTGGACCGAGTTGCCTTCCTTGGTCATATCGTATCGGCGGATGGTATCACCATGGATCCGTCTAAGGTTGAGGCTATTACTAAGTGGCCAAGACCTACTACTGTGACTGAGGTTAGGAGCTTTCTGGGACTTGCTGGCTACTATCGACGGTTTGTTGAGGGTTTCTCACGGTTGGCGTTACCTTTAACGCAACTGATGAGGAAGGGTGAGAAGTTTGTTTGGACAGAGGAACGTGAGTAGAGCTTTGAAGAGTTGAAACAAAGACTGGTGTCAGCTCCTATTTTAATTCTTCCATCTGGTTCTGGGGGTTTTCAGATTTATAGTAACGCATCTAAGAAGGGTTTAGGCTGCGTCCTTATGCAGCATGGAAAGGTGATTGCTTATGCTTCAAGGCAGTTGAAACCTTATGAGGAGAATTACCCGACACACGATTTGGAATTGGCCGCGGTTGTTTTTGCACTTAAGATTTGGAGACACTATTTGTACGGTGAGTCGTGTGACATATTTACTGATCATAAGAGCCTCAAATATATTTTCACCCAGAAGGAGCTCAATATGAGGCAGAGGAGATGGTTGGAACTCCTCAAGGATTATGACACTAATATTCAATACCATCCGGGTAAGGCGAATGTTGTTGCTGACGCTCTTAGCAGGAAATCTGGTATGATAGCGAGTCTTGAGATTAAACCCCGAATTCTTAATGATTTGGAGATTTTGGATGTTGAACTTTGTGTGCGAGGTTATGATGGATATTGGGCTAGCATGAAGGTCGAGTCTAATCTTATACTACGGATTAAGGAAGCTCAAAAGGATGATGGTGAGCTTTGGGCTGTGGTTCAGAATGTTGAAGAGGGTAAGCAATCAGAGTTCAGAGTTGATGACTCGGGTGTGGTATGGTTTTAGGATCGACTTTGTGTGCCTAATGATCCTGAGTTGCGTGAGGCTGTTTTGACTGAGGCTCATAGTTCCCCATTCACTATTCATCCTGGTTCTACCAAGATGTACAGGGACCTTAAGCAGCACTTTTGGTGGAATGGCATGAAACAGGACGTAGCTTTGTATGTTGCCAGATGTATGACTTGCCAGCAGGTCAAGATTGAACATCAGAGGGCTAGTGGTTTGCTGCAACCGTTAGATATTCCTACATGGAAGTGGGATGAGATTTCCATGGACTTCGTTACCGGTTTGCCTCTTACTCAGAAAAGAAATGATGTGATTTGGGTGGTTGTCGATCGGCTAACCAAGTCTGCTCATTTCTTACCAATTCGTATGGATTATCGTGTTAGTAAGTTGGCGGAGATTTTTCAGCAGGAGATTATTAGACTTCATGGTACTCCAACATCTATCGTTTCAAACAGGGATCCGCGATTTACTTCTCGTTTTTGGAAGGGTCTACATAATGCCTGGGGTACACGTCTTAAGTTCAGTACAGCCTTTCATCCACAAACGGATGGTCAGTCAGAGAGGACCATTCAGACTTTGGAGGACATGTTGAGAGCTTGTGCCTTGGAGTGGACTGGTAGTTGGGACGACTATTTGTGCTTGGTGGAGTTTGCCTACAATAATAGTTGGCATGCTAGCATCTAGGCGGCACCGTATGAGCTCCTGTATGGACGGAAATGTAGGTCACCCATTTGTTGGAACGAAGTGGGTGAGTGTTTGATTGAGGGTCCTGAACTTATTGAGATTATGAATGAGAAAGTGGCGATTGCTAAGGAAAAACTGAAAGAGGCTCGTGCTCGACAGAAGAGTTATGCTGATAAGCATCGACGTGACTTAGAGTTTCAGGTTGGAGATCGTGTATTTCTGAAATATCGCCTTTCCGGGGTGTGAAGCGTTTTGGGATTAAGGGCAAGCTTAGTCCTCGATATATCGGACCATTTGAGATTCTTGAACGTATTGGAGAGGTTTCTTATCGTTTAGCTTTGCCTCCGCAGTTATCACATGTTCATAATGTTTTCCATGTATCTCTTCTGAGGGGATACAACTATCATCCGTTGCATGTAGCATCTTATCCGTTTGATCAGATTCAGCCTGATATGTCTCTTTCGGAAGAACCGGAAGCTATTCTAGACTGACAAGATAGAGTCATGAGAAACAAAGTCATTCCGTTTGTGAAAATTCTTTGGAGGAATCACCCAGAGCGTGAAGCTACCTGGGAGACCGAGGAATCTATGCGAACCAGTTATCCCCATTTCTTTTCGTAGTCTGGTATGCCTCTGCTTCGTTTTCATTTCAATTTCGCGGACGAAATTTTCTTTTTAGAAGGGAAGAATTATAACGACCTAAATTTCGTAACCTAAAATAAAATCCGTATATATAACATAACAAATAAACCGTTTAACCTAATAAATTACAACGAAACTTTACAAGTGAAATTATGAACATATTCTGAATCCGAAATTATTTAAAAACCTAAAATAAAATACGAGAAAAATATTAGCGCGGCATGAATATCGTCTTGGGCCATTTTCGTTTGTACACAAACTAATAATAACACAAATGGCCCAAATAATTAAACTAAATTTAGCCCATGAGTTCTTTGGCTTTGGCCCATTCTAGACCCAACAACAACAATATTAAGGGTTCGGTTGTTTTTTTTTTCTGTCACAACTTCATACGCTACAACAAAATTTTAAAAACCCTAACCCTAAAGAAAAAAAATAGCGGCATAAATTTTCTGGCTTGCTTCTTTTATGTTCGAGACCAAAGAAGGAGGAAAAAGGAGTGTTTGTTGATCGTGGGTTACTAGTTCAAGTAGGGTTTGGGTTGCTTGGTTTTCATTGTTGGATCTTTCGCCTTGTTTCTGTTCTGTCGTAGCATCACACAAGGGTAACACCCTCCATATTGTTCTTTTCTTCCTTTCATTTGATGTCCTACATGTTAATTATGTCATGTTTGTTGTTATGAATCGGCTAAAAGAAAGAAAAAAGGGAGCATGCTTTTTGATCTTCAATATTTCACATAAAATCATATATATACTCACATGAAACTGCATAACCTATTAACTTTATAAATCGATCTATACATAAACATGTTTCTGGAAACTTGAACTTGCCATGGATCGAATAGAATAAAAAATTAATAAATAAATAAAAATGAGAACCTACAATGTAATACCTTTATCTCATAAAATCAGGGACATGATATCATACACACGTGTACTTATATATATATCTTGATATACATTATGTTTTGGATATGGGGACAGGTGGAAATCGATCCATATGTAATTGTATTCTTACCGTGTAATAAGTAATATATATTGCGAATGTTTTTCAATCTATAAACATGTTGATAACTTGCATATTTCGACCTATACACCTGTTTGGTAACATGTATAAAGCGGCCAAATATTCATGCATAAAATCGGATTTAAAAGTTGGGTTATCTTATATTTTAATTCGAAGGTTCGAGTAAATGAATAAGTTATGCAGTTTGATGGGTGTTATGGGGATGATGACTTGTGGTTTATTTCCGTTTAATTCTTGTTGTAAAATATAAAATGCATGCATGCCGATTCGAGTCGAAGAATAATAAAATAACAAGGAGTGTGTTTAGATTGTTTTTTTAAAAAAAGGCTTGAGGGTGCGTTTGCTTATTATTAACGAAGGGTGTGTTGCTTTGTTAAAAAAAAAAAAAAAAAAAAAAAAAAAAAAAAATGCGCTTGGTCTATTAGAATACTAGGGATGCGTTTGGATTAAAATGTGACGAGGGTATGTGCGAGTAGTTAAATTGCCTTTTGGGTCGTTACGGTCTAATTTAGTGTCGAGGGTGCGTTAATAAATTTGAAATGACGGGTCTAAAACTATCACCTCAATATAAAATTATGGTATAGACTTTAAAATAATTTTATTTAACATTTTTAATATTTAATGTTGACAATTTATATTTTGACCCTAAACTTACTAAATTGACATAATGAACCATAAACTATTATAATTGTCATTTTAACCCTTAAAAATTATTAGTTGTCAATTATGAACTTAAAGTATTAAATTACTATTTTTTAAAACTTACTAAAAATAGAATTTAAAAAAAAATAAACGGAAAGTATACAAAAAGGAGTAACATAATTCAAATGAACTTTAAAATAATACTTGGTATTTAATTCGTATAGGTTCTGTGACGCATGAGTGATTGGGTGTCTTGTGATCATCTATCTTTGTTTGCTTTTGCTGTTGAATAAGGTACAGATATTTTGACCTTATCTCTTAAGGTTTCTCATGATTCGTTTTCATCTTTGATATTGGCTTAATTATGATATCTTTAATCTGAGCCTTCTTAGTATGGCTTTCTTTGACTTATGCTCTATTTGAACCTTTGCTATGCACCCTTAGATTTATGAACCTTTGCTTTGATCTTTGATATGAACCTTTGGCATTTGAACCTTTGATATGAACCTTTGGTATTTGGACTTTGATTATGACTCTTTGATGGCTTAGACATTTGACTTTGATATGATATGCCATTTGAACCCTTCAGTTTGATACCCGAGCCAAGTTCGTTTCCTAGCCATGAAGGTAACATGGTTGTGTCATTGATGCACCAGTGTCATGACTCACGTGTGGGTGAGTGATTTCTCACACCGTCCCCATTTGATATGATATGCGCACTTTATGATTATTATGATGACTATATGATTTGTTCGGGGGGCGTATGGATTGCAATCCTAGGTTCGTTTTGTATTCGATGGATTTGACATGATTATGATTATGATTTTGATTATTATATGTTCGGTGAATGTGCATGGGTGCAATCCGTGTCTTCACACTTTAGGAGGTCTCCCCTCCATTATGGTTGCCATGATATGTGATATGATTTGTTAGGGCTCGGGATTTGATAACTGACTTTCCTTACACTTTGATTGCTTTCTGATTTACCTTCTACTTTGATTTGATATCAGATTATCTCATACTTTGTCATCCTTGATTATACCTTATGCTTTCACCAATGCACCTTACATTATATCTTTGTTCGTTCGTTATCATTTACTTCTGTTTATATATATCTGTTCACTGGGCTTTTTAAGCTCAGCCGCACTTTCTTTTTCTTGCGGCAGGTATCTAAGCTAGGAGCGGGGGTTAGCTTTGGGGATTGAGAGCGATGTGTGGACTTACCCTTAGACTTCTTAGCTTGGACATTTGATACTTATCATTTGATTTTGGATTATTTATGTACTCTTTTTGGTTACTTTCATTTGGGAACTTTTGTATTGATAAGTCATGTTGACTTATTTCTTTTGGTTAAGTATGTAAGACTTCCGTTGCTTTGGTTATTGAATGTTTCTGATATGACACCATTTATTGTGATACTTTTACCCTTGTCGGGTTGGGGTGTTACAACCTAACCCAATAACTACAGATGCAATCAAAATAAAATACAAAAAATGAAAATAAACTAAATTATACTAGTGGTGTGAGAAATATATGGGAGAATTGTGTTTACTTAGATTTCACTACTCCCTAAATATCTTTTACAGGTTAATTACTTGTTACAGTTGCGTGGATGACGGATTGTATTCCTTAATACCATTCATGGAGTGGCGTACTTACTTCCCCAATCCTATAAGCGCCTACTTCGCTCCTATGTTGAGCCGGCTAAGAAGCTCCTAACATGGGATCATTAGAATTTGCTCATGCATTAAATACAACCAATAAAACCTAGTACACATCGGTTCATGTTTCTTAAGACGTTCAAGCAAGTTACACAATGGAGATCTGCCAGTTTTCTTAAGCCTAACATTGAAATCATTCATCCATTACAACTACAAACAAGCAATCAACCTATTATCAACATCTAGGTTTCATTATATCTAAGCAAACACATGAAAGATCTAGCCTAGCATGTTGAAATCAAGACAAGCATAAGATATATTCAAACAACACATAGACATATTGAATGAATTGAAAGAGGACTTATCTCAATTGAACATGAAAGGTTTCAAGGGGTAAAAACCCTTAAAAATACTGTTACAAACGACCTAGGGTTTATTAGGTTCGACCATAGTATTCTCCACACAAGTTCCTCCTTTAATGAATGAAAAATAGAAAAGTATATATAGATTTTGTGAGGTGACGGCGTCAAGAGTAAATTTCTGACGCCGTCATCTCACCGCCAAATAAATTCTCGGACTGCCTAGATCTGGGTCTGACGCCGTCACGTGTATTCCAATTGCAGGCCGTCACCAAAATTGCTCTTGACGCCCTTCTCTTGACGCCTTTAGGTTTTCTCTGGGTCGATCATGGATTTTACTTCTGACGCCGTCAAAATTTCCTTCTTGATGCCATCAGTTACTGTTCTCAGCATGGAAAATTAAGTCTTTGTCGATTTCTTCACTTTTATACTCCAAAAACGTCCAAAATGCTTCCTTTTCCAGAATTCACTCCAAAGTACCTAAAATCACAAAAGGAACGATTTAGGGCAATATTTGATCAAATAAATTCAATTCCGGGCTTAAATGACCCCCCTAAAAACGGTTCATTTTTCGCCTCATCATATACCCTTACACTTGAGATTTGCTTGTCCTCAAGCAAATGCGCTTTTATTCTAGTCAAAATACAAGTTAGGGGTCATTTAACACTAATATAAAAGTAATTACAACAAATAATCATTCTACTAAAGACCAAAGACAAGCACGGAGGTCATATGCTAGCACCTCACAAATAGTGTTTAGATACTCACATCTCTCGGGTGTAATAAAGTAATATCACAATATGGAAATGGAAAACATCTCTCACTACCTGTCATAGAAAAATAGATTACCATAGGCTTGGGAAAGGATCAAACCTCCACCACATGGCGTAAGCACCTAGGATAAACTATCAAAGAGGTCTTTTAAAGGGTTGTAAAGTTAGGTGTAGGGATATAGAATACACGGTTTTGTTGGATATAGGCAGTCTTTACTGGTGGCGAGTTAATCATCTTGGTTAATTACATATACAATATGGCGTTGCTAAGCCAAGACTAGACTCGACTTAAGCTAATAAATGCAAAATAACAAAAACATAAAATAAACATAGAATGAAACGGGATGGTAGTCCGTATGTTTTTTCTCTTTTCTTTTTCTATTTTTTTTTCTTTTTCTTAATTTTTTCGATTTTTTTTTTCATACACTCTTACCCTACCATCCAAAATAATACATCATAGGGATTGAAAATTCCCCTTACACTTGAATTTTTACATACTTCACAATAAACTAATCTAATGACTCGAATTAAGAAAATCAAAACACTTGGAGTACTTTTAAGATTAACGTACATATGGGGGTAATATATGATGTTCTTCCCCATTACTCCATAACATAAGTACTTTACCCATGAGTCCCAATCGTCCCAAAACAATATGTACAAGGATATGACTCGACTTAGCAACCATGTAATCAATTAGACAATTAACTAAGGGTTTAAACATATAACAATAATGCACTAAAGATGAGTGCATACACAGAAGGCTAAGGCGATTTGGTTGTACATTTAAGTGGGGTGTAACAAATTCTTCCTTTAAGTAAAATGCTTAAAGTTAGAAACGAAAAGATAGGCTCGGAGGGGTGTACTAGGGGTTTCGTGTACTAAAAATGAGTACAACGCTAATGGTGTGGAAAAATTAGTTGACTTTACTAGCCAAGTAATATGACTTAAATGGTCAAGTAATTATGATACGGGTGTAACACAAGGGTGATCCTAATGCCTCTTATCATGTAGTAAATCTTACTACACGAATGTAGTCTCACTAGCGGTCTCGTGATGCATCACTAACGCAAGTTCTAGAATCTAAATGCTACTGGTACACTCATAAGCACTAATAATAAATGCTTTTCCTATCAAATCTAAAGGCGAACCTCACATATTTGGGTGGAAAATTTTTCTGAATGGTACGGTTTTATGCTAGTCATACAATCTCCTATCCATGAGACGCTTGTTATGGCTAAAGTTTCACTCCTAAATGTTGTAAAAAAAATTTAAATTTGGCGCTAAAATTACACTAACAAGTATTTCTTATAGTTTTATTACACATCTACCATCAAACAAACAAACTCAAGCAAAAGTGTATCTATAAGGTATCATCATTTTACCCTCCCCTTACACTTAGGATGAACATTGTCCCCAATGTTCAAGTAAAGAATGTAAAAGTGAAATAAGTAAAAAGAATGAAATCAAATACTCCCCTGATTCGCTCGGTATGGATAATAAGGTAACCAGGTTAGATCTTCCTCCAAGAAAATGAACAATCAAAGCTTCCCTTCCAGAATATAAATCATCTTCTTGTCATACATAACCTGTTAAACCTGAGAAAACAGACAAGGTAACCTCGCGTAAAATCGGCGGCAATCTATATGTGCTAACAAATCCTAAAAAGCAAAGTAAGATATAATGCTTGTGGAATGATGTTTGCAGATTTCCTGGAGATTATAAAACTAAAGATTCAACAAAAACTTTAAGACTCCGTTAGAAAAACAAAACTGGTAAAATTTCCAGATTTTTACACGTGACGCCGTCAGGAATTTCTTCCTGACGCTGTCAGAAGTGACCTGCAGAAATTCTTATGTTAAGTTTCCGGAAAATTTCTGAAAAAACTTGGTCCTACTTCCTGGAAAATCCTGCAAAACATCATTATGACTCGATACAAGCATTTGACTCTAACAAATACGAATATACATGTTCACTTAATATTGTGGAGATTCAAGATCGAGTTTGTTTCTCAAAAACATATTTGGGGTTTCCCCTTACACTTATCTGTTAAACCTGAGAAAACAGACAAGGCAACCTCGCGTAAAATCGGCGGCAATCTATATGTGCTAACAAATCCTAAAAAGCAAAGTAAGATATAATGCTTGTGGAATGATGTTTGCAGATTTCCTAGAGATTATAAAACTAAAGATTCAACAAAAACTTTAAGACTCCGTTAGAAAAACAAAACTGGTAAAATTTCCCGATTTTTACACGTGACGCCGTCAGGAATTTCTTCCTGACGCCGTCAGAAGTGACCTGCAGAAATTCTTATGTTAAGTTTCCAGAAAATTTCTAGAAAAACTTGGTCCTACTTCCTGGAAAATCCTGCAAAACATCATTATGACTCGATACAAGCATTTGACTCTAACAAATACGAATATACATGTTCACTTAATATTGTGGAGATTCATGATTGAGTTTGTTTCTCAAAAACATATTTGGGGTTTCCCCTTACACTTATCTTTTGCGAAATACCTTTGGATGAAGTTAAGACTAGGACAAACAACAAAATAAAGTATTTTCACCATTTTAGTTTTGAAACATCATCTACCAACAATAAAAATAAAGCATGCATACGGAAACAAATAACAAAGAAACAAAATAAAAATCACACAAAACATGGGTTGCCTCCCAAGAAGCGCTTTTCTTTATTTACGAGTCTTGTAGCTAGACTCAAGGTCATGGGTTACTACGTGACCTCATCTCTTGAGATGATGTACCCCATATAATTGCGATCATTACTATCGTGGTGGTGGTGTCTCAATCTGTCAATACTTGCAATCACCTCTCCTCCTCCTATGCTACTCAAGTTAGCCATCCCATCTTGGCTTGTGCCCTTAATTGTGAATGGCCCATACCACCAGGGACTTGGTTTATCAGGAGGTACCGTTATCTCCATGTGTCTTAAGAGTACTAGGTCTCCTATTTCGAATGGTATATGGTTCCTTGTTGGTTGACTATGCTCGAATTCGACATGAACTTCATTCCTTTTGCTTCTTTCCTGTTTGGCCTCTTTGTAGCTTCTGATTCTTGATTCCCATGCAAGTATTTTCTCCTGAACACGAATAGGTGATGTGTCGATGTTGTTTTTGAGCTTTCTCCCTATCAAACTCTCTTGCTCGTATCGCGGGGTCATGGGAAAGCTAACCTTTCTTTTTCCTGATTTAAGCTCAATTTTCCTATTTTCATACTTAATGACAGCTCTTGCGGTGGTAAGGAATGGTGCCCCAAAGATTATTGGCATGCATCCATCTGCTTATCATCGATGATCATAAAATCAACAGGATACATGAATCCTGCGACATTGACCAACACATCTTCTGCGATTCCCAAGGGGTATACGTAAGAATGTCCAGCGAAGGACAGCCTAACACGAGTGGGGGCTGGCATTTTTGACGTTAGTTGGGTGTAGATAGTGAGGGGCATAAGATTTACTTCTGATCCTTGGTCGGCGAAAGCGTTTAGATATTTCAAATTCCCGATGCTGGCCGGTATCTCAAAGTTCCCACACGCCATCTGTTTAGTAGCTACTTTTTGTACTAATAGTTTCTCGAATATCGGCCCCCCAGGTAAGGTATCATACTCATCTTTTCCCTCTTCCTCCTTCTCTGAACCCTGTTTGGAGGACTCGTTACGCCCGTCACCCTTTATCCAATTAGTTATAGTGTTTTCATTTATATCATGTTTCAGGTAGTAACTTAAGGATTGGGATTTTGGCGGTTCCTCTGTGGTTTGTTCATTAGGGGTTTCAACTTTCTCATTATCTGTGTGGACAACTGTGATGGAATTAACAAACCGGGTAGTGGGGATGACGCCTTCTTTCCTTAGTAACATCCTTTCGGGGGTTTTCTGGTTGGCATACTCCTCCATTAGGCTCATCATCTCATTCATTTTCTCTTGCATCTCCTATTTTTGTCTATAAACTGCTTCTTCGAATCTAGCAAGCCGCTCAGAATGGGTCGCCATATATTCCCTCATTCTGGCTTCGAATTCTGGGCTAAGTTTCTTAGGTGGAGAATAAGGTGGGGCATAGTTTTGAAAAGTCTCAACATTCTCTCTAGAGGGTGACTCTGATAATGGCGTTGAAGTCATTTTTGAAACAGAATTGACAGTAGCCCGTCTAGGGCTTAAGGGTCTCTTTTGCCTTTCCTCAAAATAATCAACTTTTGCCTCAAGTTTGCAAAGGAGTTCATCAGAAATTTGATTAGTCCCTCCAGGTGTCGAGATTGCATTGATGGCCGCCTTTACAGTGTGTTTAAATTCCCATAACTCTTGATTATTGGCGGAAAGCTCTTCAATGATTGCCCAAGACTCCTCGGCGTCCTTATCACGCAATCTACCTCCCGCGGCCCTATCAATTGTACGTTTAGTGTGATAGTCGACATGGTCATAGAAAATTTGAACTAATAACCACAGATTTATACCATGATGAGGGACCTTGTGGAGTAGATCCTTGAAACGAGGCCATGCTTCGTAGAAAGTTTCGCCCTGATGTTGTTCAAACACCAAAATGTCATTTCTAAGCATTGCAGTCTTCCCCGATGGGAAGAATTGGGCAAGGAAGCGAGTGGTGAGATCATCCCATGAGGTGATGGATCCCGCGGGGAAACGCTCAAGCCATTGACTAGCTTGATCACGTAGAGAGAATAGGAATAGGCGTAATCGGGTTGACTCTCTAGTTGTAGCATCAAGGTCTATAGAATCTACGATTTTAAGGAAGTCCTTGAGATGCTGATTTGGATCTTCAAAACGAAGTCAATGGAATGCACATCCGCTTTGCACCAACCGGATGGTGTCGGATCGCAAGGGAGAGACATTGGCTCCTTGGGTGAGCTCAATGGTGTTTCGATAGCCATGGTGGCTAGGTCGGGAGTACTCTCCTAGGGTTCGGGGCCTAAGAGGTTGGTTAGCTAGTGGTGGGTTTTGTGGGTGGTCTTGTTGTGGTGGGATGATGGGTTCAAAGATGTTACCATCTTCCATGATGTCGGATGGTAAAGATTTACGAACAAAAACACGGAGAAATAAGATAGACTAAAGAGAACCTAAAAAAGAAAAATAAAATCTTACTAGAAAGGAATCTAGCAAGTAGACCTAATAAAAAGAAATCCTAACCTAGACAATAACTATTCCCCAGGCTGCGGCACCAAAAACTTGATGCGTAGGGATTGCACCAGGCTTTACCTCTAGAGGGATCTCGAGAAGCTTACAACCCCCACCAGGCAGTGTACCTGATCGTTGTAGTATAGTATAGTGACAAGTACCGGGGGATTGATTGTTCAACTTGGGAATAGTGTCGCTAGGATTAGAAAACCTAAAGATTAGGTCTAGAGATGAGGGATGATTCTTTTTGTATTTTTTTATTTTTTATAAAAGCAAATAAAAATCTCGGTTTTGAAGGAGTTGGGCGGAATTAGTTGCTAGTCAACTAACCCAATAACTAAAGATGCAATCAAAATAAAATACTAAAAATGAAAATAAACTAAATTATACTAGTGGTGTGAGCAATATATGGGAGAATTGTGTTTACTTAGATTTCACTACTCTTTAGATATCTTTTATAGGTTAATTACTTGTTACAGTTGCATGGATGACGGATTGTATTCCTTAATAACATTCATGGGGTGGCGTACTTACTTCCCCAATTCTATAAGCTCCTACTTCACTCCTATGTCGAGCCGGCTAAGAAGCTCCTAACATTGGGATCATTAGAATTTGCTCATGCATTAAATAAAACCAATAAAACCAAGTACACATCGGTTCATGTTTCTTAAGACGTTCAAGCAAGTTACACAATGGAGATCTGCCAGTTTTCTTAAGCCTAACATTGAAATCATTCATCCATTACAACTACAAACAAGCAATCAACCTATTATCAACATCTAGGTTTCATTATATCTAAGCAAACACATGAAAGATCTATCCTAGCATGTTGAAATCAAGACAAGCATAAGATATATTCAAACAACACATAGACATATTGAATGAATTGAAAGAGGACTTATCTCAATTGAACATGAAAGGTTTCAAGGATCAAAACCCTTGAAAATACTGTTACAAATGACCTACAGTTTATTAGGTTCGACCCTAGTATTCTCCACACAAGTTCCTCCTTTAATGAATGAAAAATAGAAAAGTATATATAGATTTTGTGAGGTGACGGCGTCAAGAGTAAATTTCTGACGCTGTCATCTCACCACCAAGTAAATTTCTGACGCTGTCACGTGTATTCCAATTGCAGGCCGTCACCAAAATTGCTCTTGACGCCTTCAGGTTTTCTCTGGGTCGTCATGGATTTTACTCCTGACACCGTCAAAATTTCCTTCTTGACGCCGTCAGGTACTGTTCTCAGCATGGAAAATTAAGTCTTTGCCGTTTTCTTCACTTTTATGCTCCAAAAACGTCCAAAATGCTTCCTTTTCCAGAATTCACTTCCAAAGTACCTAAAATCACAAAAGGAACGATTTAGGGCAATATTTGATCAAATAAATTCAATTCCGGACTTAAATGACCTCCTAAAAACGGTTCATTTTTCGCCTCATCAGTTACACTGGTACAAAAACTGCTATTGGTCACGCCAAAAATGTGTGACGATATGCATATAGTCACACATGTTTTTTTCATTATGGATGTCACCAAAGGTCCTGCCACCGTAGGTGGCATATGGTTACATTTTTTAGTTTGTGGCCTTTTCCATCGAAAAAGAGTGACCAAAACCCCGAATATGTGTGACCAATTTGGCACAAGTTTTGTTGGATTAATCAGTATGTGTGACTATTTCCCGTCCTATGGCCACATGAATGTATAATAAATGTGACGTTTGTGATGATTTAGTCACACAACGTGTGTTGTTTTTTTGGAGTTAGTATCATACAATTTAAAAAACATTGACTAAAAGTGTGAATAAGTTTGATCATATGTTGTTTAAAGTGAAAAAATGTGTATTTTATGTGACTATTGTTCATCCAATGGCCACTTGAATTTTATGTTTGTGTGGCCTTTTGTAATATTTAGTCACACAAAACATGTTTATTTTGGGTATTGAGTCACATACAATTAAGCGTAAAGTGGCCAAAAGTGTTAATAAGTGTGACCATACGCTGTTTAAAGTGAAGAAATTTGTATTTTGTGTAACTATTGATCATCCAATTGCCACATGAATTTTTTTGTGGCCTTTTGTAATATTTAGTCACACAACGAATTAAGCAAACAGTGACCAAAAGTGTTAATAAGTGTGGCTATATACATCTTTTAGTCACATTTAAGAAATCAGTATATATCAAAACAAATTCAAATATATATCAAAACAAATTCAAATACAATAAAATTGGAATGTATATAACTGAACCACTAATACATATCATATAAGCAGTACTAACTATATGAACCAACAGTACTAACTTATAACTAACAGTTGTAACTAATACACTAGCATTTTCAACGAGGGGTTCATGTTCTTCGTCCAACCTTTTTATCTTTTATCTGATTGATGAAAGTAACTGAAGTTATTTGCAGAATGGGAAGTAACCATCTTTTTTATTTCTAAAAATTCTGCTCGTGGTACCCATGCTCATCCCTGATTCATGAAAGTAACTGAAGTTATTTGCAAAATAATTTAAATTACACATTTGATTGAGGCATATGAAGTCTTTTTATTAAGGTAGTAGTATTAAATGATGGAACGTCCCATGTTTACCTAAAAGCCTTATGGCAGCAGAGAGGGTTCCTTCTGTGGCCACTAGATCATCAACAATCAATACACTCTCCCCAGGTTGCACATCCCTAACATGCATCTCTAGAAAATTTGTTCCATACTCCACCGTGTATGCTTCAAATATAACTTCACCTACACATTCAGATTTTAGGAATCAAATTTCAAACATAGGAATAGATAGCATTGCATGTGATCTTCAATGAACAACATAACTCCATAAGTTAGCAGCAGGAAGCAACATTAAGATATCAATTTGATGTGTACCTGTTAACTTTCTTGGTTTGCGCAGTGGAACAAATTTGGCACCAATAACCAATGCGATAGGAGGTAGCAATATGGTTGAAAGGGACGCGTAACACACAAAAAAGGATTCAGCTTAAAACAAATCCTAATTAATATTGTCCAAACAAGCTGGATTGGGTTGGGCGTGCCTTCAAACCCTTTATGTCCATTATTTTCTAGAAATATACACATCCAAATAATTGTGTATTACTAACTTACTTTTGAGTAGGAAACAATGTTAACAACAATCTAAATCTTTAAATAAAACAATACTTTAGAAAAGATTTTAGGCACCATCCGACCTGCTTCGGGCCATCCCAAGATGTTCAACAATTTATTTAAAATCACCTTCGAGTACCAGAACATGTCAAAGCACACAACATAACAGAACTATTCCATCGACAACTTATCAAGTTCATCTATAACCTTTTCCAGCCTGTTCCATTGACAACTTATCAAGTTCATCTACAACCTACAAATCAACATCAGGTTAGAGCCATTAAATGCACAAATACACATAGATATAGCTATATAACTTAAGAAATTGATTTGGTCAGAGTTATTACTATAACAATGTCATTTCCTTCCTTGATGCCATCAAGTCCATATAATATTCTTTATCCATTCTTTGCCTGAAATTCATAGCAGACATCGAAAAACTCACAACCAATAAATCTTTATACATAACAAAATAATTCATGGGACATCATCAAATGAATTGATGATGACTTTGGATAAAATCGGTTATATATAATGATGATGTAGACAATAGTTATAAATGTAACAACCTACCAAAACTTTCTGCTTGTTATGCTATAAAAGTTACCGTTGACAAGCTCCCCATTCCTTCTATATGTAAAAGCTATCACGTTCTGTTCAAGCCAAAGAGAAATGTTATAAGAAGGGATGTAACAAAATTTATAACATCTAACATGAGTTAAATGACAAGGGCAATACCAATATTTGTAGAAACTGATGCGTGGCTTTGCAACCTTGCAAAAGGTTTTACCTCTCGAGGGATCTCGAGAAGCTTGCAATCCCTACTAGGCAGTGTACCTGACCGATGTAGTATAGTATAGTGGCAAGTACCGGGGGATTGATCGTTCTACTTAGGGAATAGTGTTCGTTAGGATTGAAAACTACTCTAATTAGGTCTAAGGGTGAGGGATGATTCTTTTTGTATTTTCTTATATTTTATGAAAGCAGTAAAAATCTCGGTTTTTGAAGGAGTGGGCAGAATTAGTTGCTAGTCAACTAACCCAAATAACTACAAATGAAATAAAAATAAAATAACAAGAAAATAAAAGTGAGGAAAACTTATATGGAGAGAAATGTGTTTACTTAGATTTCACTACTCCCTAGCTATCTTTCATTAATTGATTAGTTTGTTATAATTGTGTGGATGACGGGTTATATTCCTTGTATATAGCTTATGAGGAGAAACAAATGTTTGTTATTTCCGTATTAGTTTCTTTTAAGCATGACCTTTTTGGAACATCTTTGTATTACTCCCCCTCAAAAGTAGAACATATTGAGTAAATTTAAGCTTTTAAGGATTTGAGGGAGTAATATCTTGAGCAAAATTTGAAAAGTTTTGAAAACCTTTTGAAACATTTTGAATAAATTATGCTCAAGATTAATAAGACATTGATAATCTTTTTGAGAGAAGTCTTCTTTTTTATTTAGGATTGTCGCGGAAAAATTTACAACATGATCCTTTCTTTGAAAATTGCGGGTTATGCACTGTTATGTGTACATAAGCCATAATGTTTTTAAGATAAGTGCTCAAAAAACATTTAAAACCTTTGTTTTTATTTAAGCACTTTCCTTTCTTTGAAGCACGGGTCCTGAACTGATGTGTCCAGAAGCTATTATGTTGAAGTTCGAGTCCTTAGCTGAAATACTAAGAAGTCATGATGTGATAGATTATACAACAACCTTTGGAACCCATTTAAGCACGGCGCCAATAGGTTTACCATTTTTTGAAATCCATTTGTAAGTTATGTCAATCCGAGATAGAGAAGTTGAATTCCAACGAGAACTGAAAACCGGTGTTTCATTTTGAAATAAAGCTCGTGGAATCAACGGTGATTTAAAACTCTTTTGCTTTTGAAAGTTGTTTGAGAAACTTGGTATCTCTCTTGGAGTTTTAAAACGTGAAGAAGGAGTTTTCCATCCATTGTTGAAACTCGGCATTTCATTTAGAAAATTCGTTTTTAAGATGAATGGAACCCTTCCAGAATTTGGATTTTTCAAAGCATAGCCATTCTTTTGTTGTAGCGGAAGCATTTCAGACTATGAATATTTCAAATGTTTTGAACGGCTATGCTTTGGTTCCCACACTGGCTTTACCGGAGTAAAACGAGAGTATGGAGTTTGAAAACCTTGATTCTTTTCTTTATGAGCACTTGCATTTGAAACCTTTTGAGGAGTAAATGTTTCAGAAAAATTAGGTCTCTTTGAAAACTTCCTTCCTTTTTGCAAAGAATAGGTAGTAAACTGAGAAACCCTTTTTGAAAATGGTTTTGAAGATTCACCTGTGTAAACCTTCTCTGAAACACTTACTTGTGATTTAGACTCGTTTGAAACTTGAGATTTTCCTTTTGACCGGTTAAGAACATCAAACTTTGCTTTTAAGGCATTGTATTTAGTTCTCAAATCATTGTATTCTTTTTTAGGAGAAAGATGATCTGATGATGCCAGTTTTTTTTCCTTTGTATGTGAAATAAACCATGAATATTATGAACTCTCACACCCTCCTAACAAACCTAGGAGGGTTTAAATACTTCTTACACTAGGCCTTGATGGGCCTTCTCTTGGACCCTTAATGGGTTGAGACTTTAAGGCTTTACATTTAAATACTTGAACTAGCACTATTACTTCCTATTACACGACTACACACACACACACACACACACACACACACACACACACACACACACACACATATATATATATATATATATATATATATATATATATATATATATATATATATATATATATATATATATATATATATATAGCTATTACAATACTTGTTGAATCGATAATGATCATCACTTTTAATGCTAACAGTAACTGAACAACTTATGGCTTGGAGTGGCGCTGGACTAGGAGGACTTTCAAACCGGTTATCATTGAAACACAGCATTTCACATAGACTTTGGGACCTCTTCTTAATAAAACTCTGATATTCTAATGAATGATAACTCATTTTATAAAAACGTCTCTTTTCGAGTCGTTTTCTATTATTGTGACTATGATTCCATGAGGTAATACCCCAAACCTAACATCCGTTGCGGTCTGTGAAAATGGGGGTGTTACAACCCACCAAAGAAGGCCCTCACCTAGCTAAACTCAATTCTATACTATCCACACTTTTTGCGCTAACACTCCGTATAATGAAAATTACAAAATCCGCAATCGCTATAACAATGTATAAAATATTATTAGACTATTGTAAAATTACTATGTTAATAAGTGCCAAGCAATACAACAAATTTGAATTTTGAGCACTTATTTCTTCACGATATGGTTAATCGTAGACTTTTTCTATATGGATCATAATTTCGCTACATTTATAGGTGTCCCAGATATTTAGAAAATAATCCACTTATATAAATGTCTAGATTGCAATAAAGCTACACTTAGTTGAAGTAAAACAAATTCTTAAAATGCCACAGTACTTGTGAGCATAGGAAAGCACACTTATATGTAGAATTTTTTTGCTATTACACTTTTAAATGTGAACATTTAAAGAATATTTTCACACTTTTAAGCGTAGACAATTGGATAGTATATCTATACTTATATGTGTGGAAAATTTTATCACACCCATTATTATCACGCATGGGCAAGTGTGGCCATTTGGCTTTTAAAATGTGAAGAATTTAACTACTTTTTTGTATATATAAAAAATCGTTTAATTCTTCATTTAATGAATAGATAAATTACACTACTACACAGCTGGTCTTTAGTGACGGCCGGTTCGGTTTAAGTGGTTTCCGACAGATTTGTGACAGAAATAGTTTGTCGCAGAATCTATGGTCGGTAATTTGTATCAGCCAGAAATCTGTCGGAAACAGCGAAAAATAGTATATCTCGGAATACTGTTGGTAATTTTTTTGTCGGAAATATGTCAGTGTATTTTCTGTTGGAAAGTCGTCAGTCATAAATCCATCATAAATCTGTTGGTAAACTGTAGACGGTAAAGGGTCACATTTCTGACAGAGATGGTATTCAGAATATCATGGGAAAAAGTAAATAGCTGGATAGATTAAAGGTCGCATTTAAGCAGTCCTTTATATAAAATAATGTTGCAAAAATCGTGAATCGATAGTCAGGCGGTCGACCACCTTGCAGTGACTAATCGATCAAGGCGGGCTTAATCGAATTGGCATTTCCTACAAGTTTTGAATATTTTTGGAGACCAAACTAAATATCTTAACTGATTCTAAGCCTACTATGTTTTCAAACATCAATAAAAGGCTCCAATTCTAATTATGAGGCACATTGTGCGTTATAAGTGAAATAAACGATCCCCAAATTAAGTAGAATGCCTAAATTATTAGTTTTACCGATTAGTCCGATTTGACCGATTCGGACGATTTTTGACCGTTTCAGTCAATTTTTGACTGATTCGACCGATTTTTGACTGATTAATGGTTTAGTTTTTCCTAGGCCAATTTTTACACCGATTTTCAAAATTCTAAAAGGTACAAGGCCGATTACCGATTAATCGGTGATTAATCGGCCGATTGTTGCAACATTGATATAAAATAGCTTAAATAAAACCCGTAAATACAAAGTATCATTGAAAATTAAATATATCTATTACGAAATGTCATCAGTCATATCAAACATACAAGATTAATTCTTTTCTTCAAATCTTTCCAAATAAGTGCAGAATAGGAGTGTTTGGGTGTGCAGTGAGAAACCATACCACTTTACTCAATGGAACCATATCATTTGTAACCCTCCAATCCAGCCATGCTTTATTGATTGTAAAATTAGTTTTCTCTCCTTTGCTTGTTACCCAAACTGTTCTATCATTATTGTCCTTAACCATGAATTGCTTTGCTTTTTCTCTAAGAGATAACAAATTCTTCCACCCACAACTTGAGTTACAATCAGCATGTATGTACTTTTTACATGCATGTAGTGAACAACGGGGATTAATTAAGAGATCTTAAAAATGTGTGAAATCAAAATATAAATCTAATGTATTATACCTGCTGTCTTCATATGCAGAAGTTCGCTGATAGTCTGGTCAAACATCTTTCGGACTAGATACTGTCTTATAGACCGTTGTGAAAAGATGTAAGCAATAATGAACATTAGTGCTCCCATTACAGTATCACAGAACCAAGCAAGATCCCTCACTGGTGTCCATAAATTGAATCTTTTGAGAGTAGGCTTCCAAGCTACGCATATCTAGGATACATTAATAACGTATTAGTTAATCATACCTTTCACTTTTTAATATTTTTTCTCATATTTTTAATAAAATAAAGCTAAAAATAAAATAGCAGAAAAAGTAAGATTAATTAATTGAATTAAACTAAAAAAAACAAAAAGTTTTAAAAATCACTACACGTCACATCATGGCAATCTTAAAGGGTACCCTCACATTACCCAAATACTAATATTAAACATAGAAATAAAATATTTGAATAAAAAAAAAAACAAAAAACACCATACCCCAACCCAGCGAGATCGGGTAAATGTTGTTGTATAGAAATCTTTTATATAATAAAAGAATTACATCATTTCAGAGTTTTTTTGACAGAACAATCTTAGTGGAAAAAAAATTGGACCAATAGGAATGCTCGATTTTGACACATAGGCGAAATCGAGCAATATGATTGGCTAATAAAAAGTCAAAATTGAATTGATTTTGGTCAAACTTTAATAAATTTGGTGTAAAATTTGATTGAGGAAAAAAAATACATAAAAATATATGTGTTAAATTTATGAAAATAAAACTTAAAAAAAAGAGGATGTAATTAAAAAAACATTAGTGGTTGAATTTTAAATATATTATATAAAGTTAAGTTTAAAATTATAAATCTCCATGTTTTTTGATAACTTTAAATAATAAACAAATAACCCCTTACACTTTATACCCCATACACTTTATAGTATGAACTTTGTTTACAATTACATGAGTATTAGTATTGGTTTGAAACTTCCATCCATTAAACTTACAAAATTTTATAAATGTACGAATTAGTTTTAATATACGTTAAGTACTTTTAAAGTAAATATTAGTTTCAAACTTTCATCTATTAAAATATCTTTTTAATATGTACGTTAAATATAAATATGAACTCATGTTATCCTATTTAAAAGTTTAATCTATACGTACACGGGTTTGAATATTATATACAGTTAAACTATTATTAACGGTAATATAAATGTCAAATGGTAAGTACGAGTTGTTGTGATATGAAAATAAATATACGTGATTGTACTCATAACGACTCATGTAATTATTATTTAAAGTTTATATACGGATATCCGAAAAAACATTTTTAAAAAACTTCATCAACGCTTATTATGTGCTACTAAACTGGCACATTTTGTACAACAAGATATTAATAGTTAAAGTTAAACAACAACATCAACCTCAACATTAACATCTATGTTAGCTAAACAAAGTTAAATCTTTCATCAAATAAAATTTTTACACAATATTAATTGATATTAATACATAATGAAAAACTCGTGCATACTTATTAGTTGTACTTATATCATAATTTTCACGTGTAAATTCTTATATATCCATTATAGTACCCAAAAATTTTAAAATAAATTTGATTTGTGTAAACCCATGTGATCAAAGAACATTTGGCCCAATAACATTATAAGGAAACACGTTCAAAAATCCAATACAAGGACCAAGGTTGATGCCACGGTTATATTTACAATTTCTGCTAACTATTTTTCTTACTATCGCACATGTTGATTCTCTAACTTTTTAAAATATACATAAGATTTTCTGTTTTTAAACGATAATACTATATAATTAATTTTTTCTGAAAAAAACCCCGTGCGTGCACGGGTATTATAACTAGTTTTAAAAAAAGCAACATACTTTTCCTATAAAATAATAATGTCTAATGCACCAGGTACCACCGCACAATAGAAATTGTAAATGAAAAAAGAAGAGAAGCATACCGAGATAAATCCCCAAACAGTGGTTATGATTGCTATAATGAACGCAAGCATGTCACCAAAAGCAGAGTAATAATACGCAACAGCAAGGAAACCAATGTTTGCCACTGGCTTCTTGTATAAGCCCTGTACGCATAAAACAACATTTTTAAATTCAGTGTTTTGAGTAATTCTTTCAAGCTGCAATGTTAGATTTATGTACCTTATAAAAGAACACCACAAACACAATCCCGAAAAGTCCAAAAATCTACACAAGTATATTAGCACTCTCATGCATCAAAATGGAAGTTTAAAGAGCCAATAAAGACCTTGCATGCATACATAATGAAGAAAGTTCTTACCGATAATGACTTTATTGACCCTTGCACACAGAGTTTGTAGCCTACAACCAACGGGAAAATGAAAAATCGTAGACATAAAATGGTCTCTGTAAGCCTTCCTTTAAAAGTTTGAATGTGAGACTGAAAATTTGATTTCATAATTATTAGTTAACCTATCAAAGCTACAACAGGCAAGAATATGTTAAACTTGAGGAAGTAGTATTTGCACCAATAATGACAATGAAAAGAAAAACAAACTTATGAGGGTTGAATGTTACCAATTCTTTATTCCACCAAGCTTCCCAACTTTCTTCAACTTCATCACTTGTATAATTGATCAGCCAATTATTCCAATCTTGCCAGTCTTCTGAGTTACTGAAGATTCAAAAAGAAGTTGAAATGCATCTGGAACAAAAATGAACTTGAAACTCAAACAACAAACTTACTTGTAAAGGTCAAACGGGGATGAATCGAACAAAAATGGAGCGACAATCCATGAAATTGACAAAATTAAACCGCCAAGTAAAAGAAGGTTGCTATAGAAAGCGTGAGCTGGATGGAACCCGTATATGAAGTACACCAATAACAGGGAAAGCACTTCCATTCTGTTTAAGATATATTAAACATATTTGTTAATAAAGAAAACATATAAGAGAGAGAGTTTTTTTTTGGGGGGGGGAAGAGACCCTTTGACGAAATGACTTCGTGAATAAAGCCTGTAATTCTCTGAAAACTTGATATGATGCAGGACAAAGCCTCGACCAGTTGCTTGATACTATATTCAAATAAAATTTGATTAGATTGCAATAATAGAGGTAAATAAGGTAATATCGACATACTTAGCTTGAAAGAAAAACATGTTCAAAGTCGTTCAATGAATAAGGAGGAAAGTTTAAGTGAGGGTTTTTGCTTATACCAATCACAATTTTGTTAATGCAATAGCTATAAAGGCTTAAATTAAATGATCTCCTAAAGGATTGCCTCCTTATTTTTGTAGTTGACCCCACCAGCTGATTCAAATAACATGAACGTGTTTTTCTTTGTATTTTAGCTCCTTTTTCAACTACATGTATACCTAATTAGTACTATTTTTTCCACCAGGTCTGTCATGTGGTTTGCAATTATAACGGATTCAGTCTATTTTAACTCTTTCAATTTTAACTGTTAAAAATAGGTTTTATGACTCTGCATTTTGTAGGGTGCTAGTTTTTAAGAAAATATCATATTTAATTTCACTATACTTCTATGCCATTCAAAAGATATTCACAATAAAATTTAGGGGTAAGAAAAAAAAATTGAAAAACGAAACCAAAACTCAAAAATCGAATAAAACAGAACCCATTTAAGGCTATCCGCAATAGCTAGGTCGACCAAGAGGTCCTTGCGGGTCGATGAGGGTTGTCACTGTTGAGTCTTGTGGGTCACTAAGGGTCGGCGAGTGCTTTTTTGGAGACCAAAGTCGAGAACTCGACCGAGTTCTTGTGATTGTATGTGTGTGTTTTTTAATTAATTAAAATATATTTTTGTAGGGTATGTTTTTTTATAGTGTAGGTCGTTTTACTGTGCTTAAAAAGTCTCATTTAGGTCATATGAGAGAGAAAGCTGAGGTAGCATGAGGGTCTCACTACTGTGACTAACTTAAAATAACCTATGGTTTGGTATATTTTTTAAAAAAACAAAAGTTTTGGCTCGGCGCCTCGTACTAATATCGTATCAAGTTTTAATAAATATACATATCTTTTTTATATAATAAAATAAAACCCCTATTGGAAATTTTGCATTTAAAAAAAAATCAATTTATACCTCATTTAGTAATAATTTTATTAAAAAAAAAAGATTATTTTCTTATTAGGTAATATTTTATATTTATCCATAAAAAGATAAATACAAAAAATATAGATAAGATATTTAAAAAAAAAAATATTTATTTTATATTTATCCACAACACAAGTAAAAGATAAATACAAAAAATATAGATAAGATGCAATTAACAATAGGATTAAAAAATTTAAATAATTATTTCAAAAAATTTAAAAAAAAACCCGCGCGTGCGCGGGCATTATAACTAGTAATATCTCTACAGTTACTCATAAAAGATATCAAAAAATGAGATACACATATTATAGTCGTAAGACATATCTCTTTAGCAAACGCTAAACCAAAATCGTAAGGTTTATTTTTCTTTGTTACACATCAACAGTCACAAGCAAGATAGTATTATTGTAATGAAAATCATTTGATTTGGTTACAAGATTTTTGATTGAGAAGATTCAGAAGAAATCTTGAACATAGAAATATTTTAACTTCCATACATTAATTAACCTATTATGAGAATAAATAGGGTTAAAAATGTAATTAGATCAAAATTTAAAAAAAAAAAAAAAAAAAAAAAAAAAAAAAAAAAAATGAATCATAAATGCCTGCATTAAAGCGTACATAACTTTTGGTTTTTTAACACCAAAGAGGATGAGAGTTCATTTCTTCAATTCGTTCAAGTATTCTTAAATTTTAAAGAGTTAGTCTAAATACACCGACATAATTATATAATAATTTACTTGTCTTTTACTTTTGCTTAACTTTTATACTAGACGAGTACCCGTGCATAGCAACGAAATTTTATAGTGACAAATAGTTTATTGATAAAAAAAATTTTATTAGGTTATAAATGACAAATAAAAATTTGAAGATTTGGGAATTAAACATAATGTTTTGAAACCCGGTTCGACCCGGGTGGTTCAACCGGTTGAACTGTTTCGGTCGAAAAATTGGTCGATTTAAACCTGGCCAACTTGCTAGGTTGGGTCGAAAACGGGTCAAATTAAACCAGTTCAACCCGTCGGGTTTGAAGCGTACCGGGTCAACCCGGTTTGTGATTTGTATTAATTGTTTTAATTGGTTGTATTTAATTTGTTATATATGTTTTTAATTGGTTGTACAATATAAATAAATCATTGTACTTTTAAGTAATTGGGTGTTTTAATAAGAGTATTAATTACATTTCATAATTTCCTTTAATAAGATTTCAAGATTTCACTTTCAATAATGTTGACCAAAGTTTCAAGAGTTCACTTTCAAGATTGACTATTTTTACATTATATGTAGTTATATATATATATATATATATATATATATATATATATATATATATATATATATATATATATATATGTGTGTGTGGTGTGTGTGTGTGTGTGTGTGTGTGTGTGTGTGTGTGTGTGAACAAATACTACTATTTTTACGTCTTGAGAATTTACTTTTCTCTTTCACTTGTTTGTTATTATTAGATAATTATTATTTAATTTTTACTTTTTGTTTTCACTTCTATTTATCTAATTTTTTTAAACAGCCACAAAATAAGTAAAAAAAAGGGGGGGAGGGGGGGGGGGGTATTAGATTCGCAATTCACTTTATTCAAATGTTTAAGTTAGTTACACACCTAATGAAACAATTTTAGCCATTTATCTTTTAATCAAAACAAAAAACGTACTTTCATTTTTTTAAAATAAGAAGTGGTAAGAAGTGACTATAACCACACATTTAAGATACAACGACTTGAATTATATGCATCTTTATGCATTTAGATGCACCCTCTTGAGTTTCAAAAGTTATTTTGAAGTGAAAATGATTCAAATTGATTTTTATGATTCGGTCACATATAGAGGAACAAAATAAAAGAGACATTATGAAATGCATCTCATATTCATTATGATGCATCTAAGATAATAAGGATGCATCTAATTTTGGTCAGTGCATCTTGGATATGCGGTTATATTACTTCTTATCACTTCTTATTTTAATATTACTTTTTATCTGATCCTAAATATATATATATATATATATATATATATATATATATATATATATATATGTGTGTGTGTGTGTGTGTGTGTGTGTGTTAAGAAAAAGATGTTTGGAACCAAACACTTAATACACAAGTGTCCAAGTGTAAATCAAAAGCGGAAGATAATAAATTAAAGCAGTTCTTAATACGCATAATTCATATGTTATATAAATCTCTAATTTACTATTATAAAGGATGAATCGATCATTAATAATTTCGGGGTTGCCAATATATTAGGTCATGAATAGAATCTTTCTGGTCAACCCAGGCCCATTTTGACCCGTTAAATAACTTGTCCATATTGACACATCTAGAACAAAGCAAGCAAGAAAGAAAAGTAAAGAACAAACCGTTGCACCGCCATGAATAATGGTTCTGCCAAACCAATGATTTCTCGTGCCCAAAGAAAATGCGAAGAACATGGAACAAAGCCTAGTAAACATGGCGAGAAAACTTTCAATAGCCTGCAACACCATTCAAAATTTAGTACGCAACAAGTTAACCACATAAAATAACTAAATTTTTTTATCGACGATTCATCCCATATAAATTAAGCCTATATAAACACCGGTTACATAAATGTACCTTTTCTAAACCCTGCTCTAGATATAGAACCAAAACCATGTATATAGCCGGAAGTAAAACAATCATTAAAAACAACTCAGGAGTCATATCTGTATCGTTTAACACATGGGGGACTCTGGTTCCAGACAATGCCTGTAACAACAAAAATAAAACAATCTATAAAGATGGTGCTATAAAACTTTAATAAGAAGCTTTATAAAAAGAATAATACTAATTACCATAATCAAATTGCCATACAGTAATATGTATAAGGTTATCACCATTAACTGCAAAAATCACATAAATTGTTAGATGAGCAAATGTTTGATCTTAGAACAGTAACATTAATATACCGATATTGTGCATACCAAGGAAGAGAAGTAATATCCAACGGTTGTATAGTAAAATGAAAGCATCCGGCAGAAATCAAACCCCTGACCAAGTCTGTATATATCTCTACTAAGAACCTGTTCCCCGTTTCCTCCCGCCACTTTTCCTTCAAAAATAGCAATTTGTTTGAACCCAACATCTCGTCCCTTGCCCACCTTCAAAACATAAAATGAAATACATAATAAGAGAACATATGTATGTACTGATGCCTGATGACTTATTTTAGAGCTAAATATAAACCTAGCTTGATTTTATTTTGGAAAGTAAGGAGTTTTGAACAAAGATGATACCTGGATGTATTCATGATGAGTGACACTTCCGTTACACAAAGTTGAATTAAAACCTGTATTTCAAATTTCAATATGTAGACATGAGCACAGATAAAAGTGATATTCCACCACGGATGACATTGAATAAGTAAAAAATGAGTCAGTTTAGATTATGTTTTATCGATAAGAGGTCAAAAGAAGTAATATAAAAAGTGTACTAGCTTATAAGGCCATAAATTTTTTATTACTTATTTTTTGCAAAAAATAAAAAATAAAAACTTCAACCAAAATTTTAGCATAAAAAATTTATGACTGTTACGCAAATCTTTATTAATTACTTGAATATCAAAACGGTATCACTAAATAAAAAATCATCACTTTAGAATGGAAATACATTTCCAAAAAAGAGAAAGAAAATGTTACAACGTCTATTTTAAATAGGATTAACCTTTATTTCCATACGTGATGCACCAACTTATAAGTATGATGCACCAAATTTATAAATGCGATTTGGTGACATGTTAGATGAAAGGGAGTGACACACAATCTTTCCCCATTATTGTTTCCTTAAGCCATACATATAACCAATGGCCTTTGGGCATCCATTAGACAAACCCTCATAATCACAATTTCCTTAAAATTTATGTTCGTAGAACTGATTCTTTTTTTTTAATAATAAGTTAAAGATAGAAAAGGAAAGACAATAAGATATATTGTCTCACAGCTGGTCCTGAGTTTTCAGATACCGGGGGAGCCGCATGAAAAATGCTCACTCTAATCCAAACAGCACACTATCTTCTACTAAGTTTTACCAAGTTTTCTAGACTCGATCCTATGATTGATGATGAAACAATGCAACATAAACAAAGTACATGTATATAAAACAAAGAAATGAAAATTAGTATATAGCATGGTTCGATAATCACACGAAACAGGTAATTCAAAGGACAACATGTTGAGATAAAATTGACAACATTTGTATTCTGTAGTAACAGGGTTGCTATTTTCCTCAAAGTTGTAAGTTGGTTGTTTTATCATTGATATGTTTCTTTTTTTAAGAGATGAGATATAACTCAAAGGACCAGATATGTTTAAGCAATGCTGTAATCTTTTTTATAGAACTAAAACAAATATACCACATGATGCTCATTCTTATTCAACCCCTAAAGACACTTGCTACTCCAAGTAAATAAAGAAAATCAAGTATATGCGCATAACACAATTAAACCATTACTGCAGGTATGTATATGATGAATCAATCATACCTACGGATCACATAAACTGAAACTGAACAATAAGTGAACAAGGGGACGATGTGTTAATCTCACCAGAGATGAGATCAACAGTCAAGAAGAAGAGCCCGTTGGAGACATAATTGCTAAATCGAAGTTCTGGCTGTGGTGAGAAATTGGTGTTGAAAATGTGTCTAGCACGTGCCTTTTAATTTATTACTATCATAACTTGGGCCTACCACTTCTTTCTGCTGCATTGGGCCGTCGCCCATCTGGCCCAATATCTCTCACTAAACTATAACATTTACTCTTTCGTTTCAAAATTATTGTCACCCAAAAATAATAATTATTGCATTTTTTCTCTTACTTTTTAGCAAAATAATAGTTTTACCCTTATGCAATTAATTAAATCTTTTAATGATATTTGTAATTTTTAGCATAAGTAGGTGGAATATGGCAAACTTGATACATTATTATTCATAACAATATTTGAAGAGGACAATAATTTTGAGACAAACCAAAATAAAAAGAGAGACTTTAATTTGGGATGGAAAGAGTATATGTCTAAGTTTAAAAGATATAAGATACATATTGGCATTTAGGTTTTATAATATTTTTATTCTATATATAAATCGATTAAAATTAGAAGAATACGACGAAATCACATGCATCAGTTTTATGATTTGATATATTACTATGACTCAAATTTGAAGATGATGCTCTTTTCATTCGTCTTTTGCAAGTTTAAATCTATTATCTATACTAGACGAGTACCTGTGAATAGCAACGTGATTTTATAGCGACATATCGTTTAGTGATAAAAAAAAGTTTATTGGTTATAAACGAAAAATAATAAAAGTTTAAAGATTTGGGGATTAAACATAATGTTTTGAAACCCGGGTGGTTCAACTGGTTGAACCGTTCCGGTCTAAAAATGGGTCGATTTAAACCGGGTCAACCAGACGAGTTGGGTCGAACACGGGTGAAATTAAATCTGGTCAACCCTCCAGGTTTGAAGCGTCCTGGGTCACTCCGGTTTTCGATGTGTATTAATAGTTTCCTTTTGAATATATGTTTACAACATTTCTATTTTTAGTTTTAACTTTTTACTTTTCAATTTTTGTTTTTTCCTTTATATATTTTTAATTATACGCGGGTGCCCTATGACGGTTAACCGTAGAAATAGATCTCGATGAGGAATGATTAACCAGTTTGTATCGGTTTTAACGGGTCCTCTCTGGTTCATTTTCAGATGGCTTTTATTGGTTAGCCAAACCGGTGGCGCCTCCGGTTCCTAGTTGAACCCGTTGGTCTGGTCCGATCTGGTTTCAAAACCATATGTACCATCAACTTGTTAGCTTGTATGAAGCTTCGTGTATTTTATTAATTTGTATAATGTTTCTAATAACATATACTTTTCATTTTAGGGTGTTTTAAAAATAACATTAATTATTGTGTTCAATTATTTT
Source organism: Artemisia argyi (assembly GCA_030686995.1). Taxonomy (NCBI): domain Eukaryota; kingdom Viridiplantae; phylum Streptophyta; class Magnoliopsida; order Asterales; family Asteraceae; genus Artemisia; species Artemisia argyi. The sequence goes on along the minus strand of CM060701.1, from coordinate 22,795,464 downwards.
ATATTATGGATTATATTGTAGCTTGTTTAAATTGTATATTGTGAAAACTTTATTGTATTTTTTAGTAAGGAGTGTTTTAATTATTTGTATTTAATTTGGTAGATATATTTTTAGTTGGTTGTGCAATATGAATAAATCAGTGTATTTTTAAGTAATGGGGTGTTTTAGTTGTATTATACATTTCTCTCATCTTTAACTAAGGGTCCGCTTGGTTCAAATCAAAGAATGTCAATGGCAAAGGTAATAGCAATACTAAGGAATGCAATGCCATAACCCACAATTTGTTAAGTAATGGTTGATAACCCTGTTTTAGGTAATGCTCCATTCCATTATAATCAACCAAGCATCATTAATCATTATCTTTACCATGTCTTACCCTTCAATATGTTCAACCAAGCACACCCTAATTTTTAACGTATAGATAAACCGAAAGTTTTCCAAGATAATCTCCTCCCAAAACCCTTTAAAAAATTACACGTGGCATTTTCTGGTATCTATCGAACCTAAATCATCTGACGCTTTCAACTAATTGAATCCTTATTGATTATCAAACAAAATTAAAAACCCTAATCTAAATCCCCAATTCAATGAATCAAAAAACCAAACACAATCAGGAAAAAAATGTCCGAATCATAATTATATGTGTGGTTCTAAATCAAGCTCGGAATCTTTATGAAGCTAAAACCCGATATATTGTGGAATTTGAAGATGGTTAAAGGTTGTTTAGGATACATACTACTCATTTCATTCACAGGTTATTTTTAATTTTTATAAGTTTGGGGTATTATTAATTTTATTATCACTGTTTGATTGATTTATGTGTATTTACAAATATATGGAATCGTGGTTTGTTCATAGTAAAAGTTGTTACAATTTTATGAATTGGTGATTGAAGGCTTAATAATATTTACAGATTTGTGTTCTTCTATATGGTCAAGTTTATAATTCAAAAGTTAGAAAAGATTCAATTTTAAATTTTTAAGTGTGGAAGCTTTGAAAAATAGTTAGATAACACATTCAGAAAAACACTTATCATTTATTAAAAAGTAACAGACACTCCTTGATTTTTTATCAAGTTTTAAAAATCAAATCCTTACATTTCTTATTTGAAATGGAGTATACCTATAAAGATAGTTTATTGATTTTATTATTAATTAATTAATTAATTAATTTAGTTTATTTTTTTAACGATTATTGTAGTGTTAAAGTCTGGATATTAACTTGAAAAGCTCCATTCAAAACGATAAGGCTTATCTAAAAAAATTTGGTTCCTATTTGTTAGAAGCGTAATGTCAATGAATCGCTTAAATATGATTTTCGGAATTTTGTAGTTCTTGATTGTGTGTAGGATGGAGATGATGAAGCATCATGAGTTGTTTACGGGAGGTATTTTTGCACGATGACTAGCTCAATGACTATGGCTCTGTGTGTCCATAAGGTAATTAGATCATAGTGTATCATTTAAATTTTTTAGGAATGTTTTTATGTTTTAGCCATTTCTACAACATTTTATCTCTGAGTTAACAAGAGACTTTGGTACATGGTTGTACCAGAATTGCAGCCTATTGAGCTACTAGTTGTTACAAAGAAACACGAGAGGCTACATTTTCCATAATTTTTCCTTTTTGTTTAGGTATTTATCAAGGATGTACAAACTCTTTTCCAAGACACCTAAGGGATTTGATTCTGTATCGAATATGTTTAAGCATGCTCGTCATATACTGGGCACAATTTTATTTTATTTATTAGATTATTTTTAATTTGTTCCATGTGTAATTGTGTTTTAAAGCATGTCATAACTGGAGGCACGAAATTAGAGCCGTTATTCTCTTTCAGTCGCATCTCCCCAATCGTGAGCACTTGATATCTTTGGTAAAGTTAGATTCTTATACTTGAATTGGAATCTCTGTTTCTTTAGACCATAAACTAATAAATAAAATAGTTTTTTTGGTTTACATTTGTAATAATGTTTTTTTAATCGTAACTATCATAATAGATATCTATAAGAAGTTTTACCAGGCCTTCACTGACTGACACTGAAAGTGTCCATTTTTAGACAGACCTTTCAACACGCATGGCTTCTGATTGATTTTTGTAGTCCAGCGAAAAGTTAATGCATGTATACTACTCATTATGACAACTTGTTTTAATGGATCCTTTAAACTTTCAAATTGAGATATATTTCTACTATTGTTTATCAAATTGCAGACACAGAGGGCTGAACCCTATGTGTTGGGCTGTTGATTGTGGCGACGTCAAAGCTGCAAAATTGTTCCTCAGTAGGAATGCCAATGTGAACTTAAAGTTAACAATTACTTGAAATTTGGCTGATTTAGGCTATGTATAAACTTCCAACCAAGGTTGTAAATATCGCTCGGCGGTACCGTGACGGTCAACCCCTGCCAAGCGCCATATCGGTTTGGCGGCGATATGGCAGTGCCATGGTAGAGACCATAAATTATAAAGGAATTAAATATATATATATATATATATATATATATATATATATATATATATATATATATATATATATATATATATATATATATATATATATATATATATATATTAACAATATAACTATTTTTATTATTTTTAATTATATATCTTTTGTTATATAATTAAGGATTTTGTTTAACAAAACCCTTTGGATTCTCTATAAGCATTCTATAAATACATAATTAATATTTAATTAACATTTAAAGAACACTAAACATTCCATAGTTAACATCAGTTACCTCTTTTATAAAGATTAAAATTATATAATTATGGAATATATGAGTTCATTAATTGTCATTTTCATAAATTTGGAATGCTTACACACAACCCTATGAGTTGTGTTTAACAAAACCCATTAATTAAGTCTTCAAGAAAATCTTCATGATTTGTTTCCAAAATTAAAATTAAATCAAGAAAATCAAAGTTGACCGGTGTAAATATGAAAAAAAAAAAAAAAAAAAAAAAAAAAAAAAAAAAAAAACCCTAGATCAGAAGTTGACTAGCGTTGTCCGACCTGCCGCCAAGGTCGATTTTGACTGCCAAGCTCCGATTTTGACTAATTTGACCAAAATCGATAAGTTAGGAAATATCGTGGCAGTGGACCACCGCCAACTGCCATGGCGCCGCCATGGCCGATTTTTACAATACTGCTTCCAACAAGTCTATAGGTCCAAAGTTAAAAAGTTAGCTAAAAATGAAAGGAAGTCAAAGTGCCAAACTAGCAAAGCAGGTCAAATGATTTGGAAGTGCCCACCATTTTTATTATTGTTTTGAACCTTCTTTTAATGTCTGGAATTAGATGAAATTCAGTAATTAACCAATCCTATAGGTTTTGTAAATCTGAGTAACTTATGTGATGATAAATCCTAAATTTCCTATGTTTTGATGATATATTGTGAACTATAGTTATTCTTATATGCAAATGTACTACCTGTTTATCTTTTGTCCATGCTATTTGGTAGATTTTAGTTAAGCAACATATACTTTAGAGGTTGTTAGTTTATTACTAAACATTCATCAAGGATCGGCTTAAAATGAACTCGCTACTGATATAAGCACCACATTATATTTAAAACATCTTGATCCGACCAAAAATATGGTGAAGAGTACACAAACGAGGAAAATGAAACATCAGAGCTTCATCTTGAATTCATGATACATATGATCAAGGGAAAAAGTGCATCAGTTATAGGAATAACTAGAATATCAGTGGCACGATTATATTGTTAGGAAGATAAGGGGAACTCAATATATTTGATCAAGGAAACCAAAAGTTGCATTAGTAAAAGGAGTAATTAGAATGTGAATTGATAGGAAATTATAGGTGCTTTCAATACGCATACACTTGAGTTTGTCATCAGGTATGTTCTTACAGATTTAGTTTGTTGTTTGGTAGCAGAATAGGCTTCTTTGGAGACAACGTTTTAGATGTTTGTATGCTATTTTTTTACAGCTTTAATATGTTGTTTGGATAGCAGAAATTGTGTCATTTGGACACAGATTTTAGAGAGTTGTGTATTGTTTAACATTATATTCGTTTAACATTATTGTATTAAGTATTTAATTACTTTTATATTAAAAAAGAATTATTGGAGCTAGCCACCCATTGGGCAGGCCTTGAAGCTAGTTTATACCAGTGTTTTGAAACCCGGGTCGACCCGCCGGGTTAACCGGTTCGACCGGTTCCGGGTCAAAAAAACCCGGGTTAACCAGTTAGACCCACCGGGTTTTGAGTGACTCGGGTCAACCCGGTTCTCAAAACCTGGCCGGGTTTCGTTTTTTCAAAATTTTTTAATAAAACCCGGGTTGACCCGGCGGTCGAATCGGTTGACCCGGTCAAAAAATAAAAAAATAATGTATTGAAAACCGCGTTGATCCGGCGGTCAAACCGGTCGAACCGGTTGACCCAGTGCCCGGTGACTCGACAGGGTCGATTTCGAACCCGGTTTTCAAAACATTGGTTTATACTATAAAGGGATATAACAGTCAGTGTATTAAATGATAATATTGTACTAACATTTGTCGCATTGCATTGTGTAAGAACTTAAAAATTCGGACAAAAGCATTTCAACCCGGCCTATATCAACCTCCGAAAACATATTTATTTCGACCCAAAACTATTTTAAATTCGTAAACCTACCCATTTTCCAACTCGATTATTTGGAGAACAAAGTAAGTAACAAAAAGTACCTGCGTAAATATCTTCACTAATGTTTATCCCACGAGATGCTTTGCTAACACCACCTCGTGTTATGTGGAACACTCTATCAAAGACATCAGGATGGCCATAGTGCATCCGAACGCTAGTCATATTTATAGTGAAACCATGATGACGTTAATCACATATAGATGTACATTGCTTCGATATTAGAACTTAGTAAAATCTTTAAACGTACTTTAAAGGTTTAGCCATGACACGCTGCCCAAGAGTTACAAAGCTGGTTTCTTGATTGGACATGAATGATGCTAAGGAAGAGGCACTGCAAAATTGCTCAAAAAAAGAAATTGGCTCTGCAAATTGTAAGTGTGATATTAACAATAAAAATTAAAACTACTTTAGGTTCGGTTATACCTTCCGGTAAATATGTGCTCCCTTATTCCAAGAATGGTAGCAGGACGGATAGCACGGTCCCTATGAAATTCTTCAAGAAGGTTTCTCATCTTTAAAGTTTCCTCGAAATAATTGTCCTGAGAAAAAAGCAGAAACAAACTAAAATTAAGTACTTGAACTCTTGAACACAAATCATTGTCCTCAAAATATTTCATTAAAAAGTAGATGGTTAGAATTTCAATCTCTAGGGGGTGCATACCTGATTCATGTCAATGGTTTGGATAGCATTTCCACGAGTAAATACAATTGCATGATTTTGATTTTCAGGTTTTCCCTCACCAAGTATGGGATTCCCAGGCAATTTAATAGAATAAACATCCTGCATAAATATCAATTTACTTCTGACTTAAGTAAATATAATAAAGACAAAGCCCTTGCTTAATTCATTAATATAAAACACAATTATTAAAGAAAAAGGGTCTGCCTAGAGAAACAAATGTAAATTAAAAACACTAGAAAAATGTCAACCGTGTCTTTTCCATTCTTATCAGCCTTCACAAGCTTAGAGAAAAACTCATTGTTGACTTCATCAATAAAAGCAACTCGAAGTCCTTTATTTCTAAAAAAAGGAAAACCAGCAATTACACTAAATGTAAATTATCTATATGAATTCAAAGTACAACATTAACTTAAACATACATAACTCACCTTTTCAATAAAAATGCAATATCATCAGCCACATCTTTGCTCTCTCTTTTCAGTTTCCCGTATATTTGGCATGAGACAACATATGTAAATTTAAGATCGACATGAGCTTTTGCTTTATCTAAACATTCATTCAAGCTTTGAGATCCTGCATACCAAACCAATAATATTATAACAGAAAGTAAAATCCAAATAGTAAGAGTACAAATGTTTTGGAAATCTCCAAAATATTTTTAATAAAAATTTTCAGCGTATCAAAAATCCGTACGTGATATCAAAACTATATTTACTTTATATATAACCCCCGTGGGTTTGACTTACGTCAAAATATCAAATTAAAGTACTTATATAATAACATTGAAAAAAAAAATGATCATACTTTCAAAACCGAACAAATATAGTTGAAATATTATTATTAGCTGTAGGCATTGCCCGAATCCTATCTGCGTTTAATAACCGTGCGTATATGGCTTAAAAATTTTAAATATGACTAAACTTAAATTAGATAGATTGTAATACCAAAAATCCAAATATGCATGAGATAATAAATTTCAGAATGAAAGCAGTTAACACCGAACAAATATAATTTTTAATTTTACTTTTAGTTTGAACCCGTACACGGGTATTAAAACTAGTGTAATGTTAACTAAAATATAACTACAACAAATATATTAATTATCGTAATGTATCTTATACGCATTCATGAAATTTTAATGAATAGTGACATTTAACCGAAAGGAAAATTGAGAAGAGCTTCAAATGTTTTCTGTTATGCAAGATAGGCCAATTATTTACTTTAAAACGAATATTATAAGTGAGTGTTTGGTTAAGAAAGGAATTTCTTTCAACTCTAGTTGTTTGGTTAAAGGGTTTTGTATCTCTGAATGGATATCAAACCCTCAAGACTAGGCTTTCTCAAAAACCACCAAAAGTAATCATTTTACTCTTGTGTGAGATAGCATTATATATGATAACAACAGTAGTAATATGAGTGAGTTCGAAACTCAGATTATATAAAATTACAGTTCGGGGATGTATGGTTAGTTAAGAGTATCACTATGGGCATCAGAATGTGAATGAGTTTTGTAAACTAACTTCTTTTAATGGGTTTAGATCATGTATATGTTTAGGTTTATGAGTTTCATACCCATTTTCATAAATGGAATCCATTAACCAAACATTTTCTTAGGAACGAATTCCATTCTTTCATTCCCATACTCATAAATCGAGCTCCCTATTAGATTACAAATATTACTCTTGTCTAGTGGGCTCCATTAAATGGCTCGATTAGCTCCACCTCTGTTCACATCAATATGTAATAAGCTAGATTGTATGACTATTATAGGAACATCATATGAAGCTAATATCCTATAAAAATATACAACATGTGATAATCTTTACATGTTTTATTTTTATAGCTTTTTTCGTAATATAATTATAATGAACGCATGCATGTTTATAGTTTTTTACTATATTCTGATCAAAACTAATTAAGCGTTATAACAATATTCAAAAGACTTTATTTGAGTGATTTAAAGCTAAAACAAATTTGCAATGAAATTATAAACATGAAACAATGAGAGCAGAAACTAATTAAGCATTATAACAATATTCAAGTGAGTGATCTAGCATAGCTAGGTACCTGAACGATCATGATAATATAAGCATGAATCTTAAAAATCTGAAAAAATATAAAAAACATGTATTGCAAGAGATATATACCTTTGTCCACGGGGACATCCGACACAGGAGAAGTGCTCGGTAGACCATCCACACCTAGAATAGTGCATGTATGATTTATGTATTTGACATTTTGAAAAGAATGATCACGATAACTGATAACCATATATAGCTGTAAGGTTAACGGGCCAACCTAAACCTTCATTAATCAACATTTCCCTATAAGCTTGAAGTAATAGTGCTTTTTGGTAGTACATAGTTCCTCTCACTGAATAAGGTTGAGCATAAAGTTTAAAATTATACAACACCAAGTGAATAAAATAATATATCGGTCTATACACCAAATGAAAAAAATAAAAAATACGTACCAGTTCTTGCTAACGTTTGTCCACGATATGATGCCCATAAACGATATTCAAGTTCTTCTATGCCAATACCAGTATATCCTTTATTTCGTCGTTCAATATAGTTAGCCCACTCATCTGCAAAATCCAAATGGTAGTTTACTCATACCCAGTAGTTTGACTAGAGATGATAAAGTGAGATATTTGTACTTGTTGACTCTCAGCCTTGTAAGGATAGCTTGGGCTAACCCAGAAACACGTTATTATTATTATTATTATTATTATATAAATAGGATTGCTGCTATTATAATAGTAAATTAAAAATAATAATAATAATAAAAAAAAAAAAAAAAAAAAAAAAAAAAAAAAAAAAAAACCAAACAAATTAACTGAGGCATGAATTGATCTGCATTATCGATTGGGCTTTGGGAGACTTTCAAACAGTTTGCTTACTTTCCCTTTGACTAATTCTTTAATTTGATAACCAAAGGCCTCTTGGCTCAGCGGTATGTGAGTGGCCCATCAACCTAGAGGTTGTGGGTTCAAGTCTCGCTGGAGACGTGCATGTGAGATAGAATTTGTGAGATAGGTGGTGTATAGGGATGACAACGGGTCGGGTTTGGGTCGGGTTTTAGTGAACCCGTACCCGTACCCGTTTATAATATCCATACCCAAACCCGCCCCAAAACCCGTCGGGTACCCGATTAATATTATCTATCGGTTTTTCGGGTTTTCCCGCGGGTTTCGGTTATCCCCAATTGAATAATATATAATTGAATAATATATAGACAAAATGACGGTATTAACATTAAGTGACACTAAAATCCACCGAAAAACAAAGGAAAACACCCTAATATAATCATGTTTTTAAGTTAAAGAAAATGAATATATTATCAAACGATTTAATGCTTTTGAATAATTCATATACAAAATAAAACATGTTATGTAATAGAGATACATATATAAAAAAATATAATGGAAGAAATTATATATAATACATATATATTCTAGTTAATTATAACATCAATAAAGCGGGTATAGATTCGAGTAAATGGATACGGGTACGGGTAATCGGGCGGGTATTACCAGAACCCGTACCCGAACCCGTACCCGGCTAAAAAATTATATCAATACCCAAACCCGCATCCAAACCCGCCAACCCGTCCCCGAACCCGACCCAACCGGTTCGGGTTTCGGTTTTCCCCGTCGGTTTCGGGTGCTTTTGCCATCCCTAGTGGTGTAGGTTGTAAAATTTGCCGTTCTAAAATAATAATAATAATAATAACAATTATATAAAAATTCTTTAATTTGAGATGTTTGAGTTAGAAAAGCGAAGTCAAACTTGACACATTTAGAAGCAAATGGTTTGAAATTGCGATGTCTAGGTGTTCTCAATGATCTGATTCTGTCTTAGTTGGAGGTTTGAAAGTCAAAAGTACCTTTATAAAGATTCTTGAGGTAACCTCCAAGTGTAACTCCATCATCATTTGTTGAATCAAGTTCATCTAAACTATAAAGAACAGTCTCTGAATAATATGGAGTTAATACACTGAAAAATTCAAAAATTCAGTTAGCATGCACCCAATAATATGGTGTGTACAGAATATTCAAACTGAAATGATTTACCTAAAAGATAACATTTCGCGGACTGGCTTGGTTGTCGGCATCGACATGAAAAGTGAATTAGTAAAAAACTCCAACCGACGTCTAGCCTCACGGTTTCTAGGGACACGGTCTTTTGATTTATCCATAGTTAAAAGCAAGTGTAGCCTTTTAATTTGAAACCTCTTTAGACAAATAAAATAGTATTGAATTAGAAGGCCAATACGAAAAAGTACGGTAAAAAAAAGTCAACTAAAACAAGATTGACTATTAAAAGAGAGAGCATGCCAATTCAGGATCTGTCAGCCCATTGAAATCTGAAATCTCCTCTCCTGCTGTCTTTTCTCTGTAAATTTATCAAATGATTCTATCAAGAACTGATTGGAACTAGTTAAGATATATGAACACTTGTTGTTGGCACACCCACCCAAGAAACTTGTGCTTGATAACTTCTTTAAGTGCTATGTTAGCCACATTAATTTGTTCCGAACCCCAAGAACCAGCATTATGGTCGTGCAGAATTCCTGTAAGTTTAGAGATTTCTTTCACAAAACTGTCTAGCTCGTTAAGTTGAAACTCAGAGCAGAGGTTTCCATCTCTCGCTATACTACTTTCAATGTCATTACATATTCCATCAACCCTGCTCAAACAAATAAATAGACAAAAAGTTAACTAATCCGTTGAGGTGACACCACACAAAATTGGTAAAATATAATGCTTTTTTGTTTAGTTAGCACAAGAATAAATTATTGATTAAGTGAAGATTTAGTGGTTATTGTTACTCCTAATAAACTGATCATAACAGTTGAGATATTCCAGGTATTATATGTTTCAAGTTTCTTCAGGTATAGACCACTAAAAGATTTATAAGAGTTCAATGGATAAAAAGGGGGTTTTGTGCGAGAATTATTCTAAACAATATGGAGGTTGGGGAATAATATTTTTCCGGCAACTTTTTTTCTTCTTCCAGATCCTTTGTATCCTACTCAGTACTCACGATAAAAGGTTTTAATATTCATATTTTAACTCTCCCAGTTAAAGTGTATAATGGGATCAGATGATGGTGTCGGAGTCCAAACAGAAAGGGACAATTTTAAATCCAAACTACTGGAACCATAATGGAAATTACTCATTCTGACCCGTTGCCAACACACACCCATTTTGCCACCTCGAGTTTAAAGAACAAACAATATGCAGTCTGCATGTTTCACTCGTAGCACTTACCACTCCTTCCCCTCATAGTCCAAAACAGAGCGCAAAATAAACTTGACAGAGTGAAAACATTCCTCAACTGCATATTTCATGTATACATCTCTTGAAATAACATCCCACATTTCTATATGGAGGACACTCTTTTCAGCAATCTTTGTGGCAAGGAAAACCTACATATGGTCATACATAAAATAAATAAATAAAAATAAAATAAAATAAAATAAAGGTTATAAAGAAAGGAAAAAGAGCAAAAATGTGGAGCTTGAAGACCAAAGTATTTGAATGACCTTGTCAACTAGAAGAAAAAGAGGCCACTGAACCACATCAATACACCCAGATTTTTCAGGCATGCTAAGCGCATCCTGTTCACTATACGCAGGATGCATCATAAAGTTACAAAAAAACATTAACCAAGTAAGTCTTGTTATAGCAGTAAAATATATGACACTTACGAATCAGAAATATAATCTTCCTCTCGCAAATTCATCACGATCTGATTCCAGAAGGGTGAAAATCCTTCTGCATCAAGCTTGCCTTTTTTTTTAACCTTTGCACAGAGGAGATAACATTTCATGTGAGAATCGCAAGTAACACATTTAGTATATAAGGCCAATGCTAATGGAAGGGTGGTTGCTCAGCCTCCCCACCCCCACAACACACACACACATCATTATTTACATATTTTCTCAAACCTTACTTTAATAGCCTTGTACATCATGCATTAAAAACTTGTTTGGGAAATACGTAAATATTGATATGTACATAAGGATGTATGGAATGTGGTTTGGTCACTTTGGTGGTGTCAATTTTTTGGGGTGAGAGAATTTAGGGTATTGTGAGTGATAGCAGTGCATTATATACTGATACAACAGGCTTAACTATTTGTTAATTTTGGGCTGCTATCCGTGTGATAAATTGGGTATTGTGTGTATTGAACCATCTTCTATTACTTCGGGCCTTAATATCAGTGCAATGGTACTGGTTGTATAAAATCAAAGGGACGAAATTTACTTAGAATTTCTGGTATTGCACTTAATATTGGCATAATATATGAAAAATTTTAATTAAAAAAAAGGACTAAATTTGTAGATACGCAACATACTTTCTCAAAAATACCAAAATACGTAACCTACTAAAAATAAGCCGTGTATCGCTAACAAACTTTCAAACTTGGCTAAAGATACACAATGTTGACCGGATTTTTACCTGTTTGACCGGTTTGTAGTTAACATTTAAAAAATACATTATTGGTCCCTGTGGTTTGCGTCTGTTTTCACCAGTCATCCTTTAACTTTATTTCAGTTATAAAAGTTACAATAATGGTCCTTGTCGTTTGGGTTGACTTTCACCTTTAGTCCCTTGACTTTATTCTCACTTTTTCGCCCGTGTTTACACGTTTTCTTTCGTTTTTCCACTTTTATAAAAAAATATCGAATAAAATTTTTTTTCGAATAAATATTTTTTTTAAAAATATTTGAATAAAATATTTTCGAAAAAAATAAATTTTTCTAAAATGTTTCCGAAAAAAAATATTTTTAGAAAAAATATTTTTTTTCGAAATTTTTATAGAAAAATATTTTTCTAAAATATTTTCGAAAAAAATTATTTTTTCTAAAAAATATTTTTTTTCGGAAATATTTTAGAAAAAATATTTTTTTTCGAAAATATATTTTTTTTTCCTGAAATTTTTTAGAAAGATATTTTTTAGAAAAAAAATAAAAAAATTTTAGAAAAATATTTGAACAAAAAATATATTTTTTCAAATTTTTTAAAAAAAATATTTGAATAAAAAATTTAAGAAAAAAAATATTCTTTTCTAAAATATTTTCGAAAAAAAATATTTTTTAGAAAAAAAAAAATCGAAAATTTTTTAGAAAAATATTTTTTTTCTAGAAGTTTTTTAGAAAAAATATAAAAAAATTTTAGAAAAATATTTGAATAAAAAATTTTCGAAAAAAAATATTTTTTCTAAAAAATATTTTTTTTCGGAAATATTTTAGAAAAAATATTTTTTTTCGAAAATATTTTATTCAAATATTTTTTAAAAAAATATTTATTCGAAAAAAAATTTATTTCGATACTTTTGAGAAAGTATTTTGCGTATCTACAAACTTAGTCCTTAAAAAAATTATGGTTACCATTGTGGCCATCATTAGCAAATTGTGGTTGGGTGTAGTATTCGTGAGAGAAAACTAAGTTACGGTTACCATTAGCATTGGCCTAAGAAGAATATAAATAAGTCTTAGGTAATAATCCCTGCGTCCCATATTAAGTGTCCACAATGGAATCTTTGGATGTGCCAAATTAAGTGTCTACTTGTACCTTTCAACTAATAAGATGAGACTTTAGTGGGTAAAAATAATATTTGATTGGTGGAGAGTTTAGTTAGTGGAATCTCCTAAAACTTTATGCATTATGAAAGTGGACACTTAATATGAGACGGAAATAGTAGTTATTTACCTTTTCCTGATTATTCTCCAGAGGGGATTCACTGTAAAATATAATAATATATTAAATAGTATACATCGAATTATATTATATCTATATACTAATAAGCGGGCTTTTTAGCCAATACTGTAGTGCTACAGTATTTTGTGAGTGACTGTACAGTAGAATGTACAGTAACTACTGTTCATCTGTTAATTTTTTTTTTTTTTTTTTTTTTTTTTACAATCTTTGGCACTGTTCATCCGTTAATTTTTTTTTTTTTTTTTTTTTACATTCTTTGGCAAAACATCCCGCGGCAACGCGCGGGTGATCCACCTCGTTTGAGACAAAGAGTGAGAGAGTGAGCGCAGTAGAACCTGATTTTTAAAGGAGTGTGAAGATGATCCATAAATGCTGTAGGGACACTGTCAAAGCATTTGTGGACATCACCCAAAGACTTGATCTGTGAAACCTTTAAGTCAACACATAGATACGAAATACAATCGCTAGTATAACTAATATCTGAATAGATTTAAACATGAATTATTTTAAGTAAAGAAGACTCGCTGATAATAAAATCAGTGAGCATCTCAAGAAGACTCGCAAATAATGAAATCAGCGAGCAATCTCGGTGAAGTTCGAGTCAAAGACAACGTTAAGGAATCAAAGATAACTTGAAGACTCAGCTAATATGTAAAGAGAACTGATGCTAAAGGTTAAAGTTTCTTTAGGCACTACAAAATAAAAGGCATTTACTTACTAAATGTTTTGATAGTCAATAAAACCATTTCTGTGACCATTGATGACTAAAGGTCGCTACTGATAAAAGTAAGCAAAAGGTTATTTATTTATTTAAAAAGGTAGCGGGGGGTATATAATGTAAATTCAACGTGCAAAACACTCAGGGGCCGCTTGGTTGGGGGGTTAAGGGGTGGGCAAAGGGATTGAAATTAATTTCGGGCCCACTAAATAACTAAAGAGGTGCTTGGTTGGAGGTAGGCAAAGGTATTGATTACCCACTACGGGGTAATCATCCATTATAGAGTAAAACGGGGGGTAAGGTATTGATTACCCACCTCCTCATTTCTTTGCATTCCCTTACCCTTTCCCTTTCCCTTTACCTTTCCCTAATTTAAACCAAGCGGACCCTCAGTCTATCACATTCTAACTTTCATTTCTCCCCTTCTTTTTCAACACTGTCGTCAGCGCCTGAATTTACATATATGTGATGGAACCCTAGATTTGTCAAATCTATCGGATTTAATGGTTTCACTCTTGTCCAATCAACAAATCGATCGATTTGTGATGAGTTCAATTGAAAACTTGAGGTAGTTTTTGCTTATCTTTTTATTGTGATTCTGCGTATATAATCGCCATTGATTTTAAGTACTTATTTAGGGTTCATAACTCATAGTCTCTTTGAAATGATTCTAAACCTTTGAAGCTTATGAGTTTGAAAATGTTTCTCCTTTTGTTTTGATTTTGTAATGTTATATTTTAATGTGCAGTTAAAGTTTTTGATAAAATGCCTGAATGAAGTTTATTAATTTAATTGGTTGCAACTTACAGTACAATTTTTTTTATCATAAACTATTCACATTTTGCTGTGAAACACAACAATCGCAATTTTTCAGTTCTATACAATATCATGATAATAGGAATTGGATTTGTTGATGAATTAGTTGACTAAAGTTCATAAGAATACATAGTTTATAAAACTAAGTAACAAGACAAAAACGATACTCGGACATGCGACTCTTGATAGTGGTCATTTGGTTTAGAATCATTGATAGTAATTTAGCACTTCAACATATGTTTCACATCGATAGAAAGAAAGTTTGTAGTTAGAAGGCTAAAAGCGTGAGTAAAATGACCCTAAGTGAAAAAATCTCACAAATTTACGTATGTGTTTAGTTGCTTGATGAAGTTTACTGTGGTTTTTAGGTGAGAATATGATGAACAATCTAAAGATTTTTGGTGATTTTAAAATGTGTAGTGCAAGTATTGTTTTGATGATGCATTTTGTGTCTTATTTCAGATATATTTTTTCAATGGCGGATATGAGCACAAGCAATGTTACTAGTGAAAGTTCTGAATCAATAGTGGATATCCATATCAAGACTCTTGAGTGCTGACTTTATCGTTGATAAAAATGTATAATTTACTATCTTGTTCCTCTCAGTGTTCTTACATACTTATCTCATTTGCATGCTAAAAGTTTGAACATTTAAACTCGTTTTATCACATAAAGTTAAAAATTGCAATAGTTTTTATTATTAGTTATCTTAAGTTAAAGGTAACTACAGATAGAACATATGTTCCAATTATTTACACAACTTTTGCTTTCAGCTTTTTAGAATAGATATTCAGTTAAGTTACATATCGGCTTTACATAGAGATTCATATGTTAAATAGGTTAAACCAAGGTGCTCATTCAAAATAAACTGATCAGTATTTATACTTTAGGAGTTAGATGTGCTCCCTGTTTAACCAATATGGCTTAAACATGTTCTTAGTTGAAGCCATTAAAAATTAAGAATTAGTTAGTACATACATGTCTTAGGCTACCCTTCGTATGAAACAGAAACTGAATGACCTTATTGTTCTAAGTGAAGAGTGGGAAATGGCTTCATTTGTCTAGTTTCTAATATTACTTATAAGTAACAATTAATGTGTGCTCAATGGTCATAGGGATTTCTACTAAATTTGATGATTGTTTTAAGAAATATGAACTGACACTACAAAAAAACATGGTTTATAGGACCCTTTCATGGGACGTTTTTCAAAAGACGTCCTATAAAAACTTCTAATATGACCACATGAGTTTCGCGTCCTATAATGATGCAACATATAGGACACTTAGACAAATAAGTCTTATTAAATATGTTTTATAGGACGCTCATTCATTGAAGTCTTATTATAATTCAATTTATTAAGACTATTGGCATGAATGTCATATTATATCTTGTTTATAGGACCTTTAGTAGTTGGGTCTTATAAGAGTTTAAGTTAATAGGACACTTGATGCATGAGTATTATTACCTCAAGGTTTATAGGACACATATATGTTATGGTCTTATCATATTAAAACGTAATAGGACCATATATATTTGAGTCCTATTATGTTAAATTATGGGACCCCATTTTTAGGTTATGTTTGGCGAGGGCTTTTATGGGGCTTATTGGGGATTGGGCTTTTAAAATAAGCCGGCTAATTAAATAAGTCTCGTTTGTCATGGGGCTTATGGAAGGGTTTATAAAATAAGCCGGCTAAAAACTTTAGCCCCATAAAAGAGGCTAAAAACATTAGCCCGAGGCTTTTGAAGAATAAATTATTTATTTACTCACAAAAATATCAAACATATACAAAAACTCATTTAATTATGTCTTTTTAGTAATTTTGCAATAATAATCCCCAACCCATTTGCCAAACATGTTTATAAAAATACAAATTTTAATTTCGGCTTATAATATAAGTCTTAGCCCTAGCCTCAGCCCCAGCCCATTTCTCCAAACATACCCTTAGTATGAAAGTACCGCTACGTCAATCTAATTCAAAACTAGAGTATCATGATCTTATTCAAGAAAGGTCATCATGAAATGAAAAAAACATGCTAAACACTCAAATGACCATACTAACTTAGTGATCTAAAATACCGCCCAGATAACCATAAAAAAACTCAAGAGCAGAAATGAACTCTGTCGTTGAGATTTGTGGTTCCTTTGAACACTAATTTTTACCTTTGAAACTTTTGGGTTTGTGTTTTTAAAATATTTTGAGTAGCGTTTATGAATGCTTTTGAAAAATATGATGAAGTAATGCGTGAAATTTTGAATTGAAATACACTAGTACTGTATGTAAATGAAGACAATTCTTTGGTTTTGGGCAAATAATCAAGTATTTATAGGAAAAAAGCGTGAATTCAAATTTTAATTAGATGTGTTTATGAACAATGAAAGCCCAACCTTGTTATATCGGGGGGCCAATGTTTCATGTTGAAACATTCGTAATTGATTCGTAGGATACCACAACGAGGCCCCGTTTTATTATGTGACTCTTAATTCGCAACCGAGTCACAACATATTCGAGAACATTCTAGTAGAAATCCGGTGTGCATGTAAAACGAACGAAAGAGGTGTCATCATGATCGGAATGCGACGGGAATGAAGACAGTGTAATTTACGAGAAGAATGAAGGTGCGGGCGAGGAGATATGGTCGATTATTAAATAAAATGATGAATAGGTGTGCGGTGATTGGATAATGGTATAAACGACAACACGTGATTCGATATTCTAGTTTAGCAATATAAAAAAGTTGAGTCAAGTTCGAAAAACATGTCATTTTGGGTCACGGTTTTGAGAAACTCAAAATCATGACTCCTTTAATTGAAAAGTTATTATGAGTAGGGGTGGAAATGAGCCTAAGTTTCAACTCATTTATTAATCAAGCTCGAGCCCGAGCTTTACATACAAAGCTCGATTGGGCTTGTAAGCCTAAACGACACTAGGATATTTTAAGTATTAAACATATATAAAACTTTATGATTTTGTATTATGGGCGAGCTTATAAACGAGGTTAATAACAAGCTCAAAATAGGCATATTACGAGCCGAGCTAGAGCCAAGCTTTAATTTTTTCATTACCAAATTGTATAAACGAGCCGAGCTTGAGCTTGAGCTGAGCCAGAGCTTGTATAACATAATAGAGCCGAGCTCAAACTTAAAAAATAAGGCTCGAAACGAGCTTAACTCAAGCTCGAGCTTTATAAAACTTAATCGAGCCGAGCACGAGATGTGGCACGCTCGAGTTTGACTCGACTCGTTTCCACTCGTAATTATGAGTACTATCTCTACTACTTATAAAGAATGATGTTTATTCTTGAAATTTAAAATGGATTAAATTTGAGTATTGTTAGTGGACTATTATACCCTTAATTAAAAATGGTAACAATATTTAACTATAAGTTAATATTTTAAATATTATTTAATTATTAAACTTTTATTTTTTAGCTATTAGACTTTTTCTCGCAATGATTACAAAAATTAAACCAATAAGTTTTGCATCAAATGTCAAACCAAAATCACGATTTCACAAATATATTATTTATCTCTGTACACCGTCGCTTTACACGAGTATTCGTCTAGTTTCGTAAATGATTTAGAAGGTAAAAGATAAAGATTAGGTTGATTGAAAATTTTCAACCAAATTTGATTAGTCCCCCTAAAATATTTTAAGTTCCCTCCCAATATTGCTATCCCCTAAAAATTGCCCGCCCAAATTGACCTATTCTTCTCTCATCCACTAATCAAACCGTTTCACCCTTTTGGTGCCTTATAACCGCCAATCCATTACTCATTTGATCACAGATTTAGGTTTTCTATGATTTTAATATTTTGTTATAATTGTTAATGTAATTTATTACCTCTTGATGATTATAAAATTCTTTGATCTTGATTCCAAGTAATGCCAGTCTTTATTTAGATGATTCTTTGTATGCTATGGAAGTTTGTGGTCTTCGTTTTAATTTTGCATTCATGAATGGTTAATGATTTTTCTTAGGACATATATGGTTTGCACGCTCGTGAATTGAAGGTAGACTAGTGGGTTGAAGTCATTCCGCTTGTCATGGATTCTCATGGTACAAATGTTCCCTATACATCACTAAAAGGTCTTTGTAGTTAACGTACTCTAATCCTTACTGGTATAGTGGTATGTGCCTATTTGAATTGATATTTTGTACACTTAATAATTTAACTATGACACCTAAGGTTGGACTTCAAGTTTACCTTTAAAGCATTTTGAACTTTGGGATTGTTTCAATACAATGGATCAGGTATTTAATGTTTGGATCCAGATGAGGTGCTTGTGAGTGAAGAGATTAAACCGAATTGGTGTGATGTAGATGCGCACGTTGCTATAAAAAAGATGTATGTTGGGTGAAATAATATGGATTGTTTGTCACTATTGAAGTCTGAAGATGTTGTTGGTGCAACTGCTGCAAGAATCTTGCTCTTTTGTTTCGGTAAACTAACCTTGTTAAACTTGTGATATCTTATATAAAATAAGGCTTATTAAAACTAGACTTTAGTGTAAATATGGGTTGTTTTTTTTATAGGTAGTGGACTAGTGGGTGAGGATGATGCATGATTACCAAGCCATCAGTCTCTAGGTTTCTTCCTGTTATGTAAATCAAGGCCACGAGCTTCTAATTCTCTTCCCTAGTTCTGTTATTGTTACATGATGTGATGATGACTCAAGATCATCAGCTTGTATATATTCTTTTTCTAACATTCTCTTGTAAATTATTGAAACTTTTTTCTTGGATGCTATTAAAGCATGGATGTAAAACTTTTCATGCTTATCAATGTATATTCCTTTTTATTTAGTTTGGTCATTTGAATTTTGTTTTTGGTAGTGTTAAAGAGGATACATAGATGAGTATTTTATAATGTCTATTATTTGGACACTAATGATATAAATTTAACATGTTTATTCGACCAACAATGTACTCTTTTACAACACCAAATTCGGTCCTAACAACAAAACCTTTGTATTAGGACCCTTTTCTTTGTACTTATATCATAGTTGATGCACTACATTTCCGTCCTTAAAAATATCTTTTAGAACTCAAAAATGTGTTTCAAAATATAATATACGGATATACACATATAAGAACACATTAAATCATCCTATTATGTGGTCTATTAGGACAGCATTTTGGTCGCAGTAATTATCTTTATAGGACTAAAGAGTGAGTTTTATAAAGGTGGTGTTTATTAGAACACTCATAAGTGTCCTAAATATCTATTACAACCCCTTCCTAGAGGACACTTTTTCTTTGGTTCTATTATGTCAAAGGTCCTATAATCTAATATTATAGGACACTAACCGACGTCCTATAAACCATATTTTCTTGTAGTGTGATTACTATTTCAGTTATAAGTACTGTGTTGAATTACTTATAAGTACTGTTTTAAGAAATGGCTTTATTTGTCTAGTTTCTAATATTACTTATAAGTACTGTGTTGAATTAGTGTTTCAGAGAGTTGGTTTCTTCTCTATGGGTGTCGTGCTTAATCAATATGGATTGATTAGAAATCTTATGGATGTTAAAGTTCTTATTGAATGAGGTATCATTTCTTGGTAAGTTCACCGCTGTATGCATCGTTTCTATACTTTTTATGTTAGATTATGGCAATGTACACTAAAAGTTTAATTCTTTATTTCTGTGACTTGATGTTATTGGCAAAAATTTCCGGTCTTTGACTTTTATCTGTTGCCTGCAGCTATTTGAGTTGTGCTTAGAGCATTCGTTTGCACGTTTGAAAGCTCTTGCCAAGTTCGCCTTTGGTATGGGTTTGACTCAGGTATGTTCTGCAAAAATCGACAGTATAATTCTTACTAAAGATAAGTGTTAAACTGATTATTTTTCTATGTTTTGTAGAAGGTTGTATTCTTGCTTTCGGTCATTTGAACTCCCACCTAATGGAGCTATTGGAACTCGAATTCTGACAAGATCAACCTTTTTCACTCAAGGTCTAATCTGGTGAGAAAGTATTATGTGGTGCTAAAGATTTATATGCAGTTCCCTTTTACTTAATATATAGTTATATGCAGTTCCCTATTAGCAAATGACTTATCTATGAGCAGCCTCTATAAGCGCTTTATTGAGGAAGAATATATTATTATCGTATTAATATAGTTTTTATAATCATGTTTAGCCTATAAAATATAAAATAAAAGAAATATGACTAAAGAGTGTTGGGTATGATAAACAATAGGTCCAACCAATATATTAGGGCATGGGGAACCATTATGGAAGATCCACCCAAGAGGAGGGAAAGCAAGGATTCTTGGAACTCAATCATGAACATGGAATGCTTGGAGCTCAATTATCCGCTTGTAAAGATAAGGTACGCATAGCTTCATCTTATTATGACATGTGACACATTTGTTATAAGGCTCTTAAAAGTTTATCGTGATTCACCATTATGTTATAGGGATAAAGCAAAATGTCCACCTTTATTAAGGACTAGCAAGCTCAGTAACTCACTCAAGTACCTAACAAAATCATACCTTGGGTAATAACCATAATAACATCCATTAAGGACTTTGATATATTTATTAACTCGCATTTTCTATTGCTAAGAGATTCATATATGTTAATCATGAATCTCTTATTTTACAGCTACGATATTCAACATGGGATGCAAGATCCATACGACGACTATGTTGCAACAATGAGACTATACAGAAGAATGAGATCTCAAGCTCATAGAGCGAAGGACTATCCTCTTGCAACAAACCCCTAAAACAAGAATAACTTTTCTTCGTGGAGGCAAGGTAAGCTTGAGAGGACAAGTCCTGATGCACTGTTGTCAATCTCAAGGTCTGATTACTTCTGCTGGTGCTTAGATGGAAAAGACGTGGATTAAATGAACAAATAAACATTGTGGGTGAAGACAGTAGCTGGCACTAGACTTGCAGAGGTTGGGTTAGAGTAGGGGTGTTAACGAGTCGAGCTTTTAACGAGCTAATCGAGCTCGAGCTTGATTAACTCGAGCTCGAGCCTACATATTGTCAACCTCGAGTCGAGCTCGAACAAGAGATTGTGCTTGTTTAGTTAAACGAGCCGAGCTTTTATAATGCAATATTCGGCTCGGCTTGTTCGAAAGTTCGTTTAGTTTCTCGAGTCGAACGAGCCGATCAAATTTGTCGAGCTTTACAAGTCGAACGAGCTAATCGAGCCAAACATCTAACTTTTTTCTCAAACATTATTTTTATGTTCTAATAAGTGTTGATAATTTAATTTTAATTCAAAACAATAAATATGAAAATAGTAAACTTTGTTAGCTTCTAATTAGATACTCTTCCAAAGTTATGTCAATTTTACTTTTTGAGCTTTGCTTTTATATCTCTCTTCTTTTCTGTATTTTGTATCCATCTTTCTATGTGGGATGCATTATAGCTTATACTTTTGTATTTTCCATTTAGGAACAAATGGCTCTATTAGTTCTAAACTTTTAAACTTTTTCTAATTCGATATAAACTATCAAGTTCGGTCTTTTATACGAGCATCTTAAGCTTGAAAGTTAGTTTATTGTAGTATTACAAAAAAAAAGTTTAAAATTTTAAACGAGCTTCGAGCTCGAGCTCGAACAACAAAAAATATTCGAGCTCTAGCTCAAGCCAATTTATAAAAGTTTATTCGAGCTCGAGCCGAGCTTGAGCCGAGTAGTTAATAAACGAGCCTAGCTAGTTTAGACCAAAACTCGACTCGGCTCGGATCGTTAACACCCCTAGGTTAGAGGTAACTGGTTCAACAACTTCTCTTTTTGTTTATCATTGATTTTTCTTATTTGACTAATAAATAGGATTCTTTCATGTTTAACTTTAGTTCTTCATATATGACTAATAAATAGGAAGTTAATCTTAGTTCTTCCTTTCTTGTTTTACATGAATGACAAACTATATGATTAGATGCATTTAATCATTAATGTTTGCTTATGGGAACTTCCCCTGTTTTATGTAAACTACAAACTATTATTTCTTACATGCCTTGACGTAATGAACTTGACATAATGATTTTATATTTCACTCATTAGTTTTATAAAGTTTTTATTGGTAGTTGAGCCATGGTGATATTTCAAGAGTTCATATGTTGCTGCTTTCATTTGGAGGTTTAATTACCGGTATGTGTTTGACACTTATCTTGTTTCAAGTATGATGCTAGATATTGTCAATCTCCGTTTTTTGTGTTAACTTTGTTATATGTGATAAACATGTGCAATGTGTACTAAATATTTTGAGATGATTTTTCACATATGAGAGTTGGAGGTTATAAGACTAACCCCTTGAGGTAATGATTCTTATGCTTGGTTTTAGGACTTTATCTGCTGTTTTGATCGGTAGTTATGAATAGGGCTGGTGGTTACGTTGCTAGCATGCTCTTCCTTATTCAAGATTTATATAAGACGTAGTACATCCTTTTTTTTTTAAATGCAGGTTACAAAGTTTTGTGCAGTGTTACTGTAGCTAAGCGTGTGTAACTGTACGATTAAGGGAATTTCTTGTCCAGTTTTCCTTCATATTTATACATTTGAGATTTGAGATTGCAATTTGTATTTCTACAATTTGTATTTCCAGTTTTCCAGATTGCAGTTTGTATTTCTGCAATTTGTATTTCCAGTTTTCCTTTCTATATGTTTTAAGTTTTTTGAGAAATGCAGTTTGTATTTCTCTCAGATCATGTGTATTTGTACATTTGAGATTGCAGCTTGTTTTTTTGTCAGATCATGGCTTTTGCTGACAGAAAATTGATTGAAAGTTTCGGTTATTTTAGTGTTCTAGAAAAAACTAGTGTACCCTTTAGTGACTAAAAATTTTTAGTCACTATATCTTTTGAACTTTTGCTCACTAAATTTTTTTGTAACAAAAGAATTTTAGTGATCCCTTTACTGCTTACTCTTTTTCTTTTTAGTGGGAGTTGATAAATGTGCTTTTAGTGACTATTTTGTATCATTTTCTCACACTTACATTAGTGAGCAAATGTCATTAATTTTGTAGTGATGAGGGGTTGAAAATAACCTGATGAACATATCAGTTCTAACAGAGCATAGCTTGAAATCTCTTAAGTGATTTGAGCGGGATTTTTCAAGAATGCAAAAGAGCGGGATAAAATGCATTTTGGATAAAAGTCAAAGCAAGTACTAGTTGATGAAAATGAAGTGAACACTTGGCAACTGTTTACTAAAGCACGTTTGGTCGTTTTTCAAGAATAAAAGCATTTAATGAAATATGTACTTTTTTACTTTAACTACCCACTAAGTGACATCCTTGTACGCACTATATAAGAGAATGATGGTTAGAGTAAATGCTATCACATCCTTTATTATTGTTTGTAATTATTGAAGTGCATTTACTCTCCTTGAACTTGCATTTGGTTCTTGATTCCATCCGTGAATTTACAAGTTCACTTGCAAACTTATTCGGGTGTATAAGTTTGCTTGCTGAGAGAGCATAGTTATTGTCATTCAATTAAGTGTTTACTTCGTATAACACTTTGTAATTATTTGATTTATTCAAATAAAATTTACATGATTGAAAAGTTAATTATGTGTTTGCTTAATAACTGTTTTAGACATTGTTTCACAAAATAGTCGTAAATTTGGGAACAACAAATACGGCGAGTGGCGCCTAATATTTGTTGCCAAACAAGCTATAATTCTGTTTTCATCTATATTAAGGGCGTTGCAAATAAGTATGATGTTGATCTCATACAGCAACACATATTTCTTATCCGTTGCAAAATTATCATTGGAGAAAACCGTTGATTTTAATAAATTTTTCTTAGGTGGTTTTGGAATTTAAAATCATTACAATCTGGAGGATTGTAAAAAATAAGTTGAAAATATTTCGTTGCTAATTCTCTTTGTAAAAAAAAAAAAAAAAAAAAAAAAAAAAAAAAAGTGAATTTATGGTCGCTGGTAAAATTTTCAATGTTAATTGCAATTAACATCTGATAGATAAGTATATATAAACTTACATTACCAAGACGATCCCTATGTCCAACAATGCTACCCACAGCAGCAGACATTACATTGTAAATGATGTGGGAGCTTGTAATGTATGCCTGAAACATAAAGGACTAGCAATTAAGAAAATATAAAATAATACAGTAAGAATCTTAAGATGTTCACAAACTAGCTACCCGACACATGAAACGAAATGAAAACAGTAAGAAGACCAAAAAGTTGTGAAGTTAGATCATCATGTCAGCAGATCTTAAGTAGTAAATTTTTAACTTACACAAATCACACCGGCCCACAAGCTACCAATAGCCAACATATTAGGGATGTCTGCAGGTCAAATCATGAACTAAATTTCATAAGCAAATGGGGTCCAGTTTGTGGTATGTATCTTTGATATCAGAAAAGACGACCTACCTTTTGATACATCAGTTATATCTCTTGTGGGTCTCACCAAGGGCCAGATCTGCAAACATTATAATCGACAAATTAGAAATACTGAATTACAAGCAGAAGACAAAAACAAGTCAATTAGTTACCAGGAAGTTATAGGTTAATGCAGAATTGATCCCCAGGGTAAAAAGCCAGAAAAACGTATACCTGAATTACAACATATCATCCCTAACATGAGTATAACAAAAAGAACAAAAATAATAATTAAAAAATAAGTAAAAGGATGAAGTAATACATGATATAATAAGTAGGTTCTTTATCCATGCCACGTCCAACATACTCCTCCTTAATTAACATACAAATCCAGCAAGAAATGTTATCATTAGCAAAAAGTAAAACAATTATGAAACAGACAAGAAGAATTCTGAGCGTCAACCTGATTAATCCACTTGATTAAAGGAGCTACAAAGGAATTCTCATATCTTTTGGACAGAGACTGACATGATGTTGAAAACAAGATTTTAATACAAGAATAGATTCCCAGAACAGTTATATAATTTTTGAAAACTATCGACTCTTCAATTGAACTAGTGTTCTCCTGGAGACCTTTCCTGAAGTAAACAACATGATAAAAACAAATATCATGATTTTTTTTTTTTTTTTTTTCCTGATGTCCGCGTAAAGGACTACCAATTAAAAAAAAGAATAAAAGTAAGTAAACAATACATACATGCAAAGGAAGCATATAAAAGGGGTTGCCAACATAAACCAAATGAAACGAAAACAAATTCGTAAAACATCTACGAGTCTTGTCTTAGAATAGGCACCATACTTTAGCCCAAT
Source organism: Artemisia argyi (assembly GCA_030686995.1). Taxonomy (NCBI): domain Eukaryota; kingdom Viridiplantae; phylum Streptophyta; class Magnoliopsida; order Asterales; family Asteraceae; genus Artemisia; species Artemisia argyi. The sequence goes on along the minus strand of CM060701.1, from coordinate 22,769,679 downwards.
GTCTAAAATACCTGAAAAAGAGTAACAATAAGCACTAAATACACTCTTTAAAAATGCATGTTTTGGTTGAAGGAAAATGAATATTCCTCCTACGTACTTTGAATAAGCTTCATCAAAAAATATGTTGGGCCTACACTAAGAATTTCTCTTAGCGTTTTGAAGTTGAGTTTTCCATCATTGAATGCAAGTATAACAAGTGCCTGTAAGGAGAATAATCTTTAGTGTCTGAAAATACAAGTCAAATTATAAAAATGTGGTAAACCTGAAACATCATGACATGAAATATCCACATGCGGTGGAAACTATGGTATAGATGCCAAATCGTCCGGTGCTCAACGAATGAGGTTTTTCCATATGCCTGAAACAGGAAAGTCAAAAGCTGGTCAAAGATAGTTACATGGAAAAGCCACATGTGTTTTCCACAATGTATGTAGGAAAAAAAATAATAATAATACTAATTAAGATGAATACCGTAGTTGACCCTTCTGGTGGCTTTTCAAAGAAAGGTGAATCTGTTTTTAAAGGCCAACTAAGTTGTAGACAGTCTCGGGACCTGGAAAAGAAAATATAAATGATATCATGAAACTAGAGATCCATTAGTAAGAAGGCATGTATAAGCAGGCATGTATAAGCGTAAAGTTTACCAGAAGTACTCATTAAAGTCGTCATAATTTCTCCGTGTGGAATGTGGAGCATACTCATTAAAGTCATCATAATTTCTCCGTGTGGAATGTGGAGCATCCCTTTTGTCTTTCTTGATCTTAGCCTCCTGGAAAATGAAGTGTACGTGGTTAGTATCTCTGTGATCACAAAACCTAGAGCTGAGGTGGGAAAATGGGTGAGGAGGACAACGCCTCAAAACAGATTCAATAAATACAGATAAACTAACTAGTGTGTCAAATATGATTAAATGAGTTATTTATTTATTTATCTATTTAAAAATAACCCTTTCCTTTAGGGTGATGACATACTTACACGGAGCATTTTGCTATCTACACAGAAATTTTGTGCGAAATGACTTTTATACACCCTTACAAGTTGCAACAACTTTTTAGCCTTTTCCGTTACCTCACACGTTGATATTTACTATTGGCGAATCAGCCTCCCTCAATTCCACCGCCGACGGCACAATAACGGCTTAACATCGTCACATGAGTTGGATCAAAATTGTATCGCGTGTTGGATTGAATTGTCACGCCAGCAACGAGAATGTGTCATGAAAGTGATAATTACGGAGTATTACTTTATGAGATGACAATTGACAATTTAATTGTTATATACATAACATATATGGTAGTAGTTGAAATTTTATGTGATGTTGAGAATACCACTAGAAAAAGATGATGTATTGATAGATTTCGTTTGATAAGATGAGCATCCATGTCTTACATTTGTACTAAAACACAAGAAACTTAATACCGGTATATTCTATGATTGATAGTTATGGGAAGATAAAAAGGTTCTGTCAAGAAGGTACAGCAGTGCTGCTTTTTTTCATCTTCCCATCCGGTCTCAACTGGGTTTTGTTAAAAAATTGATTTATGATGAGATTTCATTAATTTCAGAAATATAATATGAAAATTATAAAACTATTATATCTCATTGTTAAACTAATACTCTAATACTAACAGCAGCTCTGTATAAAAATGGAAGAAAGAAAAGGGTTCAAAAAATGGATGAGGGCAAAATCGTCATAACACTCTAAACCTCCGTGTGCGAAGTAAAATATTCCGTGTACATATCATTTGCCTTTCCTTTAAATATACACTTTGGGAGACATTTGAGCCGTTTGACCCTTTTCTTGTTAAGCTAACTGTATTTGATAATTTTTTTAACCAAAGTTCACCTATTTATAAGTAAGTAGGTTAAAATTTAAAATTATTTAGAAATCTAAATTCTGCAAAAGTCATTCATGTGATTTTTCCAAGTCGATAATAATTATCATTGTTAAAAACTATTTTGCATGTATAATCTCTATCCTTAAGAGGCCAAATGATAAAACTTCATCCATCATACTTGTATAAAGGATGATTTTTGTTAGACATTTAACCTTCTAGGGAGGTACTTACCAAATTCGACAAGCCAAATGACTATTTTGCAGTTTACTTTAATCACAATGTCTAAAAGAGACGTTCATCCACTTAAAACAAACAAGTAATAACAAGAAATTGATGTGTGTTCGAATGTAATTTTATCTACTGTTCATCCTACCAAAGCAGGTTCTAATATTGCAAAGCTACAAATTTAAGGCATACCGATGCGATAACTTCATAAAGAGGCTGTATGACTTGGTCAATAAATGAACCACTGACATGTTGAACATCCAATTGTTCACTCATCAGTATAAAGTATTCGTCATCCAATTGTTCACTCATCTGTTGATTGAACTTTGAGTTAAAGCATCAAAGATTTGTTAATCAATTTATGCAATTGAATATGAAGAACTACAGTACTTACATGATGAAATATGTAGCATAAGCATTCTGGGAGGAATCGAACATTAGCAGCTTCACCCCATATTAAATAGTACAAAGAGATATAGAGTACTTTCTTTTCCTTGCTGATGACATCCATACTACAAAAGGAAAAAGAAAAAAGAAAAGATAAGCTAAGAGGCACACACAGCATTGTCAAAAAGAATTAGCTTTGCCATTATGAAGAAATATACTTGTTCCATATTGGTTCTATACGCAGGTAACTGCACCATTTAATGTAGTTATCAAGAGTTTTCAAGAATACTTTCTCCAAAGCGTCTTCGAATGCCTGAAAAAATTAATAGCCCACCTTTATTAGACATCCCTTAAAACAATCAAAATATTATGTTACTTCTTGAGACGCACTGTTCCATGCTCTCCAGGAGTAAAAGGTCGCATTTGTTCATTTGAAAGAAGATTGACTATATTCTCGCGTTGATTTGAGACACTACTTTCCTGCAAAACAAAGAAAAGACAAAAATGCATATTGTCAAAGCAACCAGATGCACTTTAAGTGATTCAAATAGAAAAAGAAGGCATAACATCCGGTCTTTAGTGATTTTAGATCATTACGAACCTTGTAACTATAATATTTAAAATGTTAATACATTATCATCAACTTCCAACCTGGAATCCAAAAAATTTCTGCAAACAGTCGAGAACATCACGCCCTCGAGTAGGAAATGACTCAGCTATAATACCCCATTTCAGTGAAGCCATTGCCTTCTCTACCTGACCATACATTGTTACATCTTTAACACCCCAACAACAATAGTAAGCCAACTGTTCAATACATATTTTATTTGCAATATATACGAAATTTCGATTGGACTTTCAAATAATTAGTCTTCATCACGTAAAAATGTAACTTTTTTACTAATATACCTTTTCTTAATTTGATAAAAACCATTAATATTAGAAAATTTTGATTGATTTTGAGGAATTTTGTCAGTTCTTGCACTTATATTAATTCTGAAAAGAAAGTTCATATACATATATATAACAGGAGACGTATGACTAGATAATATGTCCATGTCATATATATATATATATATATATATATATATATATATATATATATATATATATATATATATATATATATATATATATATATATATAGTGTATCTTTATTTTCAGAACCCTGTTAAGTGCGGGAACTGCGAGAACTTCAATTTTGCATTAGAAAACATGCATGTTCATATAAAACATATATGTTTTCTTACATGCACCTTAATACACATACCTGCGTAACATACATGTTCATATAAAACTATGTTAAGTGCAACATATCAATGCAAAATGGTTTTATATGAACATGTATGTTACGCAGGTATTTGTATTAAGGTGTATGTAAGAAAACATACATGTTTTGTATGAACATGCATGTTTTCTAATGCAAAATTGGAGTTCTCGCAGTTCCCGCACTTAACAAGGTTCTGAAAATAAAGCCCCCTATATATATATATATATATATATATATATATATATATATATATATATATATATATATATATATAGGAAAAATATTAGCTACAATTAATTGTAGCCAATTGGCTACAATTTTGTGCTATAAATGTGGGTCCCTGATTCATTTTGTGGGTCCTAAATTTTTTCTGTGAGTCTCTGATTCAATGCTAGTGTATTTTTAATGAAGGATTGTAGCCAATTGGCTACAAAAATTGTAGCCAAGCTATCCCTATATATATATATATATATATATATATATATATATATATATATCAAGTTTTTAGTGGTTGTTGTGTATTAGGTGTATCAATTTATTTATAAGAAATTAGTTTTTTGAGATTTTAATTTATATACATCAAAAATTTAATTGTGTATCAGTAATCCGTTTCTCATGTATGAGTTGGTTATTAGTCGATTTAATATTAACTTGTATTAATATATAATATTTTGGTGCATCTTTGCTAAAATGGTTATGTGTCAATGTTTTAATAGTATTATAGAATAGTTTTCATTTTTACAAATTTAAGAAAGTTCTCACATTAACCTTCCTTTATATATATATATATATATATATATATATATATATATATATATATATATATATATATATATATATATATATATATATATATATACACACACACACACACATACAAGGGTATTGGCATTTTAACCTTTATAAACAACTCGTATATGTATTAGTTAAAAGTTAGTAATAATACGGAGGAATACTAGCAATAGCTATTAAAGTTGTTGTTAATAACATTTTTTTTTAAATTATCGATTCTAAGACATAGTTAGAAACATGCTTCGTGTTTTTCTATAACCTGACCAACAAAGTAAGTGAATTGTATTTGTGTTTGAGATGTTATAGGAAGTTGTTAGCAAAACTTAATATACAACTAGGTACAAATTAAAAGGTCGTAAAAATATAGACAAAAGATAGAGCATAGCAAACCATGATATACAACGAAAACATATTCACCTCAGGTAACCAATCTGGACAACCATCAAAAGGAATAATATTATAAGTTTCATTTGAGCCTTTATCATATTCAGTATCCTGCAAAAACTGAGAAATAGGAGCAAACAACATAATTTAGTGCCAAGAATACTACTAGTACATGCTGACAGATTATAAACAGAATATCAAAAGAAGCAGGTCTATGTATATATAAGTAATAATTATGGTCACTTTTGTTTCACACTATGTAAAACTTATATAAATACAAATGCCATCAACTAAAGTAATTTTCACTTTTTTTCGGGTGACTTGTTAATATAAATTGTTAGATAGTGAAAACTCAATAGGATGTTTTTAGGATGTTTTGTACGATTCATTCGATATTTATAGACAACAAAAGAGAGCTAAACTTTAGCGGTCCTAAACTCACAAGCGGGCTTAGCCCGACTAACAAATATTGTCAAACACTATTCACCAATTCGAGCGGTGAAATCACGAACGTCAAATTAAAGAAAAAAACTATAATTATTAAGAAAAAAATACAAATAAAACAAAGCTAAAGATGGTTATCCTGATAAAGAATCAAGATTTTGATAGACTCCCATGATTTATATCGGCACGTCTCACCGGGGAAGGTGACATTTCCGGTAGCTTTTTTTCAGAACTTAATTTGCAAATCCGTGGCCACTAATAGCGTCAGCTAACTAAAAGCAACTAGAGAGTTATAAGTAAAACAATGATTTTTTAAAGGCTAGTGGACTGTTGATGGCACGAATAAACAGATGTGGTGGCAATCCCAGTATGTTTTCTTCGTTATTTTAATACTTTTTTTCATTAATATATAACAAGGCGACCACCTGCGTATAGCGTCGCAAATTTAAAGCGGCAAATACCTGTAGCTACAAAATTGTTTAGTTTTTGTTTATGAAATGGGTGAAATATTATTTATCCGGTAAAACTTTTAACTTAAAAACAGTCATGAAAAATAATTATATGCGTGTAAAGTATAATATTAGGTGGCGTTAGGTTTGCAAATTTAAAATTACGAAATTTCAATTCTTGAGGATTAGAATTTCGGAATTTAAAATGTTTTCACGTGTTTCGCTGACAAAAATTTATAGTATTTTGAATTATCTCTTAGTGTTTGTTATTGCAATTTTTTTAGTAAGTCATCGATTCACTTTGAGGGGGAAAAAAAAAAGAAAAGAAAAAAAAAAGACCGAGGTCAAAGCAACATTTACAAAAAGGGAAATTAGAATTTGTGTTAACATATAAAGTGTAAGGGATTATTATTTTTTTAAGTTATTAAAAAACATGTAAATTTGTAATTTTACAATTAGCTTTATATAATTTATTTAAAATTCAACTATCAAAGTTTTATTAATTACTTCATCTTTTTTTAAGTTTTTGTTTTTATAAATTTGACATCTATATTTTTATGTATTTTTTTCTTAATCAAATTTCTTCACAAAATTTATTAATTTTGATCAAAATCAATTTAATTTTGACTTTCTATTGACTGCTCGATTTCGCCTACCTGGCAAAATCGAGCTCTCCTATTGGTCTAATCTTTTTTTCAATAAGAAGATATTTGTAAAACACTTCGAAATAATGTAATTCTTTTATTATATAAAAGATTATGAAAATTCATCATTCATATAAATACGACATAATAAAGAGCTCGCAAAATCCAAAGGTATTAAATTAACACTAAATTTTGAATATTTTTCCAGGAAAATTAAAGTAACAGAATTCATATTTTAGTACTTGAGCTTAACCCTATATAAATAAGATTACATAACTATTTTAAACAAATAAAAACCTCTCACCAAAAGATTATGGTTATTTGTAAAGTAACTATAAA